>JARHVA010001226.1:1470000-1707500 GCA_037957365.1 Torreya grandis | reverse complement strand
GGAGTGTAATTATGAAAAGGGTCTCCACATACCACTTCCAGTCCTTCCACCATGGCTGAGTGGAGTGGATCAAGATTTTATGGAGCATAGAGGGAAGCACGAGAGTTTTAATTATTAATTCATATTTATTTATATCTAAAAACTAACCAATAAACTTTAATACCTCCACGTGTTCTATGCATGTCTTACAAAACACTGATAACCTCAACATCTAATAAAATCCCTTCTTACCTCCACATTTTCATAGTTCTTTTAGCATATGTTGAGATTATGCTATCAAAGAAAAAATGATCTATTTAATGTGTTATTAAATAAAAGGTTGACCTTGCATGTATTTTTTTGATGATGATTGTCTATTCAACATTACTTTTCAAATGTGATTATGATTCATGGTTGAAAAATGAAATATTAAATAATATATTTTATAGTTTTTGATGGTTTACCTAAAAAGGTTATCTCACATTCAATACAGACTTCTAAAATAAATTGATTTTACTTTACAAAACTTGAATACAACCATACAACCATCGATTTTATGCATTTTTTATATGAATGCAAAAATGCATTTATATTCATACTCAGTTTGAATTTGAATGCAATTATTAACCATGTTATGAATCATCATCAATATTTTATCATGTAAAATATAAAATAATATTGGCTTTATTAAAATAGATATTCTTAATACACTTGGTAGGTCAAATAAGCATTAAAGTTTGAATATATTGAATTGGTGCATTAATGTTGTGATAGTATTCACAACTCAATGATTTTGGATAGTGTTTAGATGGGCATGATTATCTTAAAAAATAATATTAAGATGGATGAATATGAATAAAAAATATGTGTTATACAAAAGTTTTTTTCAAAGGTATATTAAACCTACCAAAATCTTTAATTTATAAATTATTGTAGGAATTGTCTTATTAGATTATCTAATATAAAAAAAAAGTATGGGAAGATCTTAACCATAAATAATTCAAAGTTAGTTAATATTAGATATTGTATTGAAATTTATAACATGAAACCTATCTAATATGGTTGATCTCTAAGAAATCTTTATATTAAGCTTAATCAGTATATATCTTCAAGAATTATAGTAAATAATATGTTTGCATTACTTGTATTATGGAATAACAACTTTAACATAAATAAGGTAATTAGATTATGTTGAGCATATAGTTTAATATTTATCTAGGATGATTGTGGATGTGCTACAATGATTTGGTTATACTTTGGTAGACATTTCTACATTGTTTTGATTTTAAACCTAATTGGCATATAAAAATGTGGGGGCATGGGAGGTTTAAGTTGAATCATAACTATATATAAGGTAAACCCCTATGAGATGTATTCATAATTCTTGGTAATATATAAATATCATCATAGTAGATGATAATGTGGTAGCTTTTTATCATAAGGATACCCCTTCTAAAAGACCATTTGATAATATACTTAATTGATAAATTATTATGGATACAATGAGAAGTACACTATAGCCTTATATTGACCATATTCATGTCATTTCATGCATGGTGATAAGTTATTGATAAAATACATTCATATAATAATTGTGGAATATTGTCTAGCCCATGTAAGATAATGGATGGTCACTAATAGATCATAATATCTTATTTAACACCAATATTGGTGAATCATTTATTGTATAATGTTATTATCTTAAGAATATTTTTTAATTTGAATACCATTGAGAGGCTTCAGAGAATAATCATTTGATCTGTAAAACATATTATTGACTTATGATATTATACACACACACACATGTTGATCAAACTATGAATCATATTTTGTTTAAATAATCAACTAGTATATACTCCTCTAGATATATAATGTGAACCCTATTTATAACACAATGATACATGTAAAATTTATCACTACCTTTGCATTAGTTTTTATAGTAAATCTTGAGGATGATTTTAAAGTGGTTATAAATTGAGAATGTCAACTTGCTTTTGACTTATCTGGTGTGGAACAAAAGATACAAGAAATAATATAGTAAAATTCAAATAATCCACTATCATACCTAAAATAGATTGCTATTACATATTAATTTGTAACCCCATGTCTTTCACAAAACTTTGTCTTGCATTTAAAACTAATAAGGGCTTAATTTGAATTTAATATTCAAGAAATAGATTGCATTTCATGTTAATTTCCTATTTTTAAGGATGTTTTAACTTCTTGATATTAATGTAAGTATGTATTATGAATTGATCATTAGTTGTATATTTATATTGGAAATATATTTTATGGTGCATACCTTGATTTCAATATTAAGTGTGAAATCTAATTATAAGGTGTAAACATGTAATTAAGTTTTAAAATTATAGAAAACTAAGTAATGAATAATTCATTTCATAAATGACCATTTTGTTGGTACATGGAAATACTATGATCAATCTTGTAACTTCCCATTGATATAGTTTTCATGTTTGATTAGAACTTAGTAAACTTTATGAGTCATAAAAAGAAGGATCAGTAAGAAACCCTTTGGAGGATAATATTATAAAATAAATAAATAATTAGGTGTAAATTTTTTTAGTACATGATCAAAGGGTTATTACACTTCACCCAACTCCCTAGATCCATAAAAAATTCTTCCTTTGAAAGACCATTAACACATAGATTTAGTTCTAGAAAAACATGTTTAAAAGATATAATTGTGAAGGCCCTGTTGACCAATTTTGACTGCAAGGTCAAAATTCCAACCCATATAGATAAAAAATTGAGTGGTAATGTCTTAATAGCTTTGTTCTAGTCCTTTCCATGTTTTAATGGTCTTTTCAAAAACCTTATTAGAATTCTTTAAGGTTTATTTGGAGAAATTAAGGTCATAGTTTGTCTTTGCATTATATTAGGTTAGTCATGTCATAGAGTGATGAAACTTGTTAAAGTGGTGTCATAATTTTTTATGTGTATCTAAAATTCATATTTACCCCCTCATCACTTTCCATAACCATTTTATGTTGATTTGGGAAGGTCACCATTCTTTTGTGAACTTTAAGGTAAGGTTTTATGAATAAGAAGGGTGTTTTGACTAATGCCAATGTATGAAAAATATCCAAAAGAGAGTAATCCATATAAAAAAATTTTCCAAGGTTCTTGAGGGAGTTATATAACTGTCACATATGTCAAGAAAATCAAAATAAATCAGTTACTTTAGAAATCACTCTAAAAGTGCAATTTAATGTACTTGTATGAACTTTAAGAACTCACTTTTAGGTGGAAATAGTTAAAAAGTGTCCTTTCAACTTATAAAGGTTAAAATCATGTTTGGAATGAATTTTTAGGTTCTATTAATGTAAAAAACTCTCTCTCTCCTCCATCACTCCCTTCACAAACTCATAAATTTAAATTTCAAGTGGATGGTATAGGTCATACAAGTGGAGTCAAACACTGATATTTTGACCAAAGTTAATGAAACATATGGAATATAAATTAGTTTCATTCTTTTCTATTGAGCACCTTATATTTATGAACAATCGCTAAGGAGCTAAGGTGCTTTTTTTGAGGAGCAAAACCATGACAGGGTCAGTTTTGGGCCTCTCAGGTGAAGGAATGCACTCGTTGAAGAATTAAAACAATTAGGATGGATATTATAAAGTATTAAAAAATATTTCATGCATTTATACTCCATCTTGGCACATGTGGAAGGCCATTTGTCAAGAAAGCTACTCTTTTACATAGTTCACAAAGGTGGTTGTCATGGTCTTTTATTGTTCCAAGGTTTCAATTTTTGAGGGGATAAATGGAGATTATATAACATTTTTTAATTAAATATTAATCCCTATATATCAATAAAAAAATATCCATGATTATCCCAATACCATTCTCTCTGAGAAATTCAAATGTTCTCTCATTTTGATGATTGTGTGTGTAATTTTCTTGTCTATTAATTATTTTAAGGATTGATCTTACATCATCAAGGTGATATGGAGGTATTAACCTCATAAGAGAAGTGATAATTAAATAAATAAGTGATCTGAGACCTTAGGATATCAAAATAGCCTCATTCAAGGCTTAAAACATAGGAATTCAGACCTACAGGTCTGCAGACTTATATGTCTGCATTTTAGGAGAAATATATCGAATGTGCATCAAGAACTAAGTTTGCAGACCTAATTTTTGAGGGAAGGATATTTTATTTAAATTTTTATAAGTTCCAATACTATTGGGAATGTGATTTCAATACCTAATGTTTATGAGAACACAAACATACCTATAGTCCTAATGGAAGTAGTTAGGCCTATAAGAGAGAGAATGCACACTTGTGAAAATAGAGATTGAAGAGGTTGAAGAAGGTAAAATGAAATAAATTAAACCACAAACTTGTAATGATGATCATTAATATAATTAGTGGCTTATGGAAGAGATTTCAGCCTCTAGAATGCAGTCAAGATTCAATAATAACTTAGAATTCCACCTAAATAGCTCAAGTTTTTTCAAGCTTGAAGAAAAGAAGTGATGTAGAATATTGGGGTGTATATTTTATAGAAATATTGGAGTATAAAATTAATTTTTAGGACAAATATACCTAAATAAAAATGTTAGAGAGAATATGACTAGGTAAGATTCATCTCAAACACCTATAGTTACACAATCAACTCAACACATACATGATTAGACATAACACAAGAAAGAAATGCATGGATAGAAAAGGTAATAAAAATATTAAAAATGAGATAAGTTTGAATGTGTGAGAGTATTGAATGGATTAAAAATTCTATCAAGTATTAATATCCTATTTACATAAGTCTAACTTCAAAGTCTAATACCCAAGAAGTTTGAATTGTAAGCCTACAGGCAAAATGGTGATACACAAACATGTTTGAGGATTCAAGTTAATTCCATGTTTGAAATAGATTATAAAATAAAATTAATTATCTAATGAGGTTATGGTGAGTTATGAGAGTACACATAATCTCTAATACTAATAATATCTTGGGGAGATCAGAGGGCGAGATGAAAAGTGTCCATTTCAAGTTTGTAGTCACACAGGCTTATAGGTATTAGAATATATAGGAGATGGTATATGAAGGAAATAATTGAACATAAGGACCTTGATCAGGTGGTAGGGTATCCATAAAACATGTTATAAGGTCTTGAAACTCTTCAATAAATAAAAAATAATCAAACACACTGAATGAGTGTTTATTTTAGTATTAGACTCATAGACCTTGGGCATCAACTAGTAGTGATCATGGTAGGTCTGAAAAATAAAAATGAAATAAGACCATTTTAACATGGAAGGGTGAGTATTATAGACCTTACCAGTTCATTTAAAGCTCAATACAAACTCAAGATAGCTCTCTTAGACTTGTTTTCTCTCTATCCCTCATAAATACACAGTCAACCACCCAAGAGACTCCCAACTTATGCTTAGATATTTCAAGAAAAGGTAAATTGTGTAAAATGGCATTTTTAGGTTTTGTATGGGTTTATCCACTTAAATATTGTGGCAAATTTTTAGGGGAAGAGGATTTTTCCTCTACGAACAATCATTAAGAACCAGACATGCCTAAAACCTTATTAAATCCCTTCTAGTGAATTGATGAGAGGAAGGATAATATAAATGGTTTCTAGTGTATTTATATTTACCTAAAAACATTTTTTTAACCCTTTTATTCCTCTAAGAAACATTTCATGGTACTAATTGACAAGTAGACATGTACTATTATACGAAATAAGGTTGAAAATAGGGAAGCAAGTATGTTTCTGAAGGTGCAGAGTAAGGAGTGGATTATAGATAAATTAAAAAGGTATATAAGGAAATTAAAAAGGTTTTACAATAATAAAAACACCTACTCATGTCTCCCAAGGTGAGATATCAGATCTTTAAGTTGTCAAGTTAGCCAAGAATGGAGAAAGACATTTATTTTACAAGCTAACAGGTCTATATGTAAGCCTATAAGACACTTCAAGAGACATATCCTTAGTGGATTGAGATGAATAATGATGTTTAAGACATAAATAAACTCATTCCAATAATTAGAACCTAAAAATTTATTTCCAAATACTCTGACTATCTCTAAAGCCTATACAATCACCTAGATTAGGGTTTTTGGCCATTTCATGTTTCACATGTCCATACAGGGTCTCAAGAGATTAAAATATGAGTTATTTTTATTGAGTTCCAAATCAATAATTATGATAGTGAAGTAATAGAGGGAAAAAAACTAGCAAATGAAAGAAAGTGCAAGCGTTGGGATACAATATGGACATAGTTGAATAGGATAGATGAAAAATGTGAATGGCACCAAGAGAATTAATGATTTTATAGATGTTTGAAAATTTGTAAGAAATAGGGACTTATGCTGAATGGTTTCCAAAGCCCAAGGAACTTAGTGGAAGGAATGATCTAGACATGAAATGTTGAATGACCAACCATCTAATAAAGTAACTAGTTGAAGAGAGAGAGAACCAAGTAATGATGATAAAGAGGACTTCTCCCTAATATATTTGCATCATGAAGTGCAAGGTTAAGTGGGTAAAAATTGGAACACAATTAAAGTTTTCTTAATTCATCTAAAATGATTAATGGAATTAAATTGAATATGCCTTATTTTTCATCTTCCAATTATGTTGTAATAATAAATGGGCATGTGCAAATGGATTATCTTGTTTACATGTTTAATATAGAACATGATAATCAATATAATAAATATTACCAATATATAATTACTCATAATGAATTAATAGGGTATACCATAAGCAATTTCAAGCCTTACCTCAATTTTGAAACCACATTAGCTGAAACCCTCATGATTTGGATAGTATCTTAAATATAATCCTAGGTTCCAAAGCCAAGATCATCACATATGATGCAAAATAAATATTAACTATTGATACTATTCTTACATCTACACCTCTAGGTGCACAAGTGATGTCCACCCAAGGTGTGGAGGAAACACAAGGCTTCCCATAAATATTCATACATATTTCTATATAGAAGACCTATTCCAATACATTGATAACTATGATTATTACATACTTTACATCACCTATTGCATGTTCCCTTGAGAAAATTATTATAGTTATGCAACATAAGATGTTATATTTAGAATATGGTATATCTTGATGTATTCATTCATTGGATTCACATACTTTGCTCCATAATTCATTATCTCTAGAAATATAATCCTATCCTATACCATTAGAGATTGTAGATTCCAAGCTCCCATAATATAATGTAAAAGGTGATCCTAAAAAATATCTTCGATCCTTCCATGCAACATGTTTAGATTATACAAGTGACAATCATTTATTGACCAAGTTTTTTAAAATGAGTCTTAAAGACTATATTTTGAGATAGTTTTATTGCATTCCACCTAAGTCAATTAGTGTCTTTCTTCCTCTAGTAAATCAATTTGTATCCCATTTATCTATTAATATTGACAATAAGATCTCATGTGTACAAATTTTAAAACTCAAGCAAGGGTTTAATGAGAAAATCAGTGGGTATGTACTTCGATACAAGACCATGTTAGATATAAAATGAGTTACAAGATATATTTAAGAAAATATTTTTTTCACCACTTAATGAGTAAATATTATTAAATAAATTCAAATCTTTTTATGAGTTATGCCATATAGAGAGAGATCATGAAGTCAATCTCCTTGCACTCAATAAACTTAAGTAAACTATTAATACTACCTCTTAAAATGTCAAGTATTAAAGAAAGCTAAATTACAAAGGAAAATAAAATGACAATAATAAAGAAACCATACTTATAGTTACTGTAGTATCATAACCTACAAATAGGCATCTCTTACCTAATCCATGGAAGATAAAATTCCCATGCTTAACTCAACCTCCTTATAGATTACTACAAAAGTTACTTGAGTAAAAAATTTTATTTCTCCCTTGAAATATATGATACATGCATCCTCATGAAAATCCCATTAACGGTATAATTGGTTAACATAATTACACATTTAAAAAAATTTGATAAAATACTAAAAAATTAGGGCATGAGCATGACATGTTTCTAGATTACATTTTTTGCATATGTTATTTATCATATATTTGGTAGATGGTATATTCTTCTTATACACACATGCATTTCAAGAGGAATATGAGTACAATATAAGATGTATAGATTATTCAAGGATACATATATGTTGGACCTTTCCCATACTTAGGGGCCATGCCAATGCTATAGGCATCTACTTCCGTAAGTTACATTATCACATGTTATATCTTTATATGACCTATTTACCATGTTCAGATACATAAATTAGTTACATATGCTTTGTTACTTACTCATTTCTTACATAGTGCTACATAGTATATACTATGTTAGTATGATACAATACTTACATATATGGATAGTGTAGACTAGTTTTCACCCGTTCTATGCTTCATCAATGTTATTAATTTTTCATGATAGTCTAGTTATTATTTATATATTGTGTGTGGCCCCTTGTCCTTGTTTATGGATCCTTAGATTTTTTTGTTGTAGCATTCATGGCCCTTATTTTTTTCTCCTTGGCCATGAATTTTTGTGACATCTTTTTGTCCCTTATTTTTTTGTTGAAGTAGGGAGTTTGATCCGGCCCCTATTTTTAGAGGGGGTGGAATATATGGAAAATGGGCATGAATTTGTGATTGTAAAGGTACCTTAAAAAAAAAATTCATACATGATCAATTAGTGACCATATGAATATTGAGCTTTGTGTACAAATGGAACTTTAAGTAGAGTTGTAAGAGAGATGTTATCACTTCCTATTTATTTACCTCATTGACTACTCATCTTTGGGAGGAGTGAGAATAAATAATTGATTGTTGATCTTTGAAATAAAAGTGTGAAAATTAAAATCATGCAACACAATATACCATGTTTAAAATGTGTACATATTGGAATTCTATATGGTTGTATAGTAATTTTAGTGACACACAACATGAAGTATGGTAAGCATATATATATATATATATATATATATATATATATATATATATATATATGTATATATATATATATATATATATATGTATATATATATATATATATATATGTATATATATATATATATATATATATATATATATATATATATATATATATATATATATATGTATGTATGTATGTATGTATGTATGTATGTATAGTGAGTATTATGATAGCAATGATACATTGTTTACTTTGTTTCCTTTATTGACATACACATTAAAAATTTAGGTGTAATTGATAATATATATTCTATGAAGGGAATATATTTAATAGTTTCTAAAACAACATTGGTAAATTTTTAGCCATCCATCCATTAGTGATCATATTTCATTGGGATCTTCCACAAGGTCTTCAAGATGAATATAGAGGCACACAAAAATGATCTCATAACCCCATATATAAATATATGTATCCACATGTATATCATGACATATATACATTTATGTTTTAGCATATAGAGTTTTGTGATAAGATTTTACTATGAAATAATAATAAAAATACATTAATTCATATAATAGTAGTTTTGATGACTCTCATGGTCCAAAAAATAGGGTCCCAATGTGGGGCACTAAATTTATACACTTGCATAGTAATAAGTAGATATAGTGATACCTTCAGTGAAAAAGTGTAATTTTCCTCCCAATGACATTATCCTTATGCATACAATAGTAATGCACACCATAACCCAAACAAGTACTACCAACCATAAACACTATGGTGCCGCAACCAAGTAGGTTGTTGTACTAAATATGAATGAAATGCAATATGTATACTCATAATATTTGTAAATTTTATCGATTACTGATACTTTGTATCTTGAAGGAACCCCTCGAGTCTCAATCTCTCTAAGTGCATGCCCTAAGAGGTGCACTAGGAAAGGGGTGGGCATACCATTGGTGCTTCATAAGATCGTTGTCCATTTTAACACTTGTCATCTACACACTATATCCTAAAACCATTTACTCTAAGCATATTCTTCTCAGTTGTACCCATTGCAAACATTCATCATGCTTTATTCTCCTTATTTTTGCCTTGATCCCCTTTCACTAGTTGACTATACTAAGTTGACCCTATACAGATTTTAGCCTCTGATTACTATATAGGGTCAATAGGGTAGACCTAGTACTAATTAAGCATATTTTTCACTTGGAGTTTTGTTAACCCATTGACCGACCTAGCTCCAGACCTAGTGATTTATCTCCCAAAAACATATAGGGTTGACAGGGTTAACCCTATACAATCTACATATTTAGAAGGATTTAGAGAAAGATATGCCTATATATAATTTCATTTCCAACCATTTGAGAATAGATAAGTGAAGAAGAATAAGTCTTAATAAACATCTATTTATTGACCATCCTACTTGAGGAATAAATCTTAGGGTTCCATACTTTTTTTGGAGATACGGATCTTCTCTTGTGGAAAAGTATTTTGGATGCATAGATAGGTTGTGTAGCCTAGAACCGATTTATATTTTTTATCCTTACATACCATAATAATCTCTTGTGAAGCACCTTGGCTAAAAGAGATATTGAGGCTCAGTGGGTTCAACTTCAAAGGCAAGTATTCCTAACTTTATTTCTTCTTTGTAAGAGTAGATAGATAACGTAGTTGTGCTTCTCTCCCATGCATTAGGATTATATATACACTAACATGATTATATGTATTTTATACAAGTTTAATTTAGTTTATTTTTTTTCTAAACCCCACTTTGTGCAACAAGCTTGGGTGAGAACTTGATTAGATTTAGTTTCTTGTTTATTAGAATAGAGTGAACATTAAACCTAGAACTCTTTTAGGGTTGTTACGTGATTGGGTTAGACTATAAGCTTTGGAACCCTTCCTATCATGGTGTATTATGACAATTGATCCCATAATAAGGTCTAGTGTATTCCTATCTTGGTCATGTTATCACTTTAAAAATGATTTCTAATCGAAAGTGTAGGTATTATCTATCTTCTCCGAGCTAGGATTGATTTATAGACATGATGGATTTTTGATTTCATACATTTTGGTGAACCCAATGTGAACTAACCCTTGCATTATTTTTTCACCTTATTTCATTATTTTTCATCATTATTTTTATCATATATTCAAAATAATGGATTGACTCTATTGATCCATATCTATTTTTTGTGCACAAGATTTTAGGTACATGCTATTGGATCAACCTTATTGACCTAGTACATGTTTTTATACTTTTATACATCCATTCTAGACTACTAGGTTGGCCCTATCAACCCTATACATTTTAGGCACTCAGTAACAGGTTTCTATAAAGCTTGATTAACCCAGTTGACATGGTTAGTAAAATTTGTAAGCATATATCAAGGTTTTTGAACAACAATCTTTATTCTCTACATTTATGATCCATCATTCCTTTCTATCTCTTTGTCTCTTTCTTTACATTCTTTACTTTTACATTTTATAATCTTCAAAACTACCCCTGCACAGTTAACTAGATTGACCCTACCAACCCAATTCTGTGTTGTATGTGCTATATGGATAACTAAGTCAACTTTGTAGACCTTGTTTATTTTTAGACCTTGCTTCCACAATACAGGTTCAACCTTGTCAACCCTATTCTATATTATGTGCATACATTGTATTGACTCTATCAACATTGTACCTTATTTTAAAGTTAGAATTAACCTTATATGCTAGTAATTAATTCATACTTTCTTTTATTATTGATTGCATTCTAAGAATAGATCACATAGCTTAATTAGGTGGCTTTTAATTAGTTGTTTAGTTTCACTATTTTTTTATTTTATGCACACATGACCAAATCATAAAATTTAAACAAGAATTTTAACATTTGTTTACCCAAGGCCAACCTAATTGGATTTCATCACCAAGGGGGAAGTTGATTTAGTGTTCTGGTTAGGTATAAATCATTGTTAATTATATATTCTGGCTAAGAACCTGACACCCTTATCACTGTAGTGTGTGAAGTGAGGGGATAGGCCCCAATACAAAACTTGTATCATTACCACTACAAATCCCTTTCAGCCCAAACTACCTTAAACCATCTTTATACTGCTTTTGATTTCCTTTCTTACAACCAACTTTCCATCACATTTAAAATCATATTCTAATAATCTAAGAAACATTCAGATTGACCAATTAGTTAGCTCTTTACTTTTTAAGTTTATTTCTTTCTCTTTTTCTCAATTGTATTTTGTATTTCAAAAATTTGCATTAGCCAGTGTTGGTGTAAGGTTTTATGTTTTGTGCTTCAATTAGATTGTCCAACATTAATCTAATTGATTTTTGTTTCCCTTTAGTTATTTATTTTCAAATTACTTGAAAATATTATCTTGTTTCAGTTCACAATCTATTATAGGCTTCTTAATTTTCCTTCTCTACTATACTAGATCAACCCAATCAACCCTATAGCTTTTTATAGGCCCTGTTCACTATACTGGATCAACCTAGTCAAACTTGTAATGTTTACAGACCCTATTTTCTCTTTTTTTTGCCTCTATTTATTGTGTTGGACTGACCTAGTTTACCTTGTACTGTTTTTTGACCCTAGTTTAATGCTAGGTCAGACCAATCAACACTGTACTATTTATATCATTTCCTATTTCCTTGCTTTCTCATCTCTCTTTCCTTACCTTCATCATGGACTTTATGCTTGATGACAATATTGAGTTGTAGTCAATAGACATGATGAATTTTACCAACCCTCATAGGGTCTCCCATAGATAGAGTAGGGCTCCTATCTTGGATGCTAGTAATGTTCATATTATCAGTTGCACAATGAACTATAAAACCCCTCCTAATGACTCTTCACAAAATAATCCTCTCTTATCATTATAAGACCAACCTAAATTAGAGTATACCCTCAAAATGCTCTTATTTATCTTTGAATTTACTCAACATTAATGAAAAGATCCTTCTCTATTTAAAATCTTATAATTAGTGGTAAATATGAAGAGTCTCATTCACCTACTCCTACATTCTCAACTAGATTTAGAGGCACCACTTTCATTTATTCTCAGCCTCTTGCTTCAATTATGACCTCTTCTCATACCATGACCTCTTCTTCTCTAACTTCTTCCACCTCCATGCCTAGTATATCCACTAACATGGTAGGTTTTACATCTAATGGACCTCTCATAAGATCCACTATCCTTATCCTTCCACTAGTGCATTGTTTGATACCCAAGGTAATCGTGCTTCTAGTGATTTTTCTTCTCAACCATTCAGTAGTCCATCTTTTGCTACAAAAGCAAATTTCATCACTAGTGCATCACATTCTCATAATTCCTCTCAAGCTCATATCAAAACCAATAGTGGTACCCAAGCCACTCATACCACTTCTAATGCTTCTAATAATGCTAATCAAACACATCAAATATTGTTAAAAATACTCAATCAAATGAATACCTTTCAATCTCATAACACAAATCAAATAATGAGAATGCAAAATGACCTCCTCCATCTTTAATCTCATCCTCAACCAATGGCTTGGGGCACACATAACCAAAATGTTCCCCCTCCTCTTTGATATTCTCAAGGTAATCTCATTCCTAAACCTCCTTTGGTCAATAAAACCATTAAGCATATCCAAAATGAACCTCTCACTACTCAAATTGATAACATTGATATATGAGGTATCACAACTATAATTTCTTATAATGGATCAATGAATCCCACCCTTCATCTTAAAACATTTAGAAATCTTTATAAGGATTGGGTCAAATTGAACACCTTTGCCACTACCAAACTATTGGCTAAAAATCTCACAGGTGATGCTTTGGATTGGTTTAACCAACTCAGAACTCATTCCATTACTAGTTTGGAGGATTTGGTGAATGCTTTAGTTCAATAATTCCAAACTAGTGATCTTCCCAAAAACATTTTAGCCCACTTCATAAATTGAAAACAACTTGAAAATAAAACTACTCAAGCCTTTGTTAAAAGGTGGAATACTTTGTCAAACAAATGTGAACATAACATTGTTGATGATAATCTATTCCATCTCTTTACTAATGCCCTTTTTCCTAAACTTCAATAGCAGGTTTGAACTCTCTCTCCACATACATTGGAGGAGGCTATTGACCAAGCTAAATGACAATATTTCATTATGCATCAATTCGAACCACCCTAACCTTTTACGGGTCCTCATCTCTTACTTAAAAACAAAAATCATAATGTTACCAATGATGGTGTTACATATTCTTATGACATCATTCACAATTTTCAAGCTATCATTCCTACCCCTTCATTGGAACCAACTCCCCCTTCTAAACAATCTACCAATCCTCACTTATCTTCACCAAATAAAATTAATGTTCATAAACCCCTATCCTTAATTGAATTGATTAAACATCTACCTAGGCCTCTTCCATGAGAACTTGACCCTACCCATCGTATGAAATCTTGATATGATCCTAACAAGATTTTTTATTTTCATGCTAGTTGGGGTCATTCTCATGAGACCTATAGATAACTTCATAATTTAGATATGGAATTTATTATGGGTCCTAATTTTGATCATGATTTTATCATTGAAAGCATCAACAAGCTTATGAAATTGCTTTTAAGGATTATACGTCACATGATAAAACTCAAGCCTTGAACCAAGACAATGCTCATTTGGCTATCTACAAAGACCCTCTTCCTAATCATCAACATATCCAAGACAATCAAGACAAAGCCACCCCTTCCACCAATAATGTAGAAAGTCTTGTTGAACCAAGTTTTGAAGAAAATGTGGTTAAGATGACTAATATGTGAACGGTGGTTACTTTTATCAATTCCCAACCTATCTACACTCCTTCATCTAGAAAATATCATGTTATTTAAGATTATTCTCCAACTAATTTAAATGAGCTGGGGGCAAGATGACCTTATTACTTTTGATGATCCAATTTTTGATTCTCCCTTGGATAACACTTTTCTATTTCTACCACTCTTTTGTCATCTTCTAACACTAATGATAATCAAGCTTCTACTAACACTTATTTTACCATTTCTCAAAATAAACCTAAATCAACTACTTCATTATCACAACATAATTTAAAACCTTGTTTCAAACCTTCTTCTTACCAACATACATTCTAATGCACTTCGGCTCCTCCTTCTGAGGAATTCGTTACTCATTATGTAGCTATATCTAACAACCTTATTATGGGTTATGATTAGTGGGATCCCATTGTGGAATTCACTAATCTCCCATCCTAGATTCTATTCCTTGAGCTTATAATGACTTATCTATGTCATAAAAACCATCTTATGAAACTATTATTCAAGATGAATGTCCCTCATCCTCTAATAGAAGGATGGGAAACAACCTTATCTGGATCCAAG
Source organism: Torreya grandis (assembly GCA_037957365.1). Classification (NCBI taxonomy): domain Eukaryota; kingdom Viridiplantae; phylum Streptophyta; class Pinopsida; order Cupressales; family Taxaceae; genus Torreya; species Torreya grandis. The sequence continues at coordinate 1,692,207 of JARHVA010001226.1, read as the reverse complement.
GATAATATATTACAATATATGTCTATCAACATTGATGAAACATGAACACTTCTCTCTCCTTAAAATTTCCTTTAACTTCTATGATTCTCGATGAGAATTTGCTTCATGCAGATGATCCTCCCATATTCATTAGTGTTCAAATAGGTGATATCCAAGTTAAGCATGCATTTATTGATGAGGGTTATGACACCTACATTACCTCTCTCAACTTCATTAAGACCCTTAGATATTCAAAATTTAGTATCAAAGTCTACACATAGCACCTACCAAGGATATGTTCAAAGGAAAATAACTCCTCTAGGTTGTGTGTAGTTTCTTATTATTGTCCCACCTATCACCATTCCTATGAAGGTGATGATCTTTAACTTTCCCCTTTCTTATAACGTCTTTCTTGGTAGGTCATGGACTCAACATATGAGAGTCATTGCTTATTTTTCTTGCCACTGTGTTAAATTCCCTTATAATGGAACTATTTATAAGATCCAGGGTGACACTAACCCTTGAAATTTTGATCAATTCAAATACCTTGGTGTCTTCAAGATTCCTACTCTTGAAACGTTTCCTAAAATTCCATTTCATGAGGTTCAACATCTTAATTTTACCATTAATTCAACTTGAGGTTATAATGGTCATCCCAAACTCATTGGGAACATTCCCCCTAACCTCTTAGATTCTAATGATGTTGAGCCCAATGAGATTAACTAAAATATTAAAACTTTTGATATCTCACCTCACCTCATCTCACAGCTTCCTGCTTCCTTGCAGCCTCATTCTCAAAATCTTCCTTGTGATGACATTCCTATAGTCTTAATCAAGACTTAGAATTCTATTCACCACACTTCCTTAGATGACAAGGTCATCCCTAATTATGTCATTGATCTTCACACCTTGGATTATGTTGATGGTTATTCCCTAGATGATTCATTATTAGGTAGTCTTATAGAGGTACATGATACCAAGATTGTTTGTTATCATTCTTCTTTACTTGAGTTTTTCCCTATATTTTCCTATCTTCATTCATTTGTAGTTCCTAATTTTATTATTTTTCCTCTTTATCATAGGGTAGAGATGACACCAACACCTCTAATTTTTTAGGATCCTCATAGGAGTATGCTCATGGATTATGCTATGATTGGGCCTTACCATTTTTCTAGGTACCTTGATCATCATAGTTGGTTTACTCCTGGGATTAGTGCAACCCTTCTTAGACCTTCTGTAGATACCACTCCTCCCTTAGTAGAGCCCATTCCCACTCACACTATATTTTATCCCATTCTTGCTCCTACTATAGTTGATCCTATTCCTAATCCTACTTTTGCTGAGCCAAGCCCTACTTTTCATCCCATTCTACCTTTTGTGGAACCTAGTTCTGTTCTTCCTCCATCACCACCATTCTTTGGTGATGGTTTACTTCCCTGGCCTAAGATGGATCTATTTCCCACAAAATGAACTGATGAGTCTTCTTTGGCTTTTTATACTCTTGTTACACCTCCTTCTGTGAGTGCTTCTCCTAAGATCACTCACAAGTGTATCTATTGTTTCTATGGGATAGATAATTATTATTCTACCCATTATCATAAGTTACGATAGTATATTGATACTTTATGTCCTTCCTCTCCTTTCTTAGACAAATCCATGCCTCCCCCAAAGGTTATACTTGAATATATACCTAAATATGGTGAGTTTTATTATCTGTGGCACCAATGTGGCACCCATCACACTGATCATTATCGAGTCCTTCAACAACACCTTAAGGATCACCTTATAACTATCCTTGGATCTTATTCCATTCCTCCCATAGTTTGTTCTCAAAATAAGGCTTTTATTTCTTATCCCATGGCTTTACCTCCAGTGGTTCCATCCCCTATTGTGGTCCCTTCATCACCTTCTATGCCTCCACCCATGATTCCTTCACTTGTGGATCCTTTTCCACCTACAATTCCCTCACTTGTGGATCCTTATCCACTAGTGATTCCTACATCTCCTATAGAACCTACTCCCATGGATTATCCTAAACATCCCTTACTCGATTTCCCTCCTTAAAATGATCCATCAAGTATTCATACTTTTTCAGGTGAGGAAATTAGAAGAGAGGTCTTTTCCTAGTTTTCATTGAATATTGATGAGACATTAGCAATAGTTCATATCTATCTTCATAGATATTTATATGATGTATTGAATAATCTGTGTGGGAATATTTATCAATATTTATGATCAAATGCATGGTGCCTTTACATTTACATTTTGATTAGATGTGTGCTCCAATTTTATTTTTTATCTATCTGTTACATCATTTGATGCTATATCAATTTCATATTTTTCTTATATAGTGATCTTAATTTTTGTACTATATCATACTTATATTGGCATTTATATTTGAATTATGATTGTATTTATTTATCATTATCTTCTCTTTCTTTCTTGAGTTTTTCTCAAAACTCTCTTTTTATGCCTTCACAATTGTTTGCTTTCTTATCTTTATTTTTCACAGATAATTGTCATTATGACTTGGTTATAAACACCCTATTCCATTTGGTCCTTGTCTCTTTTTTACCATGTGATCAGTTAGCAAATAATGTATCTCATTATACTCTCCACTCACCAGTCCACCTTTGGATCTCTTTTTTCCCTTCTTCCTTTTTCACAAACTAAGCATATACACGGTTGAGACTTAAGGTCACATGCTAGTTCATTATTAAGCCTAAGAGTCCTAGTCAGTGTTTGTCTTTGGTTACATAGCTTCCTTTAACCTTAAACTAAAGATCATTCATGCATATCATTACATTTGTTATGATTGGTCATTCCAAATCTATATGGAGGAAGAATCTTCAAAATCAATAAAAAGTTAAAAGCCAAATCATTTTACAAAAGACAATGATATAAAAGGCAAAAATATTCTTAAAAGTCAAATCACACTAAAATATGTGATTCAAAGCACATATCTTTCTTCTAGTGAAATATCAAACTCCATAGTGGGCCTCATAATAGCGCTGAGGTCATTTAAGGTGCGGTAGGTCAGTAGATTAGAAAAGGAGAATAAAAAAATATTTTAATGCTACTTACTTTCTCACACAAGTACCCAATCTTCATAGTAGACTGCTGACTTTGTAAGGGGTCTTGAAGAATGGGGAACACATCATAGGAAGGTAGGTCCATTTTACCTTTTCTTGTACTAATCTACCTTCATGAGATGATCTTAGTAGCATGTTTATCTACCTACAAAGATTTGTGTCTATAGTGAATAGGTTTCCTTTGCACATTGATGGTCACTAGTCACTTAGTGTCTTCTCATGTCCTTTGTATGCATGTTATCTCTAAGGTCTTCTCATAAGATGCCTAATTCTTGATTTTTACACTCCCTTTTTCATTCCCTATATCCCTCATATTTCCTCTAGAGAAATATTGTTTTGTCTATTGATCACTCCCTTTGGGATTTCATTTGTGTGTTTATTTATAAGAATATGGGTAGGACCCGACATTCCTCACAAATTACCACCTTTTTATTTCATATTACCCACATCCTTTGTTACTCAATTGTCCCAATTTTTCTAGCCTAGTGGTGTTCTTTTTGTGAGTTGAATTATAAGACCACAAATAGGACCGAACATTCCTCACAATTTTTTTTTAATAATCCAAGTCACAATTAAAATTACATGTGTCAAATATGAGATAAGATGTGATTGATTATGAAGTCACAAGTCATTAACATGTTTTCTATCTTGATTTAGTGTGTTTTATGCTTACTTCATTTCTCTTTCACTTTTATCTTATTATTTTCTAAGTGCATGTAAGAATACAACCATTTCTTGAATTTTTCATACTTCCTAGCTTGAACTAGTGTGATAAATTTAAGACTAATCTTCTATTAATTTTTTTTTCTCTTGTACTTCCCAATGTGATTTATTATAATTTATTGACTTAATTAATTTATTTTTATACCATTTATGCCATTTTACATACCTTCTATTTTATTACATTGTTTTCATACTTCCCAACATGATTTGACTTGTTTTAATTTGGTGCAAAAATATTTCACTTTGGATTAAAAATAGATTCCTTTTTACCATCTTGTTTTACCATCTCTTGGTTATTTATACTTAGACATATTATTGTTATTACACATTTCTCAACTTGAAATAGTGTGTAGTACATTTTTGATTGATTATATTTTACCAAGTTCTTTTTGCCTATTTATTTTTAACCATGCATGTATTCTACATAATATTATAAAAGAAAACACATCTCATATATTCCCTATAGCATATCCAACAATAACTAAATACATGTGCTAGAAATAAATATATCTAAAACATCCACAACTACAATCATAATGATGACAACATACACAACCAATATCCAATATGCTAAAATGATACATCACTCACACACACACACACACACACACACACACACACACATCTATACATACATACATACATACATATATACACACACACACATATGTGTGTGTATATAGACACACACACACACATATACATGTATATATATATATATATATATATATATATATATATATATATATATATATATATATATATATATATATATATATATATATATATATATACATATATATGTGTGTGTGTGTGTGTGTGTGTGTGTATACACACATGTGTGTGTATATATATGCATGTATATATATACACATGTATATGTGTGTGTGTGTGTGTATACATGTGTGTATATATATATATATATATATATATATATATATATATACACACACACACACACACACACACAAATATGTATATATATATATATGTGTGTATATATATATGTATATGTATATGCATATGGATATGCATATGCATGTGTGTGTGTGTGTGTGTGTGTGTGTGTGTGTGTGTGTGTACATATATGTACACACAAACACACACACATATAATGAATTTTTGATACAACAAGTACAACAATGTTCCAGCTCTATAGTTGGGCCCTATCCTATCTATCTCATGGACTAGCCATGTTGCCTACTAAGGCCACAATTTGAATCATCTAAATAGTATGTTATAAAAACACCATCCAAGATCTAAATCCACCTATCCTTATAGATGTCTCACTCATGCATGTACCTACGCCAACTAGGCTAAGGTCACCATGTGTGTTGCTCTCTCCTACTCTTGCAATTGTGTCATATGGGTCAAGGTCATTTTATGTGCCTATGTCGTATGTATCACTATAGTTATATGTACATCTCTTTCCTCTATTAGGTCTTATCATACTCATATCTCACCTACACCCATCTCTATTGGTGGCTGCATCTTCTCTCTTTATACTTGTATCTACCTCACTATCTCCCATGCTAATTTGAACCCAATCACTTGAGTTGAGGAAAATGGTACACTAGGGTCCTCTAATGTAGTAAGGTCATATGGATGTAGAGTCTCATCTAGGATGTCATGGAGTGATCCCCTCATAAGCAACCCCCAACTCTCCTCCTTGTCCTTAGCCACACCTGTCAAATCACACCTAGATAGATATTAGATCACTGTTATATCTCATAATATCTATATACTTATAGTCTTTATTTTAAAAAAGTAATAATTTAAGAAATAATTTAATTATATTTATTACCTATCTATGTCTCAACCACTATGGTCTCACCATCTGTGTGATTGCCTAACATAGTCTCTCTATCTATGCAACCTCTTAACACCTCCTCTATAGGTTGCCACCTCAGCTCAAATTCTATCATGGCTCATGTCTACCTTAGCTTATGCCTAAGTGGCCTCTCTATCATCCATCTCTCCTATAGCTCACCTACTAGGTCATTAGGAATGGTAATAGTCTCCACTTTCTCCTACTCCTCTAGCCTCCATAGATTTTGTGTCCTGAATGGTTGCTACTCATCTCGCTATGAAGCTGGTGGTGGTATCCCTAGTGCCATTACCTCCATAACCCTCTCCTCTTGATCTAATCCCTATTGTGGTCATTCAGTCCATATAAGTGTTGGCCTCATCACTGGTGGCCCTAGTCCCCTCCTCCCTCATGGATCTCTCACATGCCAAGCCCACTACTCGAGCATCAATATCAATGTTTTTGAATGAGGTAAACCCATCTATCTTAACACCCATATCACTGAATGTGGCTCTCTCCACCAAGTATAGTGTCTAACCACCTTTATCCTCATTATAACTAGTGTAACTATGTCCCAACTTAGCTATGTAGTCATTATAAACCTATATGGCTGCCTCACTATGTTTACACATCTCATCATCTACAACACTAGTACATACAAAATGATCCATGCTACCTACTCCTCTCTCCATATCTACACTCGAGGTGACTTATCATCGATCGCATGGGGAAACCCAATCAACTGATACATAAGAAATCTCTCATATATTCAATCCATCAGTATTATCATCGATCTTATCAACTTTTTCCTTCTAACCAACACCTCATACATATCATGTATGAGTTGGACCTAGATGACCAAACTGAGATTATACAATCTCCCTCTTCTAGGATCATCCTACTCAATGCTACCATGAACAGTGGTACCTTGTCATTTGACTTGTAACATAACACTCACTATGCCATAGGCCCTATCATATATTTTTGAATATCTAGAATATATGATGCATATACATCAAATATACTAACTCTTTTTCCCACCAATATCATCTCTGAGCTTGTATCACACATGATTAAGGCTCTCCTCTCTTTCATGTTGTCTGGTATACCTGTAGTCACTGGTGCTCCTACTAATGGTAGCCTTAGGATGGCATGCATATCCTCTAGAGTGATAGCTACCTCTATCATGTCCCCATCCACCTTCCATTTGAAGGTGTTAGTCAATCATTCCCGTCATCTTAAGAGCATGACTAACAAATCCATATTCAATGGAATTTTGCACATATCTATTATCCCTCCTAGGCTTATATATCTAGCTTAGCTCTATCTCCTATTGTCAAATGCTCTAATAGATCCGGTAGTCATGATGCATCTATCAATCACCAAAATTTAGGTCATCCCTACACTCAAGAAATAACAAAAGATGTATTAGATTCTCTATGTCATGTATAATTACAATACATTTGTTTTATAATTTCAATAAAAAATAAGCCTAAATTGCTTTAATTTATTCATTTTTATCTATTTTTAGTTTACTCAGTCCTTTTTGCCCTTACTTGGTCATTTTGGGCCATTCTAGCCTTCTTTTAGCCTTTTACATGTATTTTTATACCATTTTGGTTCTTTGTTCAACCTAGTTTGACCAATATTTCCCTATTTTTGACTTGGTTGACTTAAAAATCTAAGTCAACCCTATTATTTTCCCCTCCCTAGTACTGGGTTGCCATTTAAGACCTTTCAGATTAGTCAACAAACTATACTAGATTGGTAGTCTACAAAACATACAGGGTCGACACATACCTATTGGGTCGGTAGTGTGGATTTTGTTCCTTTTTAGCCTATTGGGTTGACTGGGTCGACCCAACAATTTTTCACTATTGACCCCTTGCATTTTTCTAAAAAAGTGCCTTTTTGTAGTTTTCTCCCTAATTCCTTCAAACCCATTTGCCTAATTGGTTTTTCCTACCTATAGAATCTAATTTTGTTTCATTCTAACATCTAGAATGCTAAAATTTATATTTTTATAAAAATACACTTAACTCATTAAAATACTCTAATACTAGCTTAAGATTCATAGTTGCATACCTATAGTGTACCCGTTATTGCTCTTGGAGTTCTCCCTCATCTAGTTTGTCGTCTCCTCACCATCCTAGCTCGTTTAGTCTCTAGAGTTCTTTTTCTCTCTTTCACAAGTCAAAATAACCAATTTCCTTCTCTTTCCCTATTTTAATTTTTTTTTTAAATTAAAAATTTTCACTTATTTTTAGGTAGAGTCTTTGTTTTGCTTATATCTTTGTTTCTACTCCTCCATTTATAAAACTGTAAATTGCATTGGAGTTGTGATGACGTAGATAATCTTTTACACTATCATATGCCTATTTTCTATAAAATTTGATTTTTTATTATTTTTTTGCACTAAATTCTATAGGTTTGCCTAATGTTCTTCACGTTGGATGCCTTCACTTTCTCTTGTAGTTTATTTATTTATCTACAACACTAAGGTGAGTAAAGGAATGTGTTTTTTAATTCTATATTTTCATTTATCTTTTTTTCTACTTACTACACTTTACTTATCATCAACATTGTGTATTATCATGTTCTATTTTTGAATTACCATCCCATGTTTCACTTCTGTGACACATGATAAACTTTGAGTGGGTCATATCTATACACATAATATTTTTAACTTTAATTGATTACTGACACTTTGTATCTTACAAGAACCCATCGAGTCTCAATCTCTCTAAGTGCACGCCCTAAGGTGTGCATTGGAAAAGGGATGGGTAGACCATTGGTGCTTCGTAAGATTATTATTCCTTTTAACACTTTCCATCTACACAGTTGTCTCCTAAAAATATTTACCTTGAGATATTCTTCTCAGTTGTATCTATTCCAAATATTTGTCATTCTTTATTCTCCTTGTTCTTGCCTTGACCCCCTTTCACTAGTTGACTAAACTAGGTCAATTGGGTCAACCTTGTATAGATTTCAACCTTTGATTACTATACAATGCTGACTATGTTGGCTCTGTACTATTCAGGGATATTTTTCACTTGGAGTTTGTTAGCCCTTCAACCAACCTAGCTTGAAACCTAGTGATTTATCTCCAAAAAACATACAGGGTTAACTAGATCAACCTTGTACAATTGACATATTTGAAAATATTTATGGAAAGATCTGCTTATATATACAAGTTCATTCCAACCATTTGAGAATCGAGAAGTGAAGAAGAATAAGTGTGAATAAACATCTACTTATTGATCATTCTACTTGAGGAATAAGGCTTAGGGTTTCATACTTTCTTTAGAGATATAGATCTTGTCTTGTGGAGAAATATTTTAGATGCATAGATAGGTTGTATAGCCTAGAGATGATTTTTATTTGTTATTCTTACATACCACAACAATCTCTTATGAATAACCTTGGTCAAGGAGGAGATTAAGGCTCGGTAGGTTCATCTTCAAAGGTAAGTATTCCTAACTTTATTTTTCCTTTGTAAGAGTAGATAGATAATGCAATTGTGCTTCTCTCCCATGCATTAGGGTTCCGTATACATTGATGTGAGTATATGCCTTCTATAAATGTTTAGTTTAGTTTTATTTATTTCTAACACCCACTTTGTACCGCAAGCTTTGGTGAGAACTAGATTAGATTTAATTTCTTGTTTATTAGAATAGAATGAACATTAAACCTAAGATTTTTTTAGGGTTGTGTGATTGTGTTAGACTGTAGACTTTGAAACTCTTCCTAACATGGTGTATTGTGATAAGTGATCTCCTAATTGGGTCCAGTAGATCCCCATCTTGGTCATGATTCTATTTAACAAATGTATTCCCAATTAGAAGTGTAGGTATACTCTATCTTCTCTGAGCTAAGATTGATTTATGGACGTGATGCATTTTTGATTGTATACACAATACATATAAATTATACATGGATAAATGTATTTTGAACTTTACTATACTTAAGGGCCATGATATGTTGGGGGCACGTACTTTCATAAGTTATATTATCACATTTTATATATTCATATGACCTCTTTAGCATGCTGAATTACATAGATTAGTTAGGCCTTGCTAGTTGTTTATTTCTTACACACTGTTACATAGGATATGCTATGTTTGTATGATGTGATACTTACATGTATGAATAGTGTAGACTAGTTTTCATTTGTTCTACACTTCATCAATGATATTAATTTTTCATGATAAGTTGGTTATTATTTATCTATTATCTTTGGCCCCTTAACCTTGTTTATGGCTCCTTGGCTTTAATTTTTGTGGCATTCCTACCCCTTATTTTTGGCTCCTTAGCCATGATTGTTTGTGAGAACTTTTATGTCCCTTATTTTTTGTTAAATTAGGGAGTTTGATCTAGAAATTTTTTTTAGAGGGGGTGGAATACATGGAAAATGCGTGTGAATTGATGCTTCTAAAGAGGCCATAATAACAAAATTCATAAATGGGCAATTAGTGACCATATGAGGATTGATCTCTATGTACAAATGGACCTTTAAGTGGAGTTGCAAGAAAGATATTATCATTTTACTATTTATTTACCTCATTGACTACTTGTCTTTGGTTAGAGTGGGAATGACTCATTGATTGTTGATCTTTGAGATAAAAGTACACAAATTAACATCATGCAACACAATATATCATGATTAAAATGTGTACACATTAGAGTTATATATGGCTATATTGTAATTTCAATGATAGACAACATGAAGTATGGTAAGCATATACATAATATAACTTTAGTGAGCATTGTGATGGCAATAACAAATTATTCACTTTGTGTCCTTTATTAGCGTACCCATTGTAACATCAGGTGTAATTGATTATATATATTCTATGAATATATTATATGAAGGGAAAATATTTAATAGGTTCTAAAACAACAATGGTAAAATTTCAGCCATGCATCCATTGGTGAATCATATTTCATTACGATCTTCCACTAAATGTTCAAGATGAATATGGAGGCACACAAATATGATCTCATAATCACACATATAAATATATGTATCAAAATGTGTAACACAACATATAAACATTTATGTTTTATTGTATAGATATTCACAATATATTTTCACCATGAAATGATAACAAAATACAATAATCGACAACATGACAATAATTTTGAGGATTCCCATGATCCACAAAATAAAGTCTCAATGTGGGGCACTGAATTTATGCACTCACATAATAATAATTGGATAGATTGCTTACCTTGAGTGAACAAGTGTAATTTTCCTCCCAATGACATTATCCTTATGCACACCATAACCCAAACAAGCACTGCCAACCATAAATAGTTGGGTGCCATAACCAAGTGTATTGCTACACCAAATGTTAATGACATTGATACCATTGCTATTCATAATGCAAGTCAAAGTGATTCCAGGTATCCTTGGGTCTTCTACTTGGCTACCAAATAGTGCAGATGTAAGAATAAATTCTAAAGCAATAGAATAAAAGAAGGCCAATGTGTCAAATATTAAAAACAACTTGAAGAAGAAGGTACTAATTAATACAGGGGTTGGTGTGCCCTTTTCTTGGGAATCAATACCTCCTGGTAGAGTGAAAGTAGCTGAAAAAGTCAATTATGTGATTAAAACTGCACTTACTAATATAAACTCCATTTTCTACTTTGGTTTAACAACACTAGTTGGTGAGCTCTCTACTCTCATGCCTAATGCATCCACTTTTTATTAGATAATTTTTAATTTGTAACAAAATTAAATTGAAACAATAAAAAATGAGTGTAAGTAGATAGTATATATATATGTACACACACACACACACACACACACACACACACACACACACACACACACACACACACACACATAGACACACACACACACACACACACACACACCACACATTAGACTTCATTTTGATCCAAAGGTAAAACTTAAGAGACCTATGCTTGTGATAAAATGCACTTCTCCCTGTTGTAATTTATAATCAAAACACACTTATAAGACAAATAGAAATAAATCCCTTTACATGATATTTTAATGGAAAACACTTATCCAAAATTAGTGACTAGATTAGTTTTAGGTTTAGACTTATACATATATGAAGTTGTAGTTGTGGGTCTTCACGTGTGTTCTCTACTACTATGTCTAATGTTGTTTGCCCATTTTTGTCAATGTCACTGCATAGACATAAAAAAAAAGCACGAACCTTGCTACAACAATATTTTTTTGATTCTGCTTTTATTTATTTTTTAATTATTTGTATCAAAACAACGATCACATATCTACATATATAGAATTACAATCACCTTTCAACTAAAAATAAGGAATTAAAAATATTGTTGTAACTGAAACTAAATTGCACTAAACTAATGTTTATTCATGCATAAGGCATGTGGGATAACTGATTGTCCTAAGAATCAAATCTCATGCAAACTACTTGCATGATAGAATTTAACCATGCAATGTGGAGAAATTAGAACTATAGTTCTAAAACTTCCCCTTAATTTATACCACTAACTACTTCAACATTTACAACGCCTAAATTTTGTCTTAGATAATCAAAACTCTCCTTTTCTAATGCCTTTGTGAATATATCTGCCAATTGGTCTTTAGATCTACAAAAATATAAATGAATTTCTCTATTTTTCACTAATTCTCTGATAAAATGAAATCTTGTATCAATGTGCTTGCTCCTCTTGTGAAAAACATGATATTTTGACAATGCAATTGCTGACTTGTTGTCACAAAAGATTGGTGTTGACTCCTTCTGTGCATGCAATAAATCTGTCAATACTCTCCTCATCCAAATTGCTTGACATGCTGCTGATGTGGCTACTACATATTCTACTTCAACTAATGAAAGTATCACTATAGGTTGCTTTTTGGATGCCCATGTGACCACACCTGTTCCAAAATTAAAGGCATGTCCAGAAGTACTCTTCCTATCATCAATGCTCCCTATAAAATCACTATCATTATAACCAATCAAACTGAAATCATTAGTTGTGGAATATAAAATTCCATATTTTGTTGTTCCTGCCACATATCTCAATATCCTCTTTCCAACTTGCCAATGTGAGTCCTTTGGTGACTCCATGAATCTAAAGATTAATTTGGCCCCATGATATCTAGTCTTGTAGCTGTAAGATACATCAAACTACCAATTAGTCTTTTGAATGTTGTAGAATAAACATTAGGCCCTTTGTCTTCTTTGCTAATTTTGGTCCTTGTAGCAACTGGTATAGGTGTTGATTTACAATTCAACATCTTAAACCTCCTTAACACATCCTTTGCATATTTAGTTTGACAAATAAAAATTCCGTTCTCTGATTGTACAACTTCAATGCCCAAAAAATACTTCATTAATCCCAAATCTGTCATCTCAAATTCTTTTTTCATTACTGATTTAAATGCGTCTACAAATAAATTTATAGTGAAAATCAAATCATCAACATACAAACACACAATCAAAATCTGACCTTCTTTGTTGATTTTTGTGTTCAATGTAAGCTCACTATTGCTTCTTATAAATACATTGTTTGTCATATATGAATCAATCCTACTATACCATGCTCTTGGTGCTTGCTTGAGACCATAGAGGGCCTTCTTCAATATGTATACTTTTTCTTCATGTCCATGCACTTCATAACCTGGTGGTTGTTTCACATACACTTCTTCATCTAGGAAACCATTCAAGAAAGTTGATTTGACATCCATTTGATATGCTTTCAAATTATTTTGTGCAACTATTGCTAAAACCATTCTAATAGTATCAAGTCTAGCAACTGGAGTAAATGTTTCATTATAATCAATTCCATGTTCTTGTGTAAAACGTTTTGCTACTAACCTTGCCTTGTACTTTTCAATCTTACCTTTTGCATTAAATTTGGTCTTATAAACCCATTTGGCTCTTATGAAATCCTTACTTTTAGGTAGATTAATTAGATCCCATGTTTGATTTCTCTCAATAGCATTCATCTCTTCATCCATTGCTTTTATCCAATGTTTCTCATTAACTACTTCTTCATAATACACAGGATCATGAGAGAAGAAGGAAAAATTTGAACACAAATCTAAATTATCTTCTTCTTGATCATAAATCTCATTCAAGTTTCTCATTTTTTTACCTTTAAATTTTTATTTTAAAGTGGCAAGAGTTGGATCTGATTCATCACTTGTGAATTAGGAGTAGGATGACATGCATGACCAGATGATTCACCTTGTTCTAAGCTCCTAGGTGTTCTTATTGGAGTGCTTATTCTTGCTTGTGGAGAGAATTGATCACCTTGTAAATTTTGTTCTTTAGATTCTTCTTCATTTTGGGGAACTAGTGCTCTAATTGTAATGGTTCTATCAATGCTTCCATCCCATGCTTCTTCTTCCTTAAATTCCACATCTCTGCTAATAATCACTTTCTTGGAAATGGGGTTATACAACTTATAAGATTTTGATTCTTCACTATAGCCAATAAAAATGCATTTCTCACCTCTATCATCAAGTTTTTTTTCAATTTAGATGGTATAAGAGAATATGCAATACAACCAATTTTTTTGAAATGATGCGCACTATGCTTCTTACCACTCCAAGCTTCTTGTGAAATTTGATCCTTGACACTCTTTGTTGGGTTTCTATTCAGATTATATACTGCACATGCTATTGCTTTTGCCCAATAGTCATTTAGAAAATGTTTGGCCTTCAACATGCTTCTAGCCATCTCCATGATTTTTCTATTCTTCCTTTCTGCTACACCATTCTATTGTGGTGTGTACCTTGTAGTTAGTTGCCTTTTAATGCCATGATATCTGCAAAAATCTTAAAATTCATTAGACATATATTCACCTCCTCTATCTGATCTAAGTACCTTGATGTAAAGGCCACTCTACTTTTCAACCATGGCCTGGAATTCTTTAAATTTTCGAAAGGCTTCAGACTTTTCCTTGAGAAAATATATCCAAGTCTTTATGCTAAAATCATCAATGAAGGTTAGAAAATAAGAACTACCTCCAAATGATGGAGTTTGCATTGGTCCACATAAATCACTATGAACTAGCTCCAATAATACCCTTGCTCTATATGAAGATCCTACTAGAAAGCTCTCTCTATGTTGTTTTGACAAAATGCAACTCTCACATGAACTTCCTGGCTGCTCTATTGGTGGTAATCCCTTCACCATATTTTTCTTTTGTAACAAACTCAAACCTCTAAAATGTAAATGTCCATATCTTAAATGCCATAGCCATGATTGGTCTAAATGCATGGTTTTGAAATGGGCTTCCTCTTCTCCTTGAATGCACTGAATTCGAAGAGGGAACATCTGATTCTTGGTCATCTCCACTTTTTCTATCAACCTGTCATTTGAAAATTTGTCTAGTATTGTGAAAACATTATCCATAAAAGATACTCTGTAACCTTTATTTACTAATTGTCCAACAATCATAAGATTATGCTTTAGTCCAGGTACAAAATAAACATCAAGAATAAATCTTCTTTCACCATTTTTTGCCAAAACATTTATTACTCCTTTACCTATTACATCCACTTTATTATCATTTCCTAATTTTACTTTAGATTTTATGAAATCATCAAGACAAGCAAACAATTCTTTATTCCCTGTCATATGGTTACTACATCCACCATCTAAAAACCAAAGATCTCTAGCATTTTCTTGAGCAACATGACAAGTGAGGAATAAGCTTCCATAATTATAATTAGATTCATTTGTGTAATTAACATTCTGCTTATCCACATCTCCTTGTTTCTTTCTACATTCACTTGCATAATGTCCATATTTTTTGCAGTAATAACACTGAATGTTAGATTTATCAAACCTCTATCGATTTTGCTGGAAGTGATTGTTGCCACATCCTCTATTGTTGTAGTTTTGATTATTGTTTTCACCTTGATCTAGATTATTCCTTCCATTTCTGCCTCTACCTCTTCCTCTAAAGTTTGACCTTCCTCTTCCTCTTTCTCTGCCAAATGATACTTGAGACTTGAAAGCATTCTCAAAAGAAGTATTGTTATTCCTATTCATTCTGGATTCATGTGTTAACAAAGATCCCATTAATTCATCTACTGATAATTGTTCTAAATCCTTGGTTTCCTCAATAGCTACAACTATTGCATCAAATTTACCGGGTAAACTCCTGAGAATTTTTTTTATGATCTTCTAATCTATTATTGTTTCTCCATTAGATCTAATTTGGTTCATAATATTCAATACTTGACCCATAAACTGGTCTATAGACTCTGAATCATTCATTTGCAAATTTTCAAAATTTCTCCTAAGAGATTGTAATTTAGCTACTTTCACCTTTGTATTATCTTTATAGGTAGTCTCCAAAATTTTCCATGCCAACTTGGATCTCGTTGCTGCTGCAACTCTAAAAAAAAATGGATTCATCCATTGCCTATTGGATTAGGAATAGAGCTTTTGCATCTTTTTTCTTGTTTTCTTTAAGCTCTTTCTTTTGTGCTCAAGTTAATCCCTGATGAGCAACCTCATCTTGTGGTTCTACAAAGCCATTTTCTACCAAATCCCAAACATCTTGTGAGCAAAACAATGTTCTCATTTTAATTACCCAAAAATCATAATTCTTATGATTGAAAACAGGAGTCTTGCGCTGAGAAATGCTATTGTTTGTTGCCATGTCTCAAGCTGAACTTTTCAGAAAGAGCAACAACTTCTTTAAATTTCTACTCAGCGACTAATTTGTGACTCTTTGACTTCTTCTGCCAACGGCTATGCTGGCCCTCTGCTGCGCCTTTCCCTTCTATTCAGATCGCTCCACTTAGAAAGCTCATTCTCTCATGATCTGCATTTGCACGATTCTGCTGTTGTTGTAGCATTTCTCCTTGCTGGATCTTCAACTTGTCTTATCTGCTGGGTGCTTATTCTTTTGATAGCGGCTGAGATCTCCTTCGGCTCTGATGACTACAACGATCTTCAATGCTGACTGCACTCTTATCACGCCTTTCTTCTCTGCCTAGATCTGCAGGCTCTGATACCAATTTGTCAGTGCAGAGACAGATAACAACAAAAAGAACAAAAAAAAATATGCATGAACCTTGCTACAGCAATATATTTATTTTTTAATTCTCTGTATCAAAACAGCGATCATAGATCTACTTATATAGAATTACAATCACCTTTCAACTAAAAATAAGGAATTAAAAATACTGCTGTAACTGAAACTAAACTGCACTAAACTAATGTTTATTCATGCATAAGGCATGTGGGAGAACTGATTGTCCTAAGAATCAAATCTCATGCAAACTGCTTGCGTGATAGAATCTAACCATGCCCTGTGGAGAAATTAGAACTGCAGTTCTAACAGTCAACGCAATTGATCAGTCCCTCTGTCATTACAGACGTTATTATAGTGTTGAGATCATGTCCCCCAACTTTTTGAAAGATTTGAGCTGCATTTTTCACTGCCAGGTGCAAGGCATTTCTACCATCCTTGTCTACCATTTCTAGACAATCACTACGGTGGTTTAGTATCTCTTTCACTAAACTTGAATTCCCCTCTTTTGCTGCAATGTGAAGGGCAGTCTGCTTATTCTGGTCCACTTTGCAACAAGAACGAGAATCTTCTTTAATAAGTATTTCTCCAATTTGAGGAAAATTCCATGGGTTTATTTCAGAAACTGGAATCGATGCAGCCATGTGAAATGGTGTTCTATAGAGATTATCGTCTTGTCTAGCAAGGATTGGTCTTAGTTCTAAAAGCTTCTTAATTACACCTGCACAACGGTAAAAATATAAATGAATGAAATAGCGTCTCTCTCCAAGTAGAAGCGTATGGTAACAATTAAAAAACATGAAACAAATGGCTAAAAATAGATTAAAGGTAATCCTTTATCCACCCTTTTTAGCCTTCAATGAACTGGAAACATAAATCAAAAAAGTATTAAACGTTTTATTGGCCAGTTAAACTTTCTTCTTGTAGTAAAAGAAAGAGGAGAGAACTTTGTAAGGCTTAGCTGATTTAGGCTGGGGTCTTACCGAAGGGGAGAAAAAATATAATCTTTTTGTAGTAACATGGTTTTATGTAATTTGTTATTTTTCTTTACATTTAAAAAATAGGATCATGATATTATTAAAATGTATTGTATCAATGAAATCTCATCACACGCAAAGATGTGATGTGATATAAAAAGGCCTGAGCAAGAAAATGATCCTTCAAGTGGCAGTAAAAAGCTAGAGGCTGGTGGGAGAAAAATAAAAATAAATGTCCCCACTACTTGCTTGGGCTGGAAAATGATCCCCACAATAGTAGCTGCTCAGAAATTTGAAGGAGCCAATTTTTTCAGTCGGGAAATGTTGGAATAGGAAATTAGTTTTTAAGCAGTGCAATGCAACCATTTAAGTTCTAATCTTGGAAAAGGATGATGCTGAGTTTTTTTTATTGCTTTTAGACCTATAACCTTGTGCAACACTATCTATAAGATTCTTGCCAAAATCTTTGTTTTGAAATTGAAAAGGTTTCTCGAGGTTGTGATTTCGAAGGCCCAAAACGGGTTTATAAGATGAAAGAAAATTTTGAATGGCATAGTTACGACCTATGAGACTATTTAATGGCATAGTTACGACCTATGGGATTATTTATTCATTGGATCATAAGAAAGAGCAAATTATGAGTTAGGCAATGAAAAATGTTAAAGTTTGAAAGAAGATGGAAGATTTTGGATGGCATAGTTACGACCCATGAGACTATTCATTCATTGGATCATAATAAAGAGAAAATTATGAGTTAGACAATGAAAAATGTTGAAGTTCATTCATAGCGGCTAAAGATGATAATTGAAAAATGAAGAAAACAAGGTGGCAGAGAAACTAGCTAATATCGGTTCTAATGTGATCCAAGAATCTAGACTAGTTCCAGACCGAAATTTCGCCAAAGGAAATACTCTAACAAGTAGAATGATCTCAAATTATATTATGTTTTTTTACAATATGTTAAAGATTACATTTTAAAACATTAAATAAAACAGAAAAGAAAGAGAATCATACCTTTGCGTGAATTGGAAATTGCAAGATGCAAAGGTGTCTGGCCATCCGATCTCTTGTCGTACTTCATAGGAGTTGCAAAACACAACATTTCAACTATCTTAACATGGCCTTCCTCAGAAGCGCTAAACAGGGCAGTATCGCCTGCTCGATTCTTCTCTTTCACCAAAAATGGGCACTTTCGCAATAAAAGCCTTACTATCTCTTCATTGCCTCCCATAGCACCTTTGTGCAACGCAGTGTTTCCTTTCATATTTTTAGCTTTCAAAAGCCCCATTCCATCCTCTAGTGGGTTTGCATATGAGAGTTGAACCAACATTTGAAGGAACTGCAGAGAGCCATGACGCGCGGCTATATGAAGCGCTGTGTTTCCTGCCGGCGTTACCTCGTTGATAGTGTCGCGCAGGGCAAGCTCATGAAGCACTTGTACATTCCCAGATTCTGCAGCTTCGTACAACGTTCTGCTCATCCCTTTACAGAGAGAGGCGCTTTGATCCATAAACCGCTCCAGGTTAAGCTAAACTACCTCTATCCAATCTAACTATGAGACTTGAACCTTGGCCAGGAAACTTTGACCAATCTATCCGCCCACCGGTAATCTTCCTAGGAATCTATCGGCCATTTTCTTTTCTAGGAAGTTTTACAATTTTATTAAGTTTTTAAATAATTCAGTATGGACATTAAATAAATAGGTCAACGCTATAGCCTCTCGTAAAAGTAATCTTTACAATTTTTAAGTTTCTACGCTAAATATATGAGTCAACTCTATGGCTTCTAGAAACAACTTTAAAAGAAATTGAAGTTTGTTAACAACTTTGTATAGGCATTAAATTTTTTGGTCAACATTATTGGTTTTTTTAAAAAAGAAGTAACTTTAACAATTTTTTTAAGTTTTTAAACAAATGAGTATATGAAATGTAAATGTAAAGTGAGATTTTAAATAGTCTAGTAAGATTTATAATGAATGAATGAGATATAGATTGATATAGTTATTGTGTATATATATTTTATTTATTTTGATGTGTTATTTATATTTGTGATATATTTATGTGAGTTTATTTTGTGATGGAAGATAAATAATTTATCAATATGGAAGTCGACACCATTTTTATATAATTATATGAACTTTTTCCGTTTTTGTGGCAAGTTAATGTCATCTTTCATGTTACCAACAAACATTCCAATTTATTTATATTTTTACATGGTTTTTATGGTTATTGTGCCTTGTTTGTTCATGTTTTTTCTCCCTGCCTTATACGCTCCTTTTTTCTTTTTGATGTGCTTTTTTTGTTCATGTTTTTTATGCCTTCACATCTAAGTAAACATTTATTGGTATGGGTAAATGCACAGAGTTGGGAGATAATTCCGTGGACTTTTTTGAGTAATGTGTATGTATTATACAAAAGTAGGCATGGTAATCATCGAGTCAGAACCGTGTATGTAGTATATAAAAATAAGAACCACGTATGTAGTAAATAGTGTAAGAACTGCATATGTTGTATATTAAGTGTAAAAATTGTGTACATGGTATATAAAGAAAAAAAACCATGTATGTTGTATATAAAGTGTAAATAACACGTATGCGTTATTGTTAGTCAACATAAAAATAAAAAATGCGTCTAAATGCCACAAACCCCATTTCACTTTGCCTCACGTCTCTTCTCTATCCTCAAATGTGGAAATATGTTCACATTTACTACTAGGAGGAAAAAACACACCATCGTTGCCAGTTAACTTGACAAATCGACAATGTTGCCAAGAAGGGGAAGTAAGCAATCAAATTCAACCCTATTAACACAAAAATTTAGCCATTATTTTTTATTTGCATTGTTTTTTTTGTTAAAACCAATTTTTTTGTTTGAGCAACCCATTCCAATGCAAAACAACGCCCTTCTAGCCCTTCGATAATTCCACAAGACCTTTCAGATAGTCAGGGAGATATTGATGCACACAGTCAAGAACAAATACAAATTGAAGAGATAATTAAGAGAATGAGGGACCCCATTTCAACCAACACCCACCATATATATTTGGCTATAGAGTTAATATTAGGCCAAGTTAACTCAATAATGAGTGAAATTGATAGATGGGCATCTTATAGGGAGAGATGTAGGGCTTATTATGTTGAAAAATTGTCAGCACGTGAAGTGAAGGACAAAAAAATAACAAAAGACCAACTTTGTGCCTTATTCATTGATCCATCAACCAATGCACATTTTCTATTATCAACAAAATGGTTTCCAATCCACCAATGCCAATATAATTTGATGACAAATAATTATTGGGACCTGTAGTAGATGGTGTTTGATTACCCACCTTGTAACAACCATGAGTTTCCATTTTATTTTTTGAGGAAACTCTATTGCAAGTTTATCCTCAATGATATTATGAATTATTTTGGCTACTCATAGTTTCAAAACCAAGGGAAAGACTCTATTCATGATAGACTAGGGGCATGTCATGCACCTAATTAGCATGCAAGATTTCCTACCCAAAAGCTACTTCATCCTGATATCCCCTCTGCAGTGAAGAAGGCCATCAATATTGACACTTTGCATGCACTTCATGTGCTTATTGATGCACTCATTGGACATACAAGTAAGCTTTCTGAGACTAGTACTAGAGAGGGTGGACAAGGGGATACTCCAACTAGTGGGCATGCCCCACCGAACCCTTACAAGTCTCATGGTAATATATACACTAGACCTTCAAATGACAGTGGTGGTGATTCTAAGGGCCTAGATGCTATAGTTTTGAGCAATGAGTTTTAGCACGCACATTTGGTATACAGACGTCGACTATACATATAGAGGTATCTTATATATTTGACATGTTTAATTTTAGATATATTTGTATTTAAAATGTACCAATTAATTTACATAGAAATTCAATAACATATATGTAATTTTTTATGTTGCAGGAGGAGACGATACCATCATATTCATAGTTAGTTTGTGGGTCATCTACTACTACATTTGTTGATGTTATTTCCCTGATGTTTACATATACAAAGATAATTTTTCGTTAATATTATACTTCATGTATATGTATTTATTTATATCTAGATCTATGCTCAACCAATAATTATATATTGTTTGTTCAATTATTGACCACAATGGAGAACCCTCCATCTTTACAGGATGAAATAGACATAGGCATTGCTGCTATAGTTTAATTTACACAGCCACTCATTATGGTATGTTGACTTGTAATTTTGAATTGTAAATATATATTTGTTTAATAATTCTATTCTATACATGGGTTAATATAACATATATGAATGTATTACATACACAAGGTTGTTTGATGACATCTAATAGTCTCATTCAGATGATTAGGACACCTTCTCATATTTTCCCCTCTTTCACATTCATGTGCATGCACCTCGACCTATCATTGACCATATTGAGCATCAGAGGTAAATTGAATGTGACCACAATATTGTGGTAAGTGCATGTTTAATACTTTTTGTATTAGTTTAAAATTAATTTTTGAACTTGGCTGTCTGTCTAGTATATAAAGTTTCTTATAATATTTATATATGAATAGGTCCATCGACATGCAAGTTATGAGCATAGAAGGATTCACAGTCAGACCTTAGAGGAATCGAAAGAATTTGAGGGATCTTCATCTACGAGCGAGACATCTCAGTTCCTTCTATAAATGCAAAGAGAAGGAGGCTTTTCTATGAGTAAGATGTCTTAGATGATGTACTTTTATGTATGTCTATATGGCAATGTACATGTTTTTGGCATTTTATGCCTATATGGAATCTACTTGACATTCTATTATGTTCTTACATGATGTAATTTTTTGTATGCATCTATGAAATGTACATGTTTTTTGTATTGTATGCGTATATGGCATTCACCAAATATTCTATTATGTTCTTATTTTGTATGCCTTTATGGATTGTGTGTGTGTGTGTAAATTTTGTTGTGATCATCTTTATGTGTATAATTTGGATCACATTATTATTTAAAAACTAAACTTGATGGTTGTATGGCCATATTTTAATATGATCATCTTTAATATTTCCTTCGTGCAATTATTTAAACTAACTTACAATCCTTCAATATAAGTTGCAATTAAAACTATATGGGAGAAAATAATATAATGCTTGAGACAAAGTTATATATTAATGTGAAGTGCCTCTCATGATTGGGATACATCATTTGATGATGTTATTTATGATCCTTAATTGGAATAGGGTACTTTGTTTGCCTACTTGTGGACATTATTGTCATCCTTATTAGCTTTGTTGATGACATTTCATGACATTTCACTATTCTATTATGGAAACCCTTGCTACAATAGTTAAATATAATTTGACACTCATTATTCATGTTTTATATTTATTAAACTTATTAATATAATTGAGGATCTAGAATATTTTAGTGGTTCTGGCTCTTTTGTTTCACTTCTTCAACTTTGTTCTCTCCATCTCCATTGCACTCAGCTTGGCCATTTCTTCTCTTATTATAATATACAAACATGATATGTTAAAAATTATAAAACCTCTTTGATGAAACATGGTACTCTAACTTATGCTTCTAAAGAGTTGTCCATATTCACCCTTGAAGTTCAAATTTCCTTATTACCTTGTCATGCAAATGGGGTCAATTCTATTATTTCTTCTTTCAATAAATGTAACACACAAATAAAATTGAGGTTTTTCTTAAATATACACGTCAATCAACATCTTAGCTTAGAAAATATTTTATCTATGACACCAAGAATGACTTATTACCTTTACCCACTTATAATGGTGATGGGGACTCTTCTGTGGGTTGTTTCTCCTTGATGGGTTTTTCCTTGGTAGCTCTTCTTCTTCATTTACTATATCTTAACTTGTAGTTGCTGGAAC
This sequence comes from Torreya grandis, assembly GCA_037957365.1. Lineage (NCBI taxonomy): Eukaryota > Viridiplantae > Streptophyta > Pinopsida > Cupressales > Taxaceae > Torreya > Torreya grandis. Next base: position 1,668,738 of record JARHVA010001226.1, on the reverse strand, counting down.
AAATTCTTCATTTCTAAATTTAGACACGTCTTCCTTCTTGGAATGCCCCTTGCAATTCTTTGGGTGGAGTTATGAATGAAATTTCCAACATTTTACATGCCAATGACCATGCATGTTGTAATGAGTGTAATAACTCTTGCCCATATTCTTGGATAACACTTCTTTCTTCTTTCCCTTCTTCTCATACTGATTTAGAGAGTGGTATTTACAAATTTCATCCTTCTTTTTGTTTACACCTTGATCTCTTCTTTGTCTTGGAGAGTGGTGTAAATAATTATCTTTTCTTTTGAAATACTGTAGATTTTTAGTGATAGATTTCTTATTCTAACACATGGCCAAACAATGGTTATTCATTAAATAAAATGAACATGGGTAGCTATTCTAACATTCTTGTGCTATATGGCCTTTTTTATACAATTGAAGCAAATAATTGAAAATTGATCTCTTACATACCTTCTTAGGATGCCCTTATACATTTTACTCATGCAAGTTAAATGAAGTGGTTATGTTCTACCTTTTTCTTTGGGATGTTCTCTAAAGATGATTTACATTCTTGTTTGATGCTTCTACCTTTATTGAAAGGTTGTCCTCTTCTTAGATTGAACTTGCATTCATCCATGTAATCATAAGTGATTTTTTGATATCTCCTTCTCCATAGAGTTGTTTACCTTATCTTAGAGACTCTTATTTGGCCCTTTCAAGTAGGGCCACTCCATTATTGCCTTCATCTTCACTAAAACCCTATCCATTATTTAGACACTCTAATTCCTCATTAAATTTGATAAAAAGAATGATGGATTTACCTTATAATTATGTTTTTGATAAGCTAGTGACTTGAGCTCTTTGTTTTTACAATCTTGTCATGATTCAACTAGTTTGGAGCATTCTCTAACTTATTCTTTTCCATGAATATAATCCAACACTGCATATTGATCCTTTTCTTCAACCTTTATGGGATTTATAATTCCTTGTCCATTTTTGCAAAGCCATTTTTTGCCTCTGAAATCTATGCATGTAAATACATCACTTCAAACACATCTAGATAGGATAATGACATATGATTCAAAGACCATGACCTCAAAATCCACTCGGACACATGTTTTCATATATCTTCAGAGGCTTGGAAACACTAAAAAAATGTTATTAAAGTTGAAGCTGTAATTCAATATTTTCACCTCCAGTGCTTCATGGCTAAAAATTGGTATTTTCAAAATAGCTTGGGTGATGGATAACATCTAGTACCAAGTTATTATCCTTAGATCATGCCAGGTCAAGAGATAAATTACACATTCTATCCTCAAGAATGGCCTTCCCAATATGAGAAAATTGTAGGTTTTTAGGGTACCTTTAGACATGTCTAAAATTAAAAGTGTAAGTCATTTGCACAAACTAATATAACCATCATGTGCATTTCAATTACTTTAATTTCACCATAAGTCACATCAATGTAGCGTTAGAGATGAATATGTAATAATAATTCTTGAAATGTAACTTTTTATAGTGAAGAGACAAGTTCTTATCCTCCAAATAACATTTCCATCTTTAGGGATCCCCACATGAAAATACATCACTTCAAACACACACACACACACACACACACACACACACACACACACACACACACACACACACACACACACACACACACACACAGAGAGAGAGAGAGAGAGAGAGAGAGAGAGAGAGAGAGAGAGAGAGAGAGAGAGAGAGAGAGAGAGAGAGAGGAAAATTATACATGTTCCCAATACCACAATATTTAAATCTACCTAGATTCATGCTTTCACAACTATTTAGGAACTTGGAAACACTAACAACAAATATTGTCAAAGTTGATGCAGTAGTTTGATATCTCCACATCTAGTGCTTCATAGCTAGAAATTAATACATCTAGCACATCTAGGCTAGAGGATAATGTCTAGAACTAAGTTATTAGATTTTGATCATGCCTCTTTAAGAGACATGGTACCCATTATAACCTCAAGAATGTCCTTCTCAATATGATAAAATTACAGTTTTTAATGGTAACTTTAGATACATGTAAAATAAAAATAGTAAGTCATTTGAACGAACTAAAAGAAACCTCACATGCTTGTTGAAACCCTCCAATTGCACCCTAGAGCATCTCAATGAAACCTTGGAGATGAATATTTCACAAGAAATATATTTTATTTAAGTAAATGTCAAATGTATTACATACATTTATTTATATGTGAAATACTACATGGAATAGTCCCTATAATTAGGGAGAGAATTATCTAATTATCCCTACAAAGTAGAGTTACACCTAACCAATATCCCAAATATAATCTAGAAGTTACAATATGCTATATAAGAAAAATATATCAAAGTTTCTAATCAACAAATTAATTATCTATTAACAATAAAGCATTATTAATTTATATATATTTAGCAATGGTGAATTAATCACCCTAATATTCTCCCTCCTTCATCCCCACCCCCTGTTCCCTTAATTTAACATTGCCTCAAGTGAATAGGAGAGAAATTCTCTGGATGCCTAAATTTTTTCCCATTCAAGTGCTTTAGTGAAAACATGTATGTTGTTGATCTATCAAGCAATATTGGAGATGGATTTTGTTGTTTCAAACATGTTCATGACTGAAATGTACTTTCACCTCAATGTGTTTAGTGTATTTATGAAATACAAGATTGTGAACAAGCTTCATTACTCCTTCAATATCTATTTGAAGGATTGTTAGATGATTCTATGGTATTTCAAATCCATCAAGTATACGTCTGAGCTCAATTGCTTCATAGATAGATCCTCCTACTATGTGATATTCTGATTCTAAGGAGGATCTTGAAACACAAGTTTGTTTCTTGTTCTCCTATGATATAGATCCAGATCCTAAAAATAATAAAAATCCTAAAGTATATTTTTTATCATCAATGTTTCCTAGATGATTTGAATCTAAATATCCTATCAAAAATAAATTATCATTCTTCTTGTATTCTAGGCTAAAATCCATGGTTCCTCTAATGTATCTCAATACCCACTTTGTTGTTTTCTAGTGGGAAACTCTAGGCCCTTGCCTGAAATATGAAAGATAACCAAAAACATAGCTAATGTATGGCCTAGCATAAGTCAGGTAAATGAGACTTTTTATCAACTATCGATATAGAGTTGCATTTACCTATGGCAATGGATCTACTCGAGACAATTGAAGTTTTATCTCCATAGGTGGGGCAATTAGCTTGCAATCCATCATGAAAAACTTCTTGAGTATTGTCATGGCATACTTTAGCTGACACATAAAGATGTGATTTTATTTCTACCAAACTTCCAAACCAAGTCAATAACATAGAAGCTTGAGATCTGTCATGTCGAATGATCAATTTAGATTTTTATTTTTTGACTCAATTATATTCATTGATTCTCTAGTGATGACTAGATCATCGACATATATAAAAACAATTACCATCTCCCCCTTGTTGTTTGAGGTAAAGATTATGATCATATGGACTCCTTTTGAATCTATATTTCAAGAGATGTTTATCATTTTTGATATACCATGCCCAAGGAGCCTGTTTTATAGCATATAATGATTTAATAGGTCTACCAATATTATCTTCTTTTCCTAGTATGACAAAACCTTTTGGTTGAGTCATGCAAACTTCTTTATATAAGTCTATGTTAAGAAAGGTAATTTTTACATCCATTTGATGGGCATTTTAACCAAACAATGTAGATAGATCAAAAATCATCCTAATAGTTTTGATCTTAGCTATAGGATCAAACATATCCTTATAGTCAATGTCTTATTTATGAGCATAACCCTTTACAACCAACTTTACCTTGTGCTTATTGAGAATGTCATTTGCTTTGTACTTTATCTTGAAAATCCATTTACATCTAATTGGTTTTTTCCCTGGTGGAAGTTCTACAAGGTACCATGTTTTATTCTTCATTAGAGAATTATATTTTGCATCCATGGCATCTTTTTAAAGTTTTGACTATAGGGCTTCCTGAACTGTAAAGGGATCAATAGATTGAACAACTATATTCAATAAGTCCAAATTAACCTCTCCTTGAGACATAGTGCAAGTCCTTGGTCTAGTAGCAGATGTGTCTAGAACACCATCCAATTTAGTATCTATTAGTGTAATAGTATACCATTTAGTCATATGTGGAGTGGTTATTATGGGTGGTGAAGATGCACCATTATTCCCATTATCACTGTCATCTTCTAGGGGATTTCCATCTTCTACATTTTTCATGGGACTAATTGGTTTACCAAATGATCTTATAAAAGGAGCTTTTGCTTTTATCTTTGCAAAAAATTCAACATCCCTGCTAGTGTATATTTGCCTATTTTTTGGATTTATTAATCTATTGGTAAGTGCTTCTTCACTACACCTTAAAAAGACACATTTTTATGCTTTCATGTTTAATTTAGACCTCTCCTTTTTGGGAATGTGCATACTTGATTTGCATCTAAAAAATCAAAGATGTGTTATAGATGGCTTGTGTCCTGACCATGCTTCCTATGGTGTTACCCTGACAAGACCTATAGTGTGAAATCTATTGAGCATATATAATGCAATTTTGATTGCTTTTACCCAAAATGCTTTTATCAACCCTGAATCATGTAGCATACACCATAATATTCCATGATAATACAATTCCTTAATTCAACAACTGCATTTTGTTGTGATTTATGTGGAGATGCCATTTGATGATGAATGTCATTTTCTTGCAAAAATGCTTTGAATTCATTACTGATTAATTCCTTCCTCATCTCGCATGATTTGAGTGGAGGGTTTTGATTTTCCAACCACACTCATTTTCAACAGCAAATTTGAACTTTTTAAAGTTTCAAAGGCTTAAATTTTTATATTCACCTAGTAAACCCATATTTTTTTGGAAAAATAATCAATAAAGAGAATGAAGTACTTAAACTCAACATGACTAGGTTTCATCAGTCTGCATGGATCAATATGTACCAAATCAAGTTTTCCATGGGCTCAATATGTATTTTTTTGAAATGATGCTTTGTGTTGGTTGCATGTTAAACAATATTGGCATTTATTTGCCCCTTTTTAAGAGGCGACAATCCTCTTACCATGTTATAATAGTGGAGTCTGTTGAGATATCTAAAAATAATGTGACCAAATCTTCTATGCCACAATTGTGTTGATTTTGAGTCCTTTGAAGTAAGTGCTTGATTTTTTTTAAAAACGAAATCAAGTTGAAACATGCAACTCATATTGGATGCTCAGGAATTAACTTTTGATTTTTTTGATTTATCTCGAATCAAACAAATCTTCTTTCCACCTTTACAGCTGAATTCAATCTTCAGATTGTTGTCTAAAAGTTGATTGGTTGATAAAAAATTCTTGGTTAAGCCAGGGACATATAATACATCTATGATTTTTCAGGTTTGTATACTAAGAGGCAAAGCAGTGTTGCCAATTCCTTGTATACTATATGAGGTGTCATCACCTAAAGAAACATTATTTTTATTGGGTGTGTCCTTCAAAGTGAAAAACTAATATTTTCTTCTTGTCATATGGTGGGTTGCACCTTAATCAACATACTATATGTAACTTTTTGAAGTGGATTCTTCACAAAAATCTGCAGATTACAAGAAGTCATCATCTTAATCATTGTCTTCCTATTTAGTAATGTTACCTTGTTTTTTGGATTTATTTTTCCAAATTCCTTTTTTTTTTGTCCCTATGGTTTACTTTGAGATGAAGGGGTTGATTATTGGTTAGTGGGTTTTTGGCCACTAGAAGATCCCTTATGGAATGTATTAAACTAATAATCTTTTATCTCATGTCCCTTATGACCACAAATGAGACATTGTTTTTGTGGTTTACCCCCTTATTGATTCTATCGAGGACTCTATTTTTATAATGACATTGCATACTTGATGGGTTTCTTGTCTATCTATGAAATGAGAACATGTTCTTCTCTTCTTCTTGAGTATTGAAAGACTCTTTTTGTTACAACATATTCACAAGTTTTTCAAAACTTGATTTATGTTCTATAACAATTAAGGTAGTCACAAAAATCTTGTATGAGGGTGGTAGCACTGTCAAGACAATGGATACAAGAGAGTCATCTAAAATTGTTTCAGCCAAGGATTGCAGTGATACCCTTAGTGTCGTAACATGTCTAATAAAGGTCTCAACCTTCTAACCTTTCCTCAATTTCAAAGAGTGAAGTTGACTCTTTAGGTGTAAAATAATGCTCTCATTTTTGGTCTTATATATAGTTTGGAGCTTGTCTCAAGCTTTTTTAATTGTTTTGGCTTCACAGATGTGTGGTTGCACTTCATCCAATACCCAAACATTATGATCAATTTCGCCTTGTGATTGACTTTGTCATATTTGACAATATTTTTTTTAATGATTTTCTTAGCTAAATTAGTTAGCTATCACTAAATTTAGCAACGCCTTGCAAAAAGACAAATTTGAGTACAAAGTCTTTTGAAGGAATTGAACCTTACACCTTTCTACTAGAATCAACTTTACCCTATGGATAATTACAATTTTGTCATAGGCAAAATGTTTATATGAAGGCTAAGAATTCTGATTTTTAATGGAAACCACCCTCTACCCAACACCACGGGTTTGCTTAGTAAGTGGTTTTTAAGAATAAGTGCAATAAATAAATTATTTTATGGGCGGTATTGGCTATAAAGTGGCGGTTTAGAGGTATTATATGGTCAAAGAAGATTGATTTAGCGTTTTCTTTCAATTCTGATTTATAAACTATGAAGAAAAGAAACCACCAACCTTTTTATCCACGACTTCTCATTCATCAGTGCTTAGAAAATACCGACAGTTCTCCTCTTCTCCCTAGCGTATATAGTAAGTCGTGTATGACTTGAGCGATGAGAGAGCAGGAATGAATGCTGCCAATATGAAGTCCGCCATGTTGGATGCTCCAGTTGTGCTCCTGTGAGTCGAGCCAAAACTGAATTTTAAGACTCAGACCGCTTCAATCTCACCATAGCTCGTTATCAGACTCTGAATAATTATCAAATTGCCAATATAGATATCCTCAGCCGTTACTTTTATATATCCTGTTATTTTTACTTTTAGAACTGCAATAATTATATGCAGCGTGTTATATCAGCAGAGAAAATTAACATGGACTGCTATATAGAACGCCTTTGTCACAGCTTTGGAGCTTTCTAATAAAATATGAGCCGTAAATCTGATCATAATAGTCTGCAACCAGTTTCACACGCTGAAGCCTTTTAATAAGGTCCACGCCTCCGCTCCAACGACGCGGCGTACAAAGGCGGTTGTTGTGTGGGCCTAGCTTGGGGGTTGTGATGGCGTCTAGACTCCAACCAGCTGAATACATATATTATAAATGAGAGCACGGGCTTTTCATTATTCACAGGGCAGAGACATCTAAGATGCTCTGATACCAGATATTACACAATTAATATAATTTATTCAAGAAAATTTCCAATGTATTTGATATGTTTATTTATATGTGAAGTAATACTTGAAATAGTCCCTATAAATTAGGAAAAGCATTATCAACTTATCTGTACTGAGTAGAGTTACAAACAACCAATCTTCCAAAAATGATCTGAGAATTACATTATGCTATATAAGAAAAAAATATCGAAGTTTTTAATCAACAAAATACTTATCTATTAACATTAAAACATTACTAACTATATATATATTTATCAATGGTGAATAATCACCCTAATAATGAATACATGGCACACATTGCACTAATCAGTCCTGAAATGATTTTTATTTCCAATGAAGAGACAAGTTCTTGTCCTTTAATTGGTATTTTTATATCTGGGACCTCTACATGCAAATCCTTCACTTCAAACACATCTACATATGTAAATTACACATTATACCATAATTATGACCTCAAACTCCACCTGAATACATGTTTTCACAACTGTTCAAGGGCTTAAAAACATTGACAACAAATATTGTCAATGTTGAAGGGGCGGTTCAACATCTCCACCTCTGATGATTCTTGGCTACAAATTGGCACTCTCAACATATCTAGGGTGGTGAATAAAATCTATGAACATGTTATTGGCCTCTGATTACACCTAGAGGAGGATGGAGTACCCATTCTAGCATCAAGAACACCCTTCCTAATATGAGAAAATAATAGTTTTTAGAGTAATTTCAAAAATGCATAAAATGGAAACTATAAGTCATTTGTTCGAACCAAAAGAACTCTCACATGCATGTCAAATCCCTATAATTTTACCCTAGATCATATTTATGGGACCTTGGAGATGAATCCATGTCACATGTTATAATAATCAGTCTTAAAATGTATCTTTTCTAGAATGAAGAGACAAGTTCTTATCCTCCAACTAACATTTCCACCTTCAGGACCTCCACATGCAAATCCATCACTTCAAACACATATACATACGCAAATGACATTGCTCGAAAGACCATGAAATCCAAATCAACTTGGATGCATGTTTTCACAAATATTTAGGAGCTTGGAAATACTGACAATAAATGTTGTCAATGTTGAAGTGGCAATTCAACATCTCCATCTTTGATGATTCCTGGCTAGAAATTGGCACTTTCAACATGTCTAGGGTGGTGAATTAAATATATGAACATATTCTTGGCCTCTAACTACACCCAGAGGAAGATGGAGTACCCATTTTGGCATCAAGAATGCCCTTCCCAATATGAGAAAATTATAGTTTTTAGTGTAACTTCAGAAACACATAAAATGTAAACTATAAGCCATTTGTTCGAACCAAAAGAACCCTCACATGTGTGTCAAATCCCTATAATTTTGCCCTAGATCATATTTATGAGACCTTGGAAATGAATCCATGGCACATGTTAAAATAATAAATCTTAAAATGTATCCTTTTTCTAATGAAGAGATAAGTTCCTATCCTTCAACTAACATTTCCACCTTTGGGACCTCCACATGCAAATCAATCTCTTAAAACACATCTACATACAAAAATAACATGTGATCCAAAGACCATGAACTCCAATCAACTTGGATGCATGTTTTCACAAATATTTAGGAGCTTGGAAATACTGACAATAAATATTGTTAATGTTGACATAGTAAATCAAGATCTACACCTCCAATACTTTGTGGAAGGAAATTGACACTACCAACATGGTAGGGTGGTGGATAACATCCAAGATTAGGTTTTTGGCATCCGATCATGCCGAGTCAATAGATAAAGTACCTATTTTGGCCTCAAGAACACCCTTTTTGTCATAGTGATGCATTTTTATGAAGCTTCTATTACTTCAAGAATATAAAATTCTTTACTAATAGTGTCAACCACGAGAAGGTCGAAGCCATTCTATGCATCCCTTTCCCACCATAATTTTAACCATCAAAATTTGATAAAGACAAAGGGAAGGGAAACCTAAGAGAACACATGAAAGAATTTTTCATGTCCTATCAATAAGTAGCCTACAATGATGCTTACCTACTTAATCTATTTCTTGAAAGTCTTGGATGATAGGAACTTGAATGTTTCATGCATCTACCAAAGGGATCAATAACTTATTTTGCATACTTATCCAAAAAAAATGTCAAATATTTCTCCCGCAATATGGAGTATGTTATCACATTTAGAGAAATGTAAAATATCAAATAAAAAATGGAAAAAATTATTTCATCCTTTTTAGTAGTGGTGGTAGAGCCTTGTTAGTATATTTCCATGCACAATCCTTCAGAAATAATTTGTTAGTATCTTCACAACTAACCTAAATCAAGAATTGGGTTTTCAATTATAGTTCCATTGTGAAAACACATTTGATGAGATTATTGAGAAAGGCACATAAATTGAGAAGGCTCTCATTAAAAAGGATTAATCAAGATCTTTTCTAAAAATAATTAAAATCAAGTCAATTCTTTATAAAATATGATTTTTTTCAATAAAAACAAAAATATGGTTGGTAATGGGGTCATAGATTCTAAACATATACAAACCATTCATAGTTCCAATACTCATAAATATAAAAATACATAAAGCATCATTGTGCCAAGAGGAAATCTGAAGCAATATCTTAAGAAAATAATTTATACACCTCTTAGTGAGCCAATAGAGTGTCTTCTACAAACTCCTTGTTGTGAATATTATTGTGTTTATAGAAATCAAGTCCTTAAATGAAAATAAAATTAAACCTACATTATATGGATACTATGATTATTGTGACTATCATAGAGTCAAGGACCACTCCAAAAAAAGGTGCATGTAGCTTAGTAATTATATTCAGGACCTGATTGATCGAGGAGAAATTAAAGTTGAAGAGGAAACATATTGTTCTAATAATTAGTAGCTTGGAATCTATCAAGATCCATTTCCCAAGCATGATAAAAAATAAAAGCAAACACATTAGGGCCAAGGTCAAAAATCCTAAATTCATAACATCAACTACAGGAAAACCCCTTATAATTATGAATCGATTATTGGTCATGTTGATCATAATAAACATTGAGTCACCACCCTAAATCAAAGTCATCCAACCATAGAAATCAAAGCTAGAACATTTGAATGTGCCCAAACCTCTAAGCATCTAGTTATCAAAATTGAAGGTCAATCACTTGAGTGTTATGTCACCACATAAAGTGGTAAGATCACTATTTTTTGGGCACCTCCTAAAGTCAACATCCAATAGGCACCCCTAAAGTTCAATGTCTAATAATCTCCTCTAACTATTTTGGAGGGTGAATATGATCTCATACAATAGTTTGAGAAAAATCTAGCTCAAATATCCATAATGGATCTTCTTAAAATATCTTTGGTCCATCAAGACATCCTTAACAAAACCTTGTATGAGTCCATAGTTCCTACAAACATTGATACTAATCATTTACAAGTGCTCATTGGTCACATCTCATCCATCAAATAACTCATGTTTGATCCAAATGAACTCCTTACAATCTTCCCTAATCACAACCCATTATATATTGAGGTCTTTGTTGCAAAGCATAAAATTATTTTAGATAATATCTATGGGGTTAATTTTTGTAATATAAATTTAGTAAAAAATTTGGGATATTCTGAATCAATGTTAACATCTCAAATCATTACTATCAAGGCTTACATTGATGTTGAGCATCAATCACTTAGGACTATCTATCTACCTTCCTTGGATTAAAGTGAAGAGGGTATTTATAGATAAGGATTTACTATAAACCATCTTGAGAATTTAGCTAATGGGGTCAGCTAGCTCGATGTTGTTTGGTAGTAAAATTAGTTATTAGGTCTTTAATTGGGTCAACCGGGCTGACCTAGTTCTATAATGTATGACTTAACTTTTGAAACTAATCAACCAGATTGACTTAGTAAAAAAATGAAAAAAAAGGATGTTTGATTAGTGAGAGGATATTTTTAAAGGGTAATTGATTAGGGAAGTGGATAATCAAGATTTTATTGCTTTAGGAGTTGGATAAAAGTGATTTATAAAGGGTTTAGATAATGATATAAGCACCAAAAATCTTGTGAAGCGCCAAAGGTTTGCCCACCCATTTCTTAGTATACCATTTAAGGCATTTAATCAGAGAGATTGAAACTTGGCATGTTCCTACAAGAGAGAAAGTGAAAATAAATGATAGAGTTTTTAAACACCACTTGAAGCTCATTATGTGTCACGAATGTGTAACTTGGAATGGTGATTCGAGAAGGAACATAGAAATACACAAGAACTAGCTAACAAATTGAAGTAGAAAGAAAAAACTAAATGGAAGTAAATAATTTGTAAATATATACCTTCACTTACCTTATTGATTTTGAATAGGAGCTGCATGAAAAGCAAATGAAATAAGTGTGTGATGGATGAAGTAAGAGATAGACCTAAAAAAATAAGATAAATTTCCAAAAAATTACAAAAATATGTGGTAAATATGAAAAACTTATCTATATTATCAGTATTCCATAACTTCTTGTGGTTTGTGGAAAGAGATTATAGAAACAAAGTTATGAGCAAAAAATGATTTTTTTGGGTAAATAATTGTCAGGTAAAAGAGTTCAAATTTTGGGATAAAAGTGACTTGTAGTGGGTTTAGGCAATGATGTAGGGACCAATAATTTTGTGAAGCACCAAAGGTTTATCCACCCATTTCCTAGTGCACCCTTTAAGGTGTGCACTCAAAGAGATTGAAACTTGACATGTTCTTACAAGAGAAAACATCCATAAATATTATAATTTTTAAAAATATTATGTGTATACATATGTCCCACTTGAAGATCATTACATGTCACAAAGGTGTAACATGGAATGGTGCTTTGAGAAAGAACATAGCGATGGACAATAACTAAGTTAACAAATTGAATTAGAATTCAAAAACTAAATGAAAGTAAACATTTTTTAAATATGCACCTTCACTTACCTTATTGCTTTTGAATAACAAATGCATGCGAAGCATATAGAAGAGGTGTCTGATGGATGGAGCAATACAAAGGCCTAAAAAAAATAAGATAAATTTCAAAAAAATGTAAAAAAAGTGGTAAATATTAAAAACATATATGTATTATAAGGATTCCATAACTTCTTGTGGTTTGTGAAAAGAGATTGTAGAAGCAAATTTATGAGCGAAAGATGAATTTTTTTGGTAAATAATTGTCAGGTAAAATAATTCAAAATTTGAATATATAATAGAAATTAAACTATTCATTTAATATTTATTGATTTGAAAAACTAAATCTCTATTGGCCCTGGAGAAGTGATAAGAAATATTATGGTGTGGATACGAGGAGGATGAATAGGAGGACACATTGTAATTTATTCTATCTTAGTCTAGGTATGAGATGTATTGAATATGACTTTTTATCATTTTTAGTGTTAAATGAATTAAGTTTTGAAAATTAGATGTTAGGTAAAATCCATGTAGAAGAATTTCCCCCAATAAATTTAAGGATAAATTATAAATTATGATGGAAATGGGTAGGGGACCAAACAAAAAAACTAATTTCTAGGGAATAAATGACTATTTAGTTAAAAATAGTTGTAGAAAAGAAATAGGATCATCTAGGATGATGTAGTTTGAATACTAAGGTTATTTTTAATGACTGACTATGTATTAATAGGCTGATCTTGTATATTTTATGTTGATGAATATGTAAAGCTTGTATAATATAGTATAAAAGGATAAAGGTGGCTGACTACATATAGCCTAGTCAATCTAGTAAGTCTTATATGTGGCCAATTTAGTATGGAAGATGGTCAATTTCATAGAATTAGTGGTTGAATTTATAGAAAATGGTAGATGATGTTAAGTAAACTAGCCAACTATTTAATGTGAGGTTAGCTTAGTTATATGTTAATACTAGCCAACATAGTTAGGTACATGGATGATGTAGTATAAAATATATTTTTGGCTGACATAGTTAGGTATGTGTTTGACATAGTATACCATTAAGAAAAAGAGACCAAATAGGTTGATAAAGTAGTTAAGTTGGATTTAAATGCATGTGTTTTCTATTTGATTAGTGTAATTGATGATTATTGTATATATAGAGCTGACACATGCTTTGTTGTTTGATATTTTACAGAGGTGACCAAGGCTTTGGTGATTAGTGGATGTAGTTTGGTTACCTAATGTTTTAAATAGATTGATAGTGGGGCACCAAGCATAGATGACTTTACTAGGATTTGGGGTCATCATGTAGATGTAATGTATTACATTGAATGTTGATTTAGTCTCCATGTTATTAGGAATATGGGAGCGACTAACCAACACTTATAATTAGGTGGTGGATGGGGAAACTATTGAGCTGGGTATCATCCTAGAGGATTTCCATGCATTAAATTAATACTTTTGATTATAGGGACACTTATGATTTGTGATACTCCTAAGAGAAATGCATAGAGACAATCCTTATCCTTATGGGTGACAAGCTCTAAGAGATATTTTGGTAAGTTATACATTCACTTGTTTCATGTCTATATGTCAACCATTCTAGATATCTAGAAATCCATTATTGGAATTGTGATAGATCATACAATCTTTCACAAGTGATATGTCAAGGTCCCACTATATATAGTTTCCTTTTGTCAATCTATGTCAGAGCAGGACATAATGTATGATTTGGGATCAATAATTTTGATGTAGTTAGTACATGAATTGTATATTATCTTATCATGAGGGAAAATGACTATGGGCCATGTGATTTTATTGAGTAGTTTGATATATGAAGGTTTATGATGTATCATCTAGTGGGATTGTTGCATATGACACATGCTACTTTACCTCATGTGTTGATATGGAGATAGGATCATGTATTGTAGGTTATACCACATGTCATAGTGTTGTATATAATCAAATGGGGAGATATTATTTCATAGTGATACCTTGGTACTACATATACTTAGCCTTCATGGCCAAGTAATTTTTATGGACATGGTTGTGTATGGATTATAGGGAACTCCATGTGGTGAGTGGAGCCACATTATTAGATAATTTATGAAGATAATTTGTGTTTCCACACCTGATGGATCTTATCGTAGTGCCCATGTTTTTGGCATGGCATGCGAGGGACCACCAAGGTAATGGAGGTGTAAAAGTACCAGTAGATGTGCTTGTGATATAGCCATGATGATGGAGACCTTGTGGATGATGATGGTGATGAAAACAAGGGAAGGTTGCAAAAATGGATGGAGAGGTAGAGATAGTTATTTTTGCACTGCAACAAGGTTTACATCGACCACCATAACCACCACTATGACAACATAGATGTAGGTAGGTGTAATTAGAGCCACAACCACATGTAAAGGAACCTCCTTAGGCACTAAATTAGGGAAATAACCTAGCACAACATGTATTAAATTAGTCAATAGTGTGTAATATTCATAGTGGGCTACATCATGCTTGTGTTATCTAGCCTAGTTTTTCCACACCACATAACCATGCTTTGTAGGAGGTGCTTGGTGTGTGGGAAGATGAAGAGACTATTAGTTATTAAATTATGTTATGTTATATAATTATTATTTCATGAATACATATAATTACTAACTAATAGTCTCTCCATCTTCCCACCCACCAAGCACATCCTACAAAGCATGGTTATGTGGTGTGGAAAAACTAGGCTAGATAACACAAGCATGATGTAGCCCACTATGAATCTTCCACACTATTGACCAATTCACTACATGTTGTTCTAAGGTATCTCCCTGATGTGGTTCCTAAGGAGGTTCCTTTACCCATGGTTGTGTCTCTACTTACACCTACCTACATCTATGTTTTCATAGTGGTGGTTATGGTGGTTGATGTAAACCTTGTTGCAGTACACAAATAACTACATCATATATATATATATATATATATATATATATATATATACATTTAGTTTTCATTTAGAAAATGATATGATAGAGGAGGCTAAATGTTTAGCTATGGTACATGTAATATATCATGATATATTAGATGATGCATTACCACATCATGACATGACATAGATGATTGATCCTTTTGTGCCTTCTACAGTTGATCATGTGATTTAGTTTAGATTGGTTGGTGAAGTAGTGTGATATTTGTGAAGATAGTAACATGGAACATCATTGGCATTACCACTAGGAGTAGGTGATGGGGAGTTGGGGGCATGATAGGCATTGGTTGAGGAGTGGGCCACCCATTTATCTACATCTAGATAGTTATCATGTGTATAGGTCTATAAGGGCCATTTATAGGGAGAAGTTGATGGACTATGTACATGAACAAAGTCTATGCAATGATCTATGTGGAGAGGACAGCCACATGCTTTTATAGGTAGCATAGCTCATCCACCACTAGATGGATAGGGTAGACAACAACCATAGAGCTGAGATTACATTATGCTTATAGAATTTTGTATTGTATCATACATTTGAGGCATTTATATAGAGATATATAATTGTTGATATGACTCATGGATGTTATGGATGTATGTATTTTATTTCTATCACATATGTTTGTGCTTGATATATGTAATGAAAAAATGTGTTTTTCATTTCCATTATTTTCTAGCAAATGTGAACAAATGCATGGTTAAAAATAATGATTAAAAATGTAAAATGTAAAACCAAATGTAGAAAACACTAGATAACATTGGAAATCATGTAAAACATAAATGATAAAAAGGAATGTAGAATAGATTAAATCATGTTGGGAAGCATTTAAAACATGAATTACAAAAAAAAAATTATAGGACACACTAAGTCATGGTGGGAAGCATGTAAAACATACTATTGATCCTATCTGAAGTCTTATATTAAAACTCAAAAAATGAGAACCAAAGAGGTATGATTAGATAATAGGTGATATTAATCAAGGAGGAATATTGGAAATGTTATGATGGGAAAAGGAGGTGAAAAATCATTACATAAGTGTTGTATAAATACTTAGTATGAATGAAACATACTAAGAAAATAGGTAAGTGCTAAGAATTTATTGGATGACAAAGTTATTGTTCTTAGTAGACACAAAGTTTTTAGTGAATAACTTAAGTACTTAGATCATCTCATGATGGTGATTTATATAATAAAAGTAAAATGGGCATACCTTCCTAGGACATGTTCCCCATTCCTTAAGACCCCATATAGAGTCATTAGTCTACTAAAAATATTGGATACTTACATGAGAAAGTAGGTATTACTATATAGAATTTTGAGACATCCTATCCCAATCTACTAGCCTATTACACCCCCATAGACCTCGGCTCTATCATGAGGCCAAATGTGGATTTTGAGTTTCAATTAGAAATAGGAGATGTTTTAAAATAAGAATAACATATTTTGGTGTGATTTTGACATTTGATTTTATAGCTACCTTTTGATCATTTCCTTTGTTTAAATTATTTGGATTTTAAAAATTTCATGGATTTTTCTATTCCTCCTCGATACTGATTTGGAAGGACCAAACATGAATGATAGAAGTGACAAACATGGATAAAATTTAGATTTTTGTTTAAAGATATAAAGTACCTGGATATTTTATCAGCTTCTAAATAATTAGGCTTGCCCACAAGTAAGTATGTGATCTCAATATTAACCATATGTGTACTTAGTATGAAGGGAGATAAAAGAGGAAATGGGATCATAGATATCCGTGTATGCATTTATTCAATGAGAAATTTGCTTGGTAGTTGACCATAAGGTAAAAATAAGATAGTGTAGGGTATGGGTTATGAACCATGTCACAATAATATCTATCTAATTCAAATAACTTATCTAGCGATAACATGCACATAAATATAAATCATCCTATGATAGGGAAAAAACATGTGAAATTTTAAATATGAAATTAATCTTTTAAACAATTTTAAGTGATTAATATAACATGATATCATAATGTATCCATAAATAAAATACAAATCATAATAAAATAGAATAAAAAATGTGACAAAACACCATGATGTGTTCACAAGCACTCATAAATTTCACAACATACATCATACATAACATTTGATACATTTTGGTGTAACTTTAATATGAATTTAATAAAAATATCATCAATATTTATAGAGAGTCATGAAAAGACCTCCTGATGCACTATTTATATAGAGAAAGTGGGTACACTCGAAGAATATTTATTCTCATGGGTTAATTTATATAAAGGGTACTTGATGCAAGGTGCTGATGTCACACTGTGACTAATATCCTCAGATATGTGAGAATGTAGGCTACAAATAAGTTTGAGCCTTTATCTTCAAATGACTTGGAGTATGTGCTGAGTTGGTGATGGCATATACCTTGAAAAATGATGAAAAATGCTATTGTATCACTCAACATCTATCTATATGATGTGTGGTACCCTGATGCCAAAGGAAATAAACTTACCCATATCTAGGGATGTACTCTATAAGTATATTGGGAGAAGGTAGGCTCTTATCAGTAGATTGTGCCTTATTTGGATGAAGTTTATCAATGCACTATCAAAGATGTTGGTAATGAGTAGAGGAATGTGTGGTAATGAGTAGAGGAATGTGTGGTAATGCCATGAAAAAAACAAGTGTATACAGAAGTAAATAATTTTTGAGGTCAATTATTTGTATTAGGATTAGAGCATAAAACTTTCTGTTGGGCTACGAATCACTAGTGTGCATGAAAATCCTTGGCCTAATTACTAACAACCCGATGGAATTCACAATATGTTTCATATTCCCACCATGTCTGTAGAGAATCAAGCTTAAGAAAATGTAATATTCCATCACAAATAGGAGGACAACTTAGATTAGGATTAGGATTAGGCTCAATCATGGTAATAATTGATCATAAATATGGTCGACATAATGTATTTAACATCTATATAGGGAGCATGATGGAAGGATTAGAGAATATAGTGAACCAGTATGTCTCATTATGGCATGGTCAAAAAGCATAATCGAGAGAGGTCAACAATGATTTAATGATAATTAGTTTATATGTGTTCCATCTTAGACTTATGAACATCAAGAGAAGAAAAAATACTATCAGATACAATATGAGAAGAAGGAAATACATCAATAGAACTAAAAAAATGTTGTAAATAAGAATGATATCAACGTATATCTACATTTTTAGCTTGAGAAAAGCCAACTAAAAAGGGGTCATATAAATAATATCCATCATCATATTAGGATTATGAAAATCAATATGAAATACATTAATGATTTTATCAATCGAATAAGCATGTTGGATGGATTGTTTAATCTTTGTGAGAGTGATAAGAATTTCATCTAATGGTTTTTTACTAGATCGAGGTCGTAAAGAAGGAGGTAATTGAGCAATTATGTGAATAGAGAGATTTAAAGTTTTGATTTCAAACTAATTTCATCAGGTTCATCATTTCTATAATTTAAGAGATTAGGTGGTGTATTGCCTACTAGTTTAGGGTGAAAATTATAAGCTCTAGTAGAACTGATAGGATAATTAAAGTGTTGAGACTCATGAAAAGGAATGTAGGTAAAGGTTCAATGGTAGGTATTTTGAAAAAAAAAAATTCTTAAATTTATTTAAAATTATAACGATTGGTTTCTCCTTGAATCTTATAAATAATACCATTACAAGGAAATTTGACACATTGACATGCTAATGAGGATACGGATCTCATGCAGTGTTTACAAGGTTGAAAAAATAATATGACATAAGATAGAGGAAAATTAAATATCATGACTTTGATGAAAACCATGAAGGTGGGGAGTATGATAGGAATCCTAATGTAACCTAAAGGAATCATTTTACATCTATCATATCCTTAACATGTACTTTGAATAAATTTAATATTACATTCACAATACCTAAGTGTTTTAATTAAGTTGAGGGAAGCAATGAAAGTCCTTGAACCTTCATCAATCAAAACACACTTGACTTGGATATCACCTATTTGGAGACTAATGAACAATGGAGGATCATCTACATGAAGTAATATTTCATCAGGAATCATTGAAGTGATAATAAAATTGAGTGAAAGATAAGTATCTACCATTTCATCAATGTGGATAAACATTTATTCACACTATTGAAGGATCCTTTCTTCAAGCCTAGAAAAAGTAGTTTCTCTCCCCACAAGTAGGGTGCAAGGGGTGTTCATTTAGAATTAAATTGGAATTATATGATTGTGATGATGAGGATAAGTTATAGAAAAGGAATTTGATATAGGAGATGTGAACATTTGGGTATAGGATCTCATTCATCATATCCACTTAGAATTTTATCAAATATAAGTGCATGATGTTGAAGCAAATCCTTTGAAGTTGTAAAGAAAGTGTATGTAAATTGATGTTGATAAGGTGTATTTGATTCAAACTTAGCCAACATGGGTTGACCATGTTTGTTTGATTGTGTTGATTTAGACAACATAGTGGAATTAGTGGTTGTTTCTTTTAAAGAAGATAAATTTGGAATTTTCAAGTGAGCTATGGAATTACTGGTTTTTTATTTTAAAGGAGATAAATTTGGAATTTCTAAGTGAGGTGTGGAATTAGTTGTTGTTTCTTTTAAAGGAGATAAATTTGGAATTTATAAGTGAGGTAATTTGGTTAGAGAAGAGATGGTTGATAATTGAGGACAAGAAGTTGTATATATGGAAAGTTAATTAGTGTCTAACTATGTCATTTGATTTGACACATGTGGTTTAGTAGGTTGTGTTGTTAAATTGGTTGGAATTGTTTACATGAGCCCTAATTTTGTAGGATGAGAAGGGTAAGAATATCAAAAAATATAGAAAGTTAGGAAACTATTGTAGTTTAAGGCTAGATAAGGTCGATATAATATACTACTCCCCTTATATTATTCATATTGATTACATTCTCATCATTAATATTAGCATTGGGATCCATAGAAGTGTTGACATTGTTGGTAGTGGTAGGTTTGGTAGTAATAGCTTGATGATTAGGAAGGGGATCCTTGTAAATAGTTAGGTGAAAATTAGCTTAATTAAGGTTTTGATGTTTATTTTTGGTTTCATAAACCCTAGATTCTAGCTTATATGCTTTTTGATGCATACATATGAGTTATTAATGATAAAAATTAGGTCCAAGAAGATACTCTATAGTAAAGTTCTTTAGTTGGGTACACATTTCATGAGACTGACCCCAACTTGCATGATACCAACAAAATTTGTGTGGATCATACCAATGTTTGGTAGGGTGATTAGGATCAATATATCATTGTGAAGGCCTACAAAGACACTTTTAAATATATGCTAAGGAAAATGGTTTATGACTGTCTACATTATTTACTTGAGAAAATTTATAACTAGGATGTGTATTGTTGGAAATTGATGGTGAAAGAATAGGCTCGATGGAGCTACTAGGAGCAATCGCTTGAATGGTGTGTGTGGAATCATAGGTATATATAACACCATCATTTATCACATGGATATTCCTAGATTTCATAAGAATTCAAGTTATAGTGGGAGGGTGTGAAGGCTTAGATTATCATATGAGAAAATCTTGACATTTGGCTTGGTCAAGAGATTCTTCAAAATATTTTGGAGAAAGAATCCTAACATGATATTTTAATTTAGGGTGAATATATTTAGTAAACAAATGAAAAATGTTATCTTATGACATGTTATGCTCAAATTTATTTTATAAGGCCTTCCATAGTTTAATGAACATTTGGGTTGTTTTTGATTCTAATTACTTAAAATTGATAAAATGAACTAGGCTAATTTCAAGAAGAACATTAGTTTAGAATTATTGAACCAATGCATTGACTAAGTCTTCCAAGATAGAAATATAATGGGGTTTGAGTTGATTATTCCAATATGAAGTGTCACCTAGAAAGGTTTTAGCTAAAATATTGGTGTCAACAAAGGTATTGAGTTTAATTTAATCGTTATATAAGTTTTCAAAAAAATTCAATTGCAAAGCTGGATTAGTGGATCCATTATAAGTTATAGTGGGACCTATGGTACCTATGCCAATATTTGTAATTTGAGGAACTAGGGGTTCATTTTGTAAATGTTTAATAGCCTTATTAAGAAGTGGTGGTTGGGGTATAATATTACTATATGCAGCTCTAAATGGGGGTAGAGGGGGGATATTAAGATTTTACACTCCCCATTGCGTAGGTTGAGGATGATTCTGGAAATACATTGATTGGTTTTTTTTTGCACAATTTAATTGACACTTTTAATTTGAAAAGTATCCATTTCACTTAAGTCTTGTAATAAAAGTTGATTAGTGTTAATAGTTTTTTGACTAGTGGAAGTAGCATGAGACATTAATGGTATGGGAGGCACTAATATTTTGAGATGCACTAGTTTGAGATGCATTAATAGTTACATTGATTTGAATATTAGTGTGGTAATTTTGAGTAGACCCACTACAAGTAATTTCTTCCATGTTTGTGTAAATGGATGGCATGGTGGTTGAAGAAGTCATGGAAGAGGAAGACATGCTAGCATAGGAAGACATGAATGAGTTGAAAGGTGTAGTGGAATTTTTAGGGTAACTTGCCCCAAGTCTTGTAGGAAAATTAGGTGAAGGTAGAAGGGATCCCAAATATGAGATCCCGTCTATTACCCTAATGTTGATGGTTTTCATTGATGAAAATGATCATTTTAGAAGTATATTCAAGATCACTTTCATCCTCTACCATAAGTATGAATAGAGTATTAAGGGAATAAGGAGGAGTCCCATAGTTAGTAGTTCTAGTAGTAACATGGATGTCGATAAGATCAATATTATTTATTGAATTCTAAGGTAGATGTATCTTAGAGGATTTATGAAGATTAGCAAAACTCATCATGTTACTTGGATTTTGTTTCTCAGATTTATCAAACATATATTGCATGATGAATAGACTTATAAAATAAACATGTTTGGATGCCTACTAAAGAGGTAAAATTTAATAGGATAAAAACTAACTGGATTGAGTTGGTTAATTTAGTTTGGTAAGGATAAAGTGGTAAAATAGTTTAGAAGCCTACTACATCAATCTGGTCAATCTAGTTAGGTTGACAAGATAAAAGAATAGTCTAAAAACCAACTAGATTGAGCTAATCAATCGAGTTATGCAAATGGGATAAAATATTAGTATGAAAAATTACTGGATCGAGTTGGTTGATTGAGTTAGGTAGACATGATAAAATATCTATCTAGAAACATATTGAATCGATCTAGTTGATCAAGTTGGACAAATAGGATAAAAGTAAAACCTACTAAATCAAGCTAAAATATTTAGTTATTTAGGAAGGAAAGAATTATACAACATACTAAATCAATTTGACTAATTTAAATTTACAAGTAGGTAAATATTAACAACCTACTAAATCAAAATAACTAATTTAGTTCTACAGGCAGGAAAATTTTAATTTTTTTAAAAGAGGATAATTCAGTTTAAAATATAAGTAAAGCAAACACAAAATATAAGACTAAGTCATGTTGTTTGACATAGTCTATTTACACATTGTAAAATAGATAGAGTTGGTAGATCTATTCAAAACACACAACATAAAATTATATCAATGTTGGCTGATACAACCTACAATACAATAGAGAATAGAAAGCAAAAATTAGAAAATGTAATTTTGTAACTACTAATGCTAATGAATTACCTAAAAATAAGATCATGAAGTTGTAATAAAAGGTTATGTTTTATAGTTTAGTCTTTCAAATATAATGGCTTATCTATTGGATAATGACAACTCAATGTATTAGAGTGCTAGCTATGGATGAAGTGTCATTCCTATAACCAACTTAACCCATTTTCAAGGGTAAGTTGGAAGTATCTTCTCAGTGATGACCATTAAATGATATACCACACAATCAAATGGATGGAAATATTCCTAAAGTTCAATTTAAAGAGAAATCCTAGGCATTTCTAAAATATTGTGAAGTGCATGGAAACTATACTATGAGCATTAGGACAAGCCCCTCACGTCATGATATTTATAAATGATAAAAATGGACCAAAAATAAAATATTGAGTATCTCTTCATGACAATAGATAAGTATTTTCAAAACTATCAGTACATCATTTTTAAAGAAAGCAAACAAGATGAAAATAAAAGAAAAAATTAAGTTTTCGAAAACCAAATTACAATTTCTAAAAGTAAATAAACAAACATCTAACCGTTTGTTTAAAAATTGAAAGTGATTTTAATTATTATCAAAATATAGGTTAATTAAATTTAATTAAATTGAAATTGAAACACACAAAACAAGATCGAGTGGGTCAATCTAGTTGAGAAATTAATACAAAGCATAATCGAGCTAGTTGACATAGTCTGTTAAAAAATCAGACCTAAAATAAATTAAATCAAATAAGTTGATTTA
Organism: Torreya grandis; assembly: GCA_037957365.1. Taxonomy (NCBI): domain Eukaryota; kingdom Viridiplantae; phylum Streptophyta; class Pinopsida; order Cupressales; family Taxaceae; genus Torreya; species Torreya grandis. Next base: position 1,645,033 of record JARHVA010001226.1, on the reverse strand, counting down.
GTTTTTTAGAAGAAATAATAGACTTAAAAAAAATCATGTTGTTTGATTTAGTTTAATGTATGGGTATATTTTGACGAAACTAACAACTAAGGAAAATAATAAGGAAATTTTTGAATTTTATACTGAAAAGTAAGAATCACAAATTGATTAAGATTAACAAGATGTAAATGCTAAGCTATTAAGAATGAACTTGGAAGGTAGAACATGATTGACCAATTTGTTTTAGTTATATTTATAAAAGTGTTGAATTTATGTTGACTAGGTCATCTAGGTGAGATATTAGTCTTGTAAAGGTAGAAAGCTAAAAACATAGTTAATAACCATAATTGACCAAATCAATCTAGTTTGAATAAAATGATAGATTAAAAACTAAAAAATATTGACTAAATTTATTTAGTTGAATATAATTAAAAAGAATAAAATTTTAAAAATGACATGATCAACCAATGTGGTTTAGTTAGTTGAAATTGAGGGATCTGAGTATCACAAAAATGAACATAATGGAGCAGATCAATTTAACTAGTTTTAAATAAAATGTAGAAGACATGATAATTTTTTTGATGGGTCTTTCGATGCTCCAACTTAGGTGGGGGTTGTTAATTCCTATAACTCTTGAAAGGAAAAATATCCCATGATAATACTATTTCCTTAATGTCTCAGTTACTAGGTCTTGGTACGAATTGTAACTTAGTTGACTTATTATGATAATTTCATTTCAAGGGGCTTTGGTAAAATTGAATTCATATGATGGCTTAAGCTAAATATATTATGAGTCTCGATTATGTCCAGCAATACTCTATTCAAAAATTCTTAAATGGTGGTGGACAACACTTAGCAATCATGATTTAACATTACAACCATATTGTTATTAGTCTTAAGCTAACACACTAAAAAACGAAAGAACAAAAGAAAGAGAGAAAGGTAATAAAAAACCCAAATACCGTAGAGATGAAGTTTTCATGTCTAATTGAACAAATCTCATATAAACTAGTCTTTATTTGAACTCAACCTAGTTCAAGTACAACTAAAATATGGTGTAAGAGTCTGGCGAGACGCTGCTATGAATAAAGAGGAGCACAAACACCATAAAATACATAAGAAATGGACATCTGATTGCACAATAATATGAATATCAAGATGTTTCTTGTTGATTGATAGTGGTAATATTTTTAATTGTCATTCAACTACGAGATTTATTCTTTTAGTAAAAAGGAACAAACTACATTGGGAAAGCATGCAAAATTCTTGGTCTACTGACTATGGAGAATCCAAACATGTTTGGTCCACTACTCTATGCTCTAATCTAAATGGATCTAGCCATTATTACATAAAATAATTTATATTATATATAAAATTAAGTTCATGTATTTCAAATTCAAATTCACCCACTAATGAGATAGCTACAAAAGTCATCAATGTGATTTGGATATGTAGTTAAGGAGGTGTTGGGGATTTATGATAGATTGGAGGCATGTACAAGATTTGTACAATAACACCATGCCTTAATTGAATGTTGGTAGTTAAAATTAGCTGGGATTGCATAACTATTTCTATAATCTATGCTTCTACACAACCAATTGAGATGCCTCTTTAAGGTTATGTTTTATCTTTATGCTCTATACTCGATCTCAATATACACACCATGTAACGATTAATGCCTCTACCTATATTTAAATTTAATTCTACCAATTTTAATAATTTTATAGTGGGAAACCATCTACAAATTTATTTTACAAATCAAATTAAATACATAGTCCCTTCTCAGGTTTTAACGACTAGATGAGCCATCAAATTTGAACTAGTATCTTTCTGACATTGATTTCTAGAGTATCCTTTATTGGAAGGGTCTTATAAAATGTATTATATCCACTCTTCCACTACTAATATTAAGTTTTTATATGATTATTATTCATTTTCCATGATATAATGAGATTGTGCCACATATCACATTCTTAATCACTTGGAGCTTTGATGGGTCTGTTAGACTACACAAACTACCCTAGGCCTATGGAGCAGTGGGATGTTACCATGTGGTAGCATCCCATTAACCCAATTTTCTAGAGGAATTTATATTGTGAAAACATATTTAGCATAGTGGGTCATCGAGATGGTGCCTTGTGGCAGCATCTTGATAATCCACTTGCCCAAAGGACTTTGGTTTGCATGTACTTGGTTGAGGTAGTGGGTTACCACGATCTTGCTAATTGGCAGTATCCCACTAATCCACTCACCAAAGGAATTTTTGTTGAGTTGGAGGCTAATGGTAAAATATTTTAAATCATTTAAGTCTCAAGGAATGGTGGAAAGATGCCAAGTGTTTCTAGGCAAACTTTAAAGAAAATTAGCTAAGTCACGTGAAACAATGATTTGACTTATGGCTCCAAATAACTTTTCAAGAATAGACTGATTGTCAAAAGCCTTTTCAAATGAGGACAAGTTTCCAAGATACATGAATTATTTTTTCATGGCATAATAAAATATATGAGCACCTATGGGTAAAATTAACAAAAGTCCCCATCAACAACTTCACATTTAAAAGCCAATGGTTATGGTAAAAGTTGAGTAATGAATAAGTATAGAATAAAAATTATATGATGAATTATTCATTTGCTTGATACTAAATATAATTTAGTCAATGTTATAGAAAATTGATAAAGGAAAAGAATAATTTCATATGAACACTTAGTCACTTTAAATCAAAATGAAGCAAAAATAGATCAAATTGCTTAGGAAAAGAAGTAGAAAACTATGAGACAATTAGATAATTTACATAAACTTAAGGTGAAATGGTCTAAAAGGAATATTTAAATATATTTCAAAGGGAAAGTATAATATAGATCAAGACTTAATAGAACCATCCAAATTTGAATTTTAACTCAATGAAGTCCTAGATGTGATTTCTATGCCAAGTGTTTATGATGTAAATTGATTATTATCCAGGGTTGGCTAAAACAATGAAGCACATTCATATTTAAATATATAAAAAATTTACTTCCAATAGGGTTGATTTAAAAAATCAACCACCAAATAACTCCTCAAAGAGATAAGATTAGACTCTAGAGTAAATAGAGGGTCCCTCCTTTTAGTTTGAAAATAGGGCATATTTTGAAAGTAACAATAAATGGTGACTCATGTTGGTAGATATTCATGAGCATATAAAGAATATATAATCTCTAATTTATTAATAATAAAAAATATTAGCTACCATTAATCACCCAGAACAAACTAGAATTCAAGTGCACTAATGTTTATATGAACAAGTGACATACTAAGCTAAAAATTTAGCCAAAGACCATCCAAGTATGTGATCAAGCGATTAATTTATTTTATTTACATTAACACATAATAATTCATATTTTCATAAGTCAAAAACTATTGAAGGAAATAATATTTTATATTTTATCTTGGGAGTCAGTGGTGTGGGCATTGTTGTACTACCACCATGTATTTATAGTCCTAATAGAAATACATCTGATCCCTTCCAAAGGCCTTGCTCTATTGTCAACTAGGTCAGAAAGCTTGTGGTGGAGGCTACCAAGATCATGCTTTCAAAGAAAATCAAAGAATACTTTTATATTTGACACTAGGGTGAAGCTTATTTTGAAATGATATTTTACACTTTCATCCATAAAGGGTTGGGGACCAAGCCATAGGTATAAGGAAATTAAATAATATCATGACAATTCAATACAAACTAGAATTGAAGCAATGTTGTATTTTATTTAGATATTTTATTAAGTTTATTAAATGGTTTTGAAAAAGACAACACATTTTTTAAATTCAAAAGTTATGTTAATAATTATTGACATTTGAAATTTATGAAATGAATAAAATAATCACAATAATACACAATATTTTCAAGTGAAATTGCCATTAGGCTCTTTGAGTGCCATCTATGTTACCTATGTAAAAAAATTCATTTCATTTATGTTATTAATAGGGGAACTAAAGGTAAAAATAGTTTAAATAAAACTAACATCAAAAGTAATAAACAAACAAAATAAAACCTACACTAACAACAAAGGACATGAAGAAAAGAAAAAGAAAATAGAACAAGAAAAGGAAAATAAATTATTTATAGAGGTTCATTTAAGGAAGAGTATGTCTGAATTTAGTTAGACACCTATCTTAAAATATTTTAATAAGATCGAGGTGACATATACTTACATCTATGCTACCCTCTACATTGGAAAACACTATCCCAGAAAGATTTGTTAATGTTTTACTCAATTCGATAAAATTAGGACTATCAAATTTTGTATTATGTTTGTGTCTAGTTTGTCAAAAATAGGAGGGACAGGGTTTAAGAAATACCTATAACCAAATATTAAATTATGGTAATGGGAAAGGGTGGGCATCAACATACCATAACAATTTGACCACCCAATCTAATATAGACTTTCTCTTCACTGCAACCAATGGATGAAGTGGTTGGTGGGTACTCTTGGAACGAGATGGATGTTATGGCAACATATTGATATTCATCTTCATTATGAAGGAGGTGTCATAATTATTCTTCCCATGTTAATGATATCTTTTATTTGTCATCTATGGTAGAGGTATATATATAATTGCATTGAATTAAGGCATGTTTAGGTCAGATTTATATTACCACACATCCCACGTCAATGACTTCTACATTGAGGACTTCACCATTCTATTTGAATGTATGGTTGTTTGAAAGTGGAAGATCTTCTATTTTATCTTTTGTAAATCTATTGATTCCACAAAGATAACTTGATTCATATTTTATTTTTTCTTCAAGCTTGTTTATTTATAATTATGGGTTAGGAGAGATGTTGTTGCTACTAAGTTACTCACCACTTAGAGTCAACATTTTTTTGGAGAGGGATTAACATAGGACAAGAATGCTTCAGATGCACAATATGTACCCTCCTCATATAATGGATCTAACTCATTGATTTCATCTTATGGCTAATTATAAAAGATTTGTGATCTACCCTCTTGAGTAGACAACTCACTATCGATTTGATCTTCTGCTACTAGGTCATTTAAGATAGCCAATACTTCCTCATAATTAGAATCATAATCACTTCTCTTAGGGACTAACCCATGCATTATCTATTGGTGACTTCCTCTATTAAATGACATGTAATTAGTAAAAGTATCAAAATACACTTGACTAATAAAACCAATAAAAACACTGTATTGATTGCATACTAAATTAATAGAGTTATATGTATTAATGGAGCAAGTAGGGTCTTCATTCAATATAGGGGAGTTAACTTGATAGCACATCTAAGGAAATACTTGGGGTAATGTTTCATTATAAAATGAGAATTGATTGATGGGATGAATTACAAGCAGGAATATTGAAGGATTTTGAGGGTGAACACTCGATTGTCCTAATGGGTAGGAAACATCAATACTATGATCATGGGACATGGATTTTTATTCAATGGTGAAATCTACTTGATATTTCAATGCTAGGGTTGTGAGAGATAAAGGAGTCCTTTGAACAAACATAACATTGAGGGGAAATAACACTATAAGGTAAACCTCTATGACTACTTCTTCTATCTATACGAAAGGGTCTCTCAACCTCATATATAGTTGATGAAAGCTTTGGTCAAAAGAACTCATATATTAACTAGGTTCCCTACATACTATAGTAAAATGCTAGTATAGGGTAGCAAGATCGATGGGCTCTCTAAAATGGCTTAGGAATAAACTTTCAAATGAAGCCCATGTGGTTATATACCCATCTGGCAGTCCAATGTACCAGCTGTATGCATCCTTATCCAAAGAATAAGGGAAAAAGAGACAAGCCATAACTATCTGTTGGATGTTAGTCTTAATGATGGCATATTTAAATTTTTGAATGTGTTATTGTGCTATCAAAATCCTACTATGTGTGTACTTTGAGTAAAATGAACCAGGATTCTTAGGTAGGTCATGAATGGGACTTAAGATATTCATTAAGCAACTACAACTACCTAGCCATGCAAAAGCCATGGGACTGGCTAGGCAATGATTTATTAGTGTTTTTAGCTTAAATTTTTCATGAAAGGCACCTCAATTTTTTATTTGTCCTTTTACAACTAATCTCATTGATGGGACTTTTGACACTCTAACTTAGGAAAGGGTTGTTAATCCCTATATCTCATGAAAAGAATAAGATCTAGTGAGGAAAATGCTTCCCCAAGGTCTTGATTACTAGGTTTTGGTACAAAGGGTAACCCAGTTGGCTCATTGTGACTATTCTATTTGAAGGAGCTTCAGTGAAATTGAATCCATATGATGGCTTAATCTAAAGACACTATGAGACTCAATTATGTACACCACTACTCTATTAAAAAATGTTTAAATGGTGGTGGATAACACTCAACAATCACAATTTAACATTACAAGTAGATTTCTATTAGTCCTAAGCTAACACACTAATAAAAGAAAGGTCAAAAGAAAGGACAAAGGGAATAAAAATCCCTGCTATGATAGAGATGAAGTTGCAGTGTTTGATTGAACAAATCTCATATAAACTAGTCCTTAGCTGAGCTAGACCTAGCACAACTCTAGCTAAAGGATGATGTGAGAGACTACGGAGAAGTTGTGAAAAAATAGGAGCATAACCACTATAAAATGCACAAGATATGGCCATTTTATTATTGAATAATCTGAATATCAAGATATTTATTATTGATTAATAGTGGTAGGATTTAAAATATTCATTCAAATATAAGCTTTATTCTCATAACATCAAGGAATAGACTACGCTAGGAAATCATAAAAAATTATTAGTATACTAACTATGGAGAATCTAAGCATGTCCGATCCATTACTCTATGATCTAATCTATATGAAGATAACATTTATTAAGTTAGAGATATTATATAAAACATTAAGTACATGGAGTTTAAATTCAAATTCACCAACTATTGGGATGGCTACATAAATCATCAATGCAATTGGGAGATGTAGTTGAAGAGGTAGTGGGGATCTTTGACATATTGGATGTATGTACAGGTTTTATGTAGTTAACACCATGCCCTAATTGAAAGTTGGTAGATGAAATTATTTGGAATTGCATCATAATTTCCATACTTCATGATTATAAGCAACCAATTTCCATGCCTATTTAATTTTGAGTTTTGTTTTTATGCTCTGCACTCAATCCTAATGTGCATGCCATGTCCCAATTAATGCCTCTACCTAGAATTGCATTGAATTCCATTTATTCTATTCATTTTTTGGTGGGAAACCATATGTAACTTGATTTTATAAATTAAATTGAATTCATAGTACCTTCATAGGTTTTGACAATTTTGATGGCTAGACAGGCCATCAAATTTGAAGCAGTGTCCTATTGACATGAATTGTCAACATGTCCTTCATTGGTGGAGTCTTGCCATATGTAATCTCTTTTCTCTTTTACTACTTGGATCAAGATTGATAAATGTTGGCTATTCTTTGGATACAATGTAATGAGATCATGTCATGCAGTGCATTTGCACTCTCCCAAATATTTTATGGGTCTGCCAGACAACATAAACCGCCCTTGACCTATGGAGTAGTAGGATGTTATCATGTGGTAACATCTTGCTAACCCACTTACCTAGGATATTTTAAATTATAAAAACATATTTGTGATGGTGGGTCATTAGGATGGTACCATGTGATAACATACCACTAATCCTCTTGCTTGAAAGACTTTAATTGGTATAGACTCGACTAAGATAACAAGTCACTTAGATCTTTCCACTTGGTAACATGCTACTATTCTACTCACTCAGAGGAATTTTTTTGAGTTAGAGGCTATCAAGAAAATATTTTAAATTATTTAATTCCTATAGAATGATAAAAAGATGCCACGTGAATTCAGACAAACTTTAAAGAAAATCAGCTAAGTCCCATGAAGCAAAGATTTGACATGTGGCTCTAGACAACTTTGTAGAATTATCTATGTTTTGAAAGACTTTTCGAATGGGTCTAGGCTACCACAATACATATAAGATCATTGTGTAGCACAAGAAAATATTTGGGCATCTACAACCAAAAGTAACAAAACGCATAGTCAACAACTTCACATTTAAAAGCCGATGGTTATACTTTTCAAATAAAATAGCTAAGGGAAAATCCTAAAAATGAATAATTATAAAATAAAAATTATGTGATGAATTAATCATTTATTTGATCCTAGATACAATTTACTCCATTTTATATAAAATCAACTAAGTAAAAGAATAAATCTGTATGAACACTTACTTTAAATCAAAATGAAGTAGAAATTGATGAAATTGCTCAAGAAAATAAATAGAAAACTCTGAAAAAGATAATTTTCATAAATCTAAGGTGGAACGGTCTAAAAAGAAGCTTTAAATATATTTAAAAGTGCAAATATAAGATAAACCAAGAATTAATAGAACCATGCAAATTTAGATTTTAACTCAATGCAGTCCTAGATGTGATTTATATGTCAAGTGTTTATGATGCAAATTTATTATTATTCAGGATTGGCTAGAATAATGAAGCAAATTCAGATTTAAATATTCAAATCTAATAAACATGAACTTTCAAGAGGGATAGTTTAAATAAGTAACCACCAATTAAATTCTAAAATATATAAGATTAAAGTCCAAAGAAAAAAGAGGGTCTCTTTTTAGATTGAAAATGGGGTGTGTTGTGAAAGTAACAACAAAATGACTGGATTAATCAATTCGATCCATTTGGATGAAACATGAAATTTTATATAAAATATAAAACTAGGTTGACCAATGTGACCTAGTTAACTAAAAACTTTGTATCTTTAGACAAATAAAATGATTAGATTGACTAGCTCGATCTAGTTAGTTAAAAACCCTGGGCTTGTAGACAGAGAAAAAGACTAGATCAACAAATTCAATCTAGTTAGCTGAGGAAGAATCCAAAATACAAAAAAACAAAAATTGATCAAATGACTTGATATAGTTGATTGCAAATTTAAAATTAAAAATATAAGGGTTAGATTCATATTGGGATCAATAGAATGTATGAAATGAATTAGGATAGATCTACAACTTGTCTTACTTAGTGAATTCCATGTTTAGATAAGGTAATCTTACCAACAATTCAATGGATAGCAATTTATATCGAGAGATGACCAATTTAGTTTCCTTAAACCTAACTAAGGGATATCTTATCACATAATGCCACTAGATAGGGTTTCAAAGTGTCTAGTCAAGTAGCATTAAAAAATAACCCTAGATAGGTCTACAATACATAAAATAAATATAATCTAGTGCTCACTAAATCATGTGGCAAAAAGGAGGATAGTTATAAATTTATTTAAAAAAAAAAAAAAAAAATCAAGGAAAACTCTACTCAAGTCAATGCAGAGTTAATTTTAAGCAAGGAGTAAAACATTCAACCTATTACTTTGTGAAATATTTATCTAAAAAAATTAAAGAGTAATAGTTAGAAATAATTACAAGATATTGTTATGGCTTTGTAAGGATCACACTATAAAAATTAGATTTAGGTTAAAAGACTCCTACTTTACATTCAAGACTTTCCCACAAGACATGCTTATTTCCTTCCAATGCAAAACCATAAGGAATGACTCCTTAAGTGTAGAATTAATAGAATTGTGAGATGTAATAATACGAACATGAATGTTCTTCTCCTTGGATTGAAGTAAAGGAGGTATTTATATCCAATGATTGAATCTAAAAGATCCAAAAAATTTAACCAATGGGGTTGGCCAACTTGATCTTGTTAGGTAGGAAAGTAGTCATTAGGTCTCGAACTAGGTTAGTTGGGCCGACGCAGTTTCATAACATGCAACTTAAATTTTGAAACAAGATCGACTAGGCTGACTTAGTAGAAAAATGAATAAGAAAGGTGTTTACTTCATGAGGGTATATTTTGAAAGGAGAATTACTTAGGAAAGTGGATAAGTGGGAATTAATTACTTAAGTAGTTAGTTAAAAGTGACTTATAGTTTGTTTAGGAAATGATAAATGGACCAACAATCTTGTGAATAACTAAAGGTCTACCTACGCTTATCTCGATAAACCTTTTAAGGTGCGCACTTAGAGAGATTGAAAATTGATAGGTTCTAAGAATAAAGAAAGCAGTAACAAAAGATAGAGTTTAAAAAAAATGTGTATACAATGTGTATGTGGCCCTTGGCCTTATGTGTATTTTTGACCAAATTTTGACCCTGCATGTCAAAAATGGGCACCCCTATATAAAAACATGGCCTTTAGATCTTTTAGGGGTGAATATCATGTCATAGTGTGATCTCAATTTTATTCAACATAATATGAATGCTATTATCTTTGATCAATTAGTTGTTTAGGTCCTTTTTACTTTGTTTTGAGTCAATTTAAGAGGTCTGAGAAAGGTTTAAAGAGAATTTTAATAGTACCAGATATTGCATGCACAATAGTTGCAAAAGATTCTGATCATGTGGGTTTGTTCATCCTAGTTCAAGGTTCTTATGTACTAAGTCTGAGGTCCTTCATCGAAGCACAAGTAAATTTTTTCATGTTAAAATAATTTCTTCAAAAACATTTCTAGAATTAGTCATTCAAGCTCGGTCACCTAAGTCTATTCCTTTTGGCTAGGTCCAGTATGTAGAATTCCTTTGGAGGAGGCATTCCATATAAAACCCATGGAAAAAGTATAAGTGTTAATTATTTTGGGAGATTTATTTTGGGATTTTTGTTTAATTTTTGGAATTGTCTCATACATTTTGTCTAAAATAATTTCTTTGAAGGATACTTTTCTTTTTTTTGAGAAAAGTTCATTTGCAACTTTTCTAAAAGGCACTTTAATCTTTCCAATAAGGTCATTTTCAAATTTTTTGAAGGGCACTTCAATGTTTTTGAATAGGTCATTTGAAAATTTTTCAAAGGGCATTTAAATCTTTATGAATGGTCCTTTACAAAGTTTTTGAAGGGTATTTTCCTTTTAGAACGTATTTTACAAAAAAAAAAGAAGGGACAATTTTACTTTCAGAGGATTCATTTGCAAGAATTTCAAAGGTCCATTTCAGAAAGCTAAAGGGCACTTTTCATGATTCGGAGGGCACTTTCCTTAGTTAAATATCACTTGGTAAAAGTTTGAAAAAAACTTAAATTCTATGAAAATGTTTCGAATGAATAAGGAAGGGGATGTCCCCACAAATGTCAATTTCAAACTATGAAAACTAGTCATTGGAGTCAAAAAAGGCTTGGTGGGAACTTGAGGGAAAACTTAGAGGTGAAAAATGGTAGAATCCTAAGCATTTAGTGCATAGACAAAGAAAGCAAAAAGTGGACACATTGATAGTTTGAGTTATTGCTGGTAGTTTACTAAATCAAAGAGGTTCCATGAAATTGACAAACACAAATGTCTAAAGGATGACTAGTAGTTAGGAAAAACATTCTCTAACTATCATAATGAGTTACATTTCTATTGAGTAGTGCTATGTGTCGACTCTTCTATTAATAGTTTCAAATATTCATGGATGGTCTTTGATGGAGGTAGTTTCCTGTGCCAATTCTAAAAGTTTTATGCCACTTTTCACCATTCTCATGACTTGTTTTGGACAAGTAGACCTCTTGACATGGCATGACACACCTCAATCCTCTTTAAAATATAATTTTAAATGATATTCTCAAGTTGACACATGTCTAAGTGACCTTTGGACTTCCTTTTTTTAATTCCTCTCTCAAAAGCTATATATATGCACTCTTTTAGCAGACTTCATTGGTTATTGAGAAAAATCTAGCCAAATTTGTACTTGATGAACTCTTGAGGAAATATACAAGTGTTTTTTCCACTCATATATTGTAATATTGAGTAATGACTTGAATCTTGTTGGTCTAGTATAGTGAAAGATTATCTTTTTTAGCTTTTACTCTTGATGGTCTACCAATTTACAGAAAGGAAATTGTTTTAGGTTTTTGATAGTATCATAGAAGTGGTACATGATTTTATCCCTCTTTGGAATAATTAATTCCCTTCCTAATAATCATATACCTTCTTGAATCTATCATATGAAACATTGATGTAGTAATGAATCCTGAGTTGTGAGTCTTGTGTGAGAAATACCTTATTTATCTTTAAGTAGTGGTTTTAGTCAATTGGGAGGGCATTATACTTTGGTGCATCACCACTTGGTTTCTTAGTTGATTTCCTTAACCCTTTTCATACACAAATTATTAAGTTAGAGAGAGAGCTTTAAAGGTGCATCAAAGGGAGATAACCCCTTATCTAGAGATTTATCTCAGTGAAATTTTCACCCACAATAAGAGATATTTTTTCATTGTGCCACTTGGATGAGGAGATTTGAGCATCTCCTCAAGGGTGTGAATCCAAATTACAATAGTTTTTGGCATTCTTGATGGGAATATTTGTCCAATGAAGTGAAGAATTCTTGGTTTTTTCTTCAACCAATCAAACTTTTTGAGGCATTTCAATCAACACCAATGGCGACTCTGAGTTGAATCAGCTGGTCAAGTAGCACTAGTGCATCAATAAATCATATTTGGTATGTATAATCCAATTTTTTGGAAGTATGGACCTTATGTTCCTTCGTATAGTTTTGATCAAGCTCATGTTGTTCATGGGATCACCTCAAGTAGCCTTCCTAATTGTCCTTCTCCTAGTCAATCCAAGAGTGCTAGGGAAATAATGTTGGAAATAGATAGGTTGAATGATAGAAATAGATATCAGCAAGATCTAATGTACAAGGATGAGTTTTTTTTTAGACAAGCTCAAGTCATGCAATACATGAAGGAGAAACTAGTAAGATTGAGGAGTCAATCCACTCAAGCCAATCATCCTTCTATGCATTTTTTTGTCCCAAGATAGCCTTCTACCATATAAAAGAAACCCTCCTCTTGTACACCAAATCCCTTCTATAAAATAACACTTGCTTACATAAATAAAGTGAGTCAACCTTCTATCCCATATAATGAATTTTATCCTATACCAAAACTAACTACTTGTGTTGTTAATCCTTTGTACTTATCAATCCAATACCAAAGGATATTAGAACAACCTTCTATGGAGACTAATTATTTCAATTCCTTAGATTGTGAGCCCTCCTTTGAAGAAGGTCATCCTATTTCCTTTGAAAACCAACACATCCATCCTCAATAAAATCCTCCTATTCATGTATATACTCTTCCTAGTCTCCCTCAACCTTCTCAAGCCCCTCAACATGATGTCAAGATTCCAAGTTATAGAAATGTCTATCATGAACTAGCTCATGATCTTGAGAAAGTGAATTAATTTGTTGCCTATCATCAAGAGGATAAAATTTTTGTGAAAGAATATGAAATTGAAGAGGAGCTTAATCCTATACAAACCTATCCTAACTTTCCTCAAGAAGAAAGTCCCAATCCTAAGATCATGAGTTGGACTGAAATAGTGAAATCATGGGACAAGAAAGAAGAGAAGAGTATTGTTCAAGAGTGTGAAGAGAAAAATGAAGCTTGTCCTTCTCAAGTCCCTTCTACCCTTCCTTGAGAAGCTTCTTGTACTCCATGTCATCCTTCATGTACTCTCCATCTCTATGATGATTACTATGATCTCCAAGAAATAATCTTCCAAGAGAATCTAGCTAAACAAATTGAGGAATTAGAGTCAAAGATGAGGCTAATTAGTCAAGGTGATATGGAAGGTTTAGACCTAAATGAAGATCATACGCCTAAACACACCCCATCTACCTTTCATCAAGAGAGTCCTCAAGTTAATTTTGATGTTAATGAAGTATTGGTCAAGTGGAAGGAAGATAATCAAGTGATTTTGTCCCAAGGTTTTCCCCCTCTTTCTCATGAGATTTAAAAATAACCCCTTACATTCCATTCCCCATTTGATTTTGAGAGTCCTTATCTTGAATTCCCTTACTTGGTTGATGAAAAATGTTTTCATTGTGTCGATAAACCTATCTTGAGAAGTCGAGTGGAGAAGAATATGCTCAATTCATGACAGATCAAGGAGACTTCACGATTGTAGATGAGGAGAAAATTACCATAGCTACCCCCTTGGTGAACAAAAAGACAATTCAAAAGCTTTTTCCTCCATACTTGATGAGGACAAAATGATCATTGATTCATTTCTTTCTTTGCAAGATACTATGGATAGACTAGGAGAGGTACTTGATCAGACTTTAAATGACTTTTTTGAATTCATTGGAGCAGGCTATACTCCTCTTCAAGGAATCTATCAGTTGGTCAAAGATGGAGAAGGTGGCATTGGAAGTCAAGTAAGTATGCAAAGGAGAAACAAGATTTCGTGTTTATTCTTTCAAGAATATTGTGAATTTAAGAATGATATATTTACAGTCATCAAGAGGGGATATCACCCTCTAAAAGGAACTCATTAGCTTTTGTAGGATGGAGAAAGATCATATTGGCCTAAATTTTCCAATGAACATGAATTCGATCCTTTTGAAATCATGCCTATAGAGAGGATGGGAATTGATCATGAGAAAGTGAATGGGTAGTAACATGAAGCAAGTGATCATGAACAAGAAGAGTTCATTTCTTTGGTTGGATTATTTGGAGTTATTTGGTTCTTAATGAGCATCATGCTAATAAGGTTAGCAGCCTTTGTGAGAAGCATGGAGGTAGCAATGATAAGAGACAAAGTACTTCTTGACTCATCCAACCCTTCATGCCATAAAGTGAGAAGATTTTCAATTTCCCCCTTTGATCTAGGAGGGGGAAGAGCATACCTGGTTAGCTGTACATAACTAGTTTTTTTTTCGCTATGTTTGGTTCTCCTAAGTGCTTAGTAGCATAGGTGTGTTTGCTTTGGTCTTTGCGTGAGTTTGTTCTTTCCATTTTTTGTTTTGAGGTGGTAACTAGTTATCTTGTTGATCAAGTTATGAATTATGGTCAAGGTTTCTTATTTATTTCAATCCTTAGATGACTCCATAAGACCAATGGACTAATAAGGCTACTAGTCTAGTTAGTATAACATGCATATTTACCCTGCAAGTCACCAATTTGTTGACCCTACAGGTCAAAATTGGGTACCCCTATATGAAAACTTGGCCTTTAGATCTTTTAAGGGTGAATATCATGTCATAGTGTGATCTTAGGTTTATTTAACATAATGTGAATGCTATTAGGTTTGATCAATTAGTTGTCTAGGTCCCTTTTACTTTACTTTGAATCATTCTAAGAGGTTCTGAGTAGGGCTTAAAGAGCATTTTCATAGTCCTAGATCTTACACACACAATAGTTATAGAGGAAGCTGATCATGTGGGTTTGTTCATCTTGGTTCAAGGTTCATGTGTACTAAGTCTGAGGTCCTTCACTGAAGCACAAGTAGAGTTGTTCATGTTTAAAGAATTGCTTCAAAAAAATTTGTGGAGTTAGTCATTCAAGCTTGGCCATCTAAGTCTATATTTTTTGGCTAGGTCTAGTATGCAGAATTTCTTCAGAGGAGGTGTTCCATACAAAACATGCAATAAAATTACTAGTGTTAATTCTTTTGGGAGATTTATTTTGGGATTTTTTTTCAAGTGTCAAGAATTTTCTTAGATATTTTTCCCAAAATAATTTCCCTATCTTTCTGAAAAGGTCATTTACATATTTTTTGAAGGGCACTTCAATCTTTCTAAATGGTTCATTTACAACTTTTTTGAAGGGCATTTCAATCTTTCTGAATGGTCCTTTGTAAAGTTTTTGAAGAGTATTTTCCTTTCGGAAGGGCATTTTGCCAAAAAAACTGAAGGGATAATTTTCCTTTAGGAGAATTCATTTGAAATAATTCTAAAGGTCCATTTTAGAAATCCAAAAGGCACTTTCCATGATTTAGAGGGCACTTTTCATAGTTAAATAACACTTGGAAAAAGTCTGAAAGAAACTTAAGTCTGAGGAAAATGTTCTGAATGAATAAGGAAGGTGATGGCCTTGATAACGTCAATTTTAAACTACAAAAACTAGCCATTAGAGTAAAAAAGGCTTGGCGAGAACCTGAGGGTAAACATGGAGGTGAAAAATGGCATAATCTTGAGAATATAGTGCATAGACAAAGCAAGCAAAAAATGGACAGGTTAATGGTTTGAGTTATTGCTGGTAGCCAACCAAATCAAAGAGCTTCCATGAAAACAACAAACATAGGTGTCTAAAAGATGACTAGTAGTTAGGAAAAACATTATCTAAATGTCACAATGAGTTCTATTTCCATCAAGAAGTGTTATGTGTCGACTCTCCTATTTTCAGTTTCAAATGTTCCAATTTCTTGTGCCAATTCTAAAGGTTTTATGCCACTTTTCACCATTCTTATGACTTGTTTAGGATAAGTAAACATCTTGACATGGCATGACTCACCTCACTTCTCTTTTACATGCAATTATAATGGATATTATTAAGGTGACACATGTCTATGTGACCTTTGGACTTCCTTTGTTTGATTCCTCTCTCTCTCTCTCTCTCTCTCTATATATATATATATATATATATATATATATATATATATATATATATATATATATATATATATATATATATATATATATATATATATATATATATATATATATATATATATATATATATATATATATATATGCACTCTTTCAGCTCTTTTAGCAATGTCTGCTAGTTATTGGGAAAACTCTCATTAAATTTGTACTTGAAGAACTCTTGCAAAAATATACAAGTGTTTTTTCCACTCATATGCTGTAATATTGATTAATGACTTAGATCTTGTTGGTCTAGTCTAGTGAAAGATTGTCTTTTCTAGCTTGTACTCTTGATGGTCTACCAATTTACAGAAAGGAGATTTTTAAAAATCCTTACTAGTATTCTTTTCTAAGTAAAGAGATATCCTAGAAGTGGTCCATGATTGTATCCCTCTTTAAAATAATTCATTCCCTTCCTAAGAATCATATACCTTCTTAAATCTAGCATATGAAACATTGATATAGTAATAAATCCTGAGTTGTGAGTCTTGTCTGAGAAATATTTTTTTTGTCTTTAAGTAGTGGTTTTATTCAATTATGAGGATAGTATACATTGGTGCATCACCACTTGGTTTCTTATTTATTTTCCTGAACCCTTTTCATACACAAATCATTATGTTAGAGAGAGAGCTTTAAAGGTGCATCAAGGGGAGCTAGCCCCTTATCTCGAGATTCATCTTAGTGAAATTATCACCCACAGCAAGAGAGATGTTCCCATTGTGCCACTTGGATGAAGATATTTGAGCATCTCCTCAAGGGTGTGAATCCAAGTGACAACATGTACAAAACATAAATTATGCAATATTTAAACATGTCCCTTATCTGTGGCACTTGGCCTTAAATATGTCTTTGTTCTTGTTGTATTTATGTGATTTTTTATCTTGTTAATTTTAGTTAGTGTTATGAGCCATATCATGCATTAACTAATGTATCAAATACTATTTCTACATTCTATTACTATTCAAGCTTCACATATACATTTCTATAGGCCCTGCCTCATATGTTACATACATAATTCAAATGATGCATATCTTACTATAATGACATAATTTTCACATATTCTACATTATTCAATTATTACATTACTATGTATGTTATAGTAAACATTTATTTTCAGATAAGTGACTTTTAGGGTCAATTATATATCACCTCAAAAGGAGGCATTTTAGTGAGACTTTCATACATGAGATAGGCCGCTTCAAAAGGTAAAATGGTTCAAAATTCAATCATTAGCACAAATCACAATGTTGTGGGAAATGTGAGAATAACCAATGAGTGGTTTCCAAAATAGAATCAACCACTTCTCTAAATTTGGGACAGAGATTCTTCTCCTAATAAAACAACTCGTTAAAATATTATTTGACAGTTTCATGATATGTTCGATCTTGACATCCTCACCAAGAAAAAAAGAACTTGTTTCCCCCTAAGATTTATACATATTTTTCCTTTCCTTATTAAAGGTATCTATGTTCTTGTCCAACATAGGGAGGTGTGGAGGTAGCCCAGAATTTGACAAATCTTGTGACTGCTAATTTACATCTACCACCAAACTTGAATGATGACCAATGTTTTCTAAGGAGGTCCCAGTTAACTCAAAATTCTAAGTGGGCATGTCTTCTTTGGGAGAGGAACAATTCTTGTGAATACTTAAATCAATGGAGTCCCCATAAAGACCTTGGGACCAAGAGTTCATAGTATTCTTGAGCCAAAGAGGAGAGATATGTAGATTGGAGAGGTATTTATTGCCCCTAATAAATCAAATGGGAGCTAAAGAACCTAAATATTTTCACTTATTCCTCTACTATAGTCTCCAATTCCCCCACTAGAAGTAATCTTAGGAAAGGAGGAATCTCATAAAAAAGTGTGATTCTCCCCCTTCTCTAAATTCGGAAAGTCAGAACCAACCCAATGGGGTGTGGAGAAACTCCATATGTCTTTTATGAATATAGACCTCCCTTCATGGGGATCATCCACATAATCCACAAGTTCTTCCTTTAAGACAAGGAGTTCTAAATTAGTGGAGAAAATTATCTACTTTGATTCCTCATTCATCATGAGCTAGAGGAAAAGCAAAAACACAAAACTTACAAAGTGCCATAGACTAGACACCAGAAAACAAACTACACCCCTAGACAACAGGAATCCCACCAAGCAACCAAGAAGGACAAAAGGAAATAAAGAGGTCAAGGCCTAGTCATTAAGTAAATGCCCTCCATGGAAAGTTCAAAACAAGGCAACTTACTGTAGAATATGTACTCATAAATCCCTAGCAAGACCTACACGATGAAAAAAATTAGATATAAGAAGTGATGTAGAATGGAAATATGTCAAACACTTGTCGTCTATCACAAATTTATTAGGAGATCCAAAGGCCAATAAGTTATTAATAAAAGAAACAAACATAGGTTGTCATAGGAGGATTGACAACTCTCCAAAAGTAAGAAAAGCTAAGTGTCAGCCATTATTTGGCCCAACCAAGTCAATAAAAACTCTAGCTACATGAAAATAGTGTTTTCTAAGGATAACATGCGTTAAGTCAATTTACAATAGGAGAAGAGGTTCTCCTCTCTCAATCCAAAGAAAGTCATGAATGCTAAAAAACTTGGTCCAATAAAAAAATATAGATTGATATTTTGTCACAGACTTGTTGACCAAACTAAATGTTGGTTAAAAAAGGTTTAACATAACTCACTTCATGTGGCCTCTAATATCTATATAGATTGCAGTGAAAACTGATCTATTACTTATCCACAAAGGTCCGAATATTGGAAGAGGGAACCTAGAGAAAGACCTATATTTTCATGATCATGGAGAGTTATACTTTAACAAGACCTATGAATAACTTGTCTCAAATGCATCAATCTAAAAGAGCTAGAACCCTACACGATCTCCACAAGGTTGCATCCATGGTTTAGAACTAACACTCAACCTCCATATGAAGCTATAGATCTAATCCCTAAGAACAAGTCATTGATAGTCATTCTTACATTCATCTTCCATTCAATAATCACAACCAGACCTATTCCCTACCACATATGTTACATACATAATTCAAATGATACATATCTTACTATAATGACATAATTTTCACATATTCTACATTATTCAATTATTACATATTACTACATATATTACAGTTAACATTTCGTTTGAAATGAGTGAATTTTAGGGTCAATTATATATCACCTTAAAAGGAGGCATTTTAGTGGGATTTTCATACATGAGATAAGCCTCTTCAAGAAGTAAAAATGGTTCAAAATTCAATCATTATCACAAATAATGGAGGTATATGCTATGCATATGCATTCACATTGTAAGATCAAAGTACAAATTCATATAATTTTTAGTGCATGATACAGGTTCATACTAAATTTTAAACAAAACTCACAATGTGCATGTACATACAATTACATATTTTACAATTATCAATGGAGGCATGATACATATTCATGCACACTATGCAATTTTTCAAAAAGTCAATGGGCATGATATATATTTATTCCATGCTTTCAATAGTTGTTGCTATCTATAGACATGTTAGAAGCATGGATTTTATTGAGATCAATCATGCGTTCAAGAACAAATATGAAATTGAATCTAAAATCCATCTATAGTGGTTGATTTAATTAAATTGCATAATGCATTACTTATAGGTTCAATTTCCTCTAGAAATATGTCTGTGAATCCATTATGGATTTCAACTCATTTCACATTTTTGGGTTACAAATTATAACATAATAAATTGAGATTTTTTCATCCCTTAATGGGTTTTATTTTCTATACAAGTTCAAATTCAATTTGGGGATTGAACACCCTAAAATTATCCATTAGTTTAGCTAAGAAACTAACCTCTCCAAGTGCTTCATGAGAAGCACTGAATTTTAAATGCTTTAAATAAACATCATCTCCAAAAAAGCTCATGAAGAGAAACATTGGTTTCACATATACACGTGTAATCCTTCCTTGTTCTTTTCAATTTCAAATTACATTTCAATTTTTAGTTTCACTCCAATTTCATTCAGGTTATCTATTTTTGTTGGAGCTTCATACAGTAATATCTCTTCAGTCTACATGCATGCAAAACCATAAAAATGAGACAAAATTCATGATTCCTTAGAGGAAAATACACCAGACTTTGCCAATGTTTTGAGCTCGAATCGTATGGAATGAAACTATGCCATAAAATTGTTCCATTGATTTATTCTTAACAATCTCCGAAAATGTAATCCTCTAGAAGAAAAAAAAATCATGAACTAGATGCAAGATGGACAACTTAAACTGGGATGAAGCTCTCAAGGCCATTGCACACTCCACCAAAGGTGACATCCCATAGACAATGATATATTCTAAGGATGTAGAGAATAAATATAAGCATGTCGGTGCATATCATTTTCCCTCTGTCTATTATTTTAGACGATCTATTTTTTTTATTTTTTAAAAAAATCAGTTATATAGGTTTATATGTGTTGATCTTCCTTATTGCTATATTAAAAAAATTCATTAGGAGTAAAAGATTTCACTGCATTTATTGTATATGTATTAAAAATTGATTCCTAACTAACATATGTTTGTTCATTTTTTTTATCAGACCCTATCCCTCTCATTATACATTAAAAATAAATAGATATGGCAATCAAATTAAACATATTGATTATAATATTTTTAAAATTTTGAACTGTATTTTTATCACTTATTAATTTAAATTAAACATTATTTTATCCTTTACAAAAAAAATAATTATGAGATCAAATTTAATGACACATGTGAAATTTGTAGCTACATCTGCATCAACTTGAAAGAAAAAAATAGAGCAACAAGAAAAACAGAGTACAAAAAAGAAAAAAAATAGAGCAAGAATCATATGCAGATTCTATTGTATTTCCTTAAAATTAAAAAGGCCTTAACAAAGGTTACAAAAGCTAATCAACCACAACAAAGAGAAGCGGTGAAAGAGATAGAAAAGCAAAGTTCAACTGCTGTTTAACCATCCTTATTTGCATGAAGATGGTGAAAACAAAGGAACTACAATAATCCTTCGGTAACACATTATGCATTAGTTAGCTTAGATAAACAGGTAGTTAGCTTGGTGTTAGACTGCGCCTGAGGGAAGAGAAATTGACGCTAACACCCCCCTTAAGCTAATTAAGGAGAAAAGAAAAAAAGAAGAGGAAAGAGGGAAAACCCTGTGAGAACAAAACCCCCCTCAAAAGAGACACTAACTACACATGGCAGCTATTGTGTTGCAGTGTTCTTCACACCAAGAAGGTCTCGTAGAAAATGAAACTTTTGCTCAGTGAATGTCTTCGTGAAGATGTTAGCAATCTGTTCAGAAGTGGCATAGTACTGAAAGTTAATGACTCCATCATGTATCAATTCACAGATGAAGTGCATGTGGATCTCAATGTGTTTGGTTTGTTGTCATTGTATGGGATCTCTACAAACCTTTAGTGTACTCTGATTGTCACACCAAATGACTGTCAGATGATGAAAGAGGATACCAAGCTCAATTAGGAAGTGTTACAGCCAAATGACTTGAATGGTAACGTTGATTGCACCTCTATATTCAACCTCTATTGATGATAAAGCAATGGTAGATTGCTTCTTACTTGACCAACAAATGGGCCTTGATCCCAAACTAAGAACATATCTTAAAGTGGACTTATGATCAATGTTATCACCAGCCCAATCAGAATTAGTGTAGCCAATGAGATCCAAAACACAACTTGCTGAATAATGAATCCCATAGCAAATGGTTCCCTGGACATAGCAAAGTATACGCTTGGCAGCCTTCCAATGTAGCTCATGCATCTCTTGCATGTATCTAGAAACAACCCCCACTACATATGAGAGTTTTGGATGAGTGTGAGTGAGATAAAGAAGACTCCCCATAAATTGATGGTAGTGTGTGCAATCAACCAATGGTGTATCCTTGCTATTTTCAAGCTTGACCCTTGATAGGAAATGTGTGATAGCTAACTTGCAGTCGGTCATGTGAAACTAAACCAAGAGATCTCGTGCATACTTGGATTGAGCAACTGTGATTCTTGATTGATTTTGGTTGATTTCAAGGCCAAGAAAAAAAATGTAGGAGACCCATGTCTGTCATAGAAAATCTATCATGCAAAATAGTTTTAATTGTAGCAATGGCGGTGGGTGAATCACCTGTTATTAGTAGATCATCTACATAGAGTACTATGAGCAACAAAGAATCAGATGTTCTTAGCATATAAACATTTGGATCAGATTTGCATCATATGAAATTTTGAGATAGAAGATAAGAATATATTTTAGCATATCAAGCTCTAAGTACCTGCTTGGGGCCATATAATGACTTCTTGAGTCTACATACCAATGAGGAATTTTGTATATACCCTTGTGGCTGCTCCATGTAGATCTCCTCCTCAAGATCACCATGAAGAAATGCATTCTTCACATCCATGTGATGAACCTCCCACCTTCTTGATGCTCCAATGGCAAGAGCCAATCGAATGGTGTCCATTTTCTCCACTGGAGCAAAAGTCTCATCATAGTCAATGCCATGAACTTGTTGAAAACCTTTGGCGACCAACTGTGCTTTATATCTACTCACATGTCCATCTACTGATTTCTTTGTCCTATAGACCCATTTACATCTAACAAGCTTGCGATTGGAAGGAAGTGGAACCAAATCCCAATTTTGGTTTGAAATGAGGGAGTTGTACTCCTCATCTATGGCTGCTCCCAAAGAGGATTCCCTGTAGCTTCTACATAAGTCTGAGGGTTAGATGCTAGAACCACATAGGCATGCATCAGCATGATGGGTGTTGAGTTGTGCAGCTAAAAGCTTCACTGAATATGTAAATGTGGAGGTTGTTGGGTTACATAGTAATTGACATTGGTCAGGCCAACTGACATTGGTTATCTCTAGCTACATAGTAACCGGCATTAGTTACGCATCAACTGACATCAATCATCTCTAGATAGACAGAGGCCGACATTGGTCATCTGTGCGTCTCTAAAACTATTCTAATTTTAGGAGAATAGTTAGTTTGCATGTAAAGACTAATTTTAGTCTTGAGTCTATGTTTCTAATTATTATTTGGTTTGAGATCTATTTAAGAGACCCATGGGGCTGTATTGTAATGTAAGCAAGGTCAATTAGATCTGCAAGGTGCAAGATCAAGAAGATCTACTATAGAGTAGGCAATAATGGTTGAGTTGATTGTCACCTGGAAGGTAGGCAACAACAACCATTGGGTTGATTGTCGCTAGAGGGAGCAACTCAGTGTTGAGTTGGTTGTAATTGAGAGAGAGAGAGAGAACTCTTAAGGGAGAATTACTGTACACCCAAGAGGTGTGGGAAGAGTGAGATTTCTTCATTGTATTTCCTTCTGAAAGAGTGTTAATATAGATTGTATTGTTTCTCATATCTCCTATTCTTTACTATTTCTAATTTCTAGTTACTTATTACTTCTAGTTTAATTCTGTGTTTAGTTGCTTATACAAAGGTAATCAATTATACTCCAAGGAGGATCCTAACAATTGGTATCAGAGCTAGGATCACTAACAAGTGGTAGAGCAGGTTAGTGTTTGTTGATTACAGGTTCACTCACAGGAGTTTCTGTTTGAGTGGGAGTAAAACAATGGCAGAAGAAAGTAAACTAAGAATAGAGAAATTCAATGGCAAGAATTATCAATTATGGAGGATGCAGATAGAAGATTATCTATATCAGAAATATATGTACTTACCATTGGGTGGGGTTTCAAGTAAGCCCACATATATGCAAGATGAAGAATGGAATGTTCTTGATAGAAAGGCTCTGGGATCTATAAGGTTGAGCCTGGCATCGTCTGTGATTTCCAACTTATCACATGCAAAGACAATGGTAGATTTAATAGATACTTTGGCAAATTTATATGAAAAACCCACAGCTTCGAATAAGGTATTTCTTATGAAGCAATTATTTAATTTGCAAATGTAGGAAGGAGGATCGGTATATAGTCATCTTAGTGATTTCCATGGTTTAGTAAATCAGTTAATTTCAGTCAAAATTATTTTTGATGATAAAATTAAGGCTCTCTTAATCTTATACTCTTTACCTGAAAGTTGAAATAGCTTGGTAATGGCAGTTAGTAATACTGTGTCTGCTTCAAATATCTTGAAAGTTGATGATGTTGTTAGTGTAATCTTGAATGAAAAAATTTATAGGAAAAGCACAGGAGAAACATCAGGTAATGCTTTAAGTGTTGAAAGTAGGGAATGGCAAAGAGAGAAGGGCAAGCAAGGGAAATCAAGGTCAAAGATGGGTAGTAGATCCAAATCTAGAAATGGAGGTATAACCTGCTAGAATTGTGGAAAGAAAGGACATGTAAAGAAAGATTGTTGGTTGAAAGAAGATCAACATGAAGGTAATAAAGAAGCAAATTATGCAAGTATTGTTGCACAAGATGCTCTTATATTTTCTTTGGACAGTCTGGTAGAATCATGAGTTTTATATTCTGGGGCTGCTTTTCATGCAACCCCAAATAGAGAATTTTTTCATGATTATGTCCATGGAGACTTTGGAAAATTTTATTTAGGGGATGGTGAGCCTTGTCAAATTGTTGGCAAAGGAAAAGTGCAACTGAAATTGTAGAATGGCAACACATGGGTGTTGAAAGATGTCATGCATGTACCCATCCTAAAGAGGAATCTGATTTCTACAGAAAAGTTGGGTGATGAGAGTTGCACAGTAACTCTCACAGCTGAATGTTGGAAAGTTTTCTAGGGTGCACTTGTATTAGCTAGAGGTAAGAAAGTAGATACACTTTATCTATCTACTTGTATTATTGATTCTCCTTCTATTTTATCTACTTCAGATGTAGATGCAAAGATGTGGCTCTGTAGGCTTGGTCACATGAGTGAGAAGGGAATGCATGTTCTTAAGTCAAAAGGTAAGCTTTCAAATTTGATAGATCTAGATTTCTATGAGCATTGTATGTTTGGGAAATAGGAGAAAGTGAGGTTTCTCAAGACTGGGTCAACAAAGAAGAAGCACAAGTTGGAGCTTGTTCACACAAACGTGTGGGGACTAGCTTAGGGAGATTCTATTGGAGGATCACAGTGCTATGTTTCTTTCGTTGATGATGCTACAAGAAAGGTATGGGTTTATTGCATAAAGAGAAAATCTGATGTTTTTGACACATTTAAGAAATGGAAAGCCTTGGTTTTCAAGGAGAAGGTGATGGACAATGATTAGCTCAAGAGGCTAAACAATTTTGAGCAGGGCAATGTTGATTTGGACAAGGTTATGATCCAAAATGAGCTCGCAGGTAAAAATCATCACTCACAAGAAAAATCAAAAACTGACATCGATCAGGCAGAGACCGATGTCAGTCTGGTGGAGACCAAAGTTGGTGATGTCAGGCAGGTGGAAACTGACGTCAGTTAGATGGAAATTGACATCGATTAGGTTGGTTAGGTGGAACCGACATCGGTCGGGTGCAGATAGAGAGATGATTAGGATCGGTCACTGTTAGAACAAAATTTTGGCAGACAACAAGCTATGAATGAGTCTCAAACGCCCATGAGAAGGTCTGAAAGGGTAAGTAAACCTCTAATTCATTATTCCCCTTCTTTATACTACTTGTTGTTCACTGATGGTGGAAACCAGGAAGTTTTGAAGAGGCAATGCAAGTAAAATCTAAGAAATAGTGGGAGCATGGTATGAATGAGAAAATTGATTCCTTGGAAGAGAACCAAACATGGGATTTGGTTGAGTTGGCAGTCAGAAAGAAAGCACTAAAAAATGAATGGATTTACAGGTTAAAGGAAGCAGAGAATGGACAAGTGAGACATAATGCCAGGTTATATGGTCTTGAGCAAGCTCCAAGACAATGGTATTTGAGGTTTGACAGGTTTATGACAAAGCATGGCTTTAGTAAATGTCAATGTGACCATTGTGTTTATTTTAGTAGATTGGATAATAGTAGCTACATTATCCTGTTACTATATGTAGATGATATGCTTGTTGTAGGTTCACACATGCAGGAGATTACTGAGCTAAAGGTAAAATTAGCTCACACATTTTCCATGAAGGATTTAGGAGCAGCAATCCTTGGCATGAGTATTTCTAGAGACAGAGAAAATCACAAGTTAATTTTGTCTCAAGAGGATTATGTGAATAAGGTAGTGGAGAGGTTCAATTTACAGGATGCAAAACCGATAAGCACACCTATAGCTGAATAATTCAAGTTAAGAACAGAATAGTGTCCTAAATCACATGATGAGGTTGAGTACATGGTATGTACTAGACCTGATATTGCCCAAGCAGTGGGATTTGTCAGCAAGTTTATGGCCAATCCAGGAAAGAAGCACTAGAAAGTAGTTCAGTGGATTCTTAGATATCTAAGAGAGACCAACACTTCTCTACATGGGTATGTAGATTCGGATATGGTAGGTGACTTGAATGGTAGGAGAAGCACCACAGGATATGTGTTCACTATTGGTGGAATGGTAGTTAGCTAGATATCAAAGTTACAGAAGGTTGTTGCAGTCATAGAGGCTAGCAAGGAAATGATATGGATGACTTGGTTCATGGAAGAGTTGGGAAAGGAGAAAGAGAGTTACAGATTATACAGTGATAGTCAAAGAGCAATTCATTTGGCAAAGGATTCAGCCTTTCATTCAAGAACCAAACATATACAGCTTAGGTACCACTTCATTAGACAGGTATTTGAGGATGGATAGTTGAAGCTGGAAAAGATCCATATGGATAAGAACCCTGCAGATATGTTAACAAAGCCGGGAACAAAGGAGAACTTGAATCTTCATTCAACTTTTGTTGGTCTTCAAGATTGAACTTGAAGATAGAAAAACAAGCCAGAAACAAATTAGATGATGTTGCTGTACAGGTACATGTGCAACTATTTATCTCCAAGTGGGAGATTGTTGAGTTGTGGAGCTAAAAGCTTCACTGAATGTGCAAATGTGGAGGTTGTTGGGTTACATAGTAACTGACATCGGTCAGGCCAACTGACATCAATTATCTCCAGCTACATAGTAACTATCATCAGTTATGCATCAGTTGACATCGGTCATCTCTAGACAGACAGAGACCGATATCGGTCATCTTTGCATTTTTAGAACTATTCTAATTTTAGGAGAACAATTAGTTTGCATGTAAAGACTAATTTTAGTCTTGAGTCTGTGTTTCTAATTATTGTTTGGTTTGGGATCTATTTAAGAGACCCATGGGGCTGTATTGTAATGTAAGCAAGGTCAATTAGATCTGCAAGGTGCAAGATCAAGAAGATCTGCTGTAGAGTAGGCAACAACGGTTGAGTTGATTGTCAATTGGAAGGTAGGCAACAACAACCATTAGGCTGATTGTCACTGGAGGGAACAACTCCTTGTTGAGTTGGTTGTAATTGAGAGAGAGAGAACTCTTGAGGGAGAAAAACTGTACACCCAAGAGGTGTGGGAAGAGTGAGATTTCTTCATTGTATTTCCCTCTGGAAGAGTGTTAATATAGATTGTATTGTTTCTCGTATCTCCTATTCTTTGTTGTTTTTGATTTCTAGTTACTTATTACTTCTGGTTTAATTTCATGTTTAGTTGCTTATACAAAGGTAATCAATTGTACTCCAAGGAGGATCCTAAAAATGGGCTCGGTAGCTGAGTGTGCATGAGGGACTTCATATATATCAGTGAAGCTCCTTGTTTTTTGATTTTCCACATGGGATACTGAATCATCACTAGAATCCTAATCAAGGATTGGTTGTGGATCAACATATGCATGCTCATGTTCCTCTGAATTAGATTATTTTATATGTGAAATAAGATCAGAATGATTGTATGTATCTTTGAGATTTGTAAGAAGAGGAAGCATAGAGGTGGTGACATGTTGTCCCTAAGATGCATGTGGAAGACTTTCATTAAAGTAGACAGTCCTCTCAATGAAGAGTGTTTCTGTGGAAAGATCTAGTAGTTTGTATCCCTTTACACCATTTGGATATCTAACAAAGATGCATGTTTTTCTTTGAGGCTCCAAAGCCATCCTCTTATCTATAGGAATGCGTGCCCAAGCATGGGATCCAAAGATGTGGAAATGTGTGACTTCTGGTTGCATGCCTCTCCATGCTTCAAAAGGTGTTTGTCCTATGATATATTTGTGAAAATATCTATTTTGTATGTACGAAGCATAGTTGATTGCTTCAGCCCACAATTTAGAGGGAAAGGACCTAGCATGCAACATGCAACTGGCCATCTCTTTCAAAGATTGGTTCTTCCTCTTAGCTTCCCCATTTTGCTGTGGAGTGTATGGAACTGTGTTTTGTAATTGTATTCCTGCTTCATCATAAAGATGTTGGACATCATTGTTGACATATTCCCCTCCATTATTGGTGTGGAGGATCTTGATCATTTTCACAGACTGCTTCTGTGCATGGGCTTTGAAAATCTTGAGATTCGCAAACACCTCGGATTTGAATTTGAGAAAATACACCCATGTGTATCTTGTGCAATCATCAATGAATGTTAGCACATAACTAGCTTTGCTCATGGAAGGTTCAGGAAATGGACCCATAAGATCACTGTGAACAAGCTCTAAAGCAGAAGAGGATCTCCATGCATTCCCCTTTGGAAACTTTTCTTGTAGATGCTTTCCAAGAGCACATCCTTCACAAATTCCATCAAAAAAGTCTATGGCTGGCAAGCCTTTAACCAATCCCTATTTGTTATGTTGTTGCATGTATCTAAAATTTAAATGACCAAAATTTTCATGCCAAATTCTACTTTCATCATTTACATGTGTTAGAAGTAAAGTAGAATCTGATTTAGCAACAAAATCAGAAAAAGTGTACAGATGAGATTGATGATTTGCCTTAACAACAACAATTTTGGAGTTGTCTTGCATGTCAAATATGGTCACCAAATCAGGGGTGAATCCAACTCTCCTACTGGTTCCAATATGTGTCATTTGATACAAGAAAGAAGATTAATAGAAAGCTTTGGAATATGTAAGACATTCTCAAAACTTCCAATTCCAACCTCTACCCTCCCTATTCCAATTGCCTCTATAGGAGAACTGTCCCCCATGAGAATAGGAGAACCAGAATATGGTTTCAAATAAGAAAGAGCATATTTTGTGGCTGCCATGTGGTGTGAAGCTCCAGAGTCTATGATCCATGCATTTGAAGAAGAATGAATAGCAATCAATGCATGAGCATTGTCTCTTGTTTCAGGTGCTTTTTCTTCCTGCTTCTTCTTGGCACTCTCAGGGATAAGGCTACCAAGATTATGTTGTTGAAGTGTCTGAGCCATGAGATCAATGGTATTCTTCATGCATGCTGATTGTGGATGGTACCCACGGTTGCAATAGCTGCACTTTGATTGGCCCTTTTTGTCCTTCTTTTCTTTTGAGCCAGTAGATCCATCTAGAGGTTTGGGATTGCCTTCCTTTCTTGGATATGAATCCTTTTCCCTTTGCCTTTGAATTGCTGGTTGGATTTGGTATTGTTCTTCCCACTTGCTTGCACAACAAGTGCATGAGCTTTGGAATTCTTCAATGTGCCCATCTTTATAAGCTTATCCTACTCATGTACTAGAGACTCAATGAAGGTATCTAGTGTGGGCATCTTCCAAGTTGCTCCTGTTGTGAGCCTAAGTATGTGGAAAATAGAGACAAATACTGCATATTCTAGACCCAACTTTGATAGAATAGAAAGAATTAATTTGCTTTCTTTCTTGGATTTGTCAATACCAGATCCTTTGAGCTGAAGCAATAAGGCCTTGAACTTTGTGAATAAATCTTGAATATTATCAAAACTCCTTAGATCTAATGAGTTGAGCTCATTTTCAAGGATATGACCCTGCATTTCATCTTGCTTTCCAAAAAGAGTCTCCAATGTATTCCAAACTTGGTTTGGAGTTGTACATGCCTCAACATGAAACAATAATTCTGGAGAGATGGATAAGCATAGAAAATCAAATGCTTCATCCATGCGGTTGAAGTATTTAGATTTTTCAACTGCTGGATTGGGTTCAACCTCTGTATTCATAACTATTCGATAGAGGCCTCTACTTCTGAGCTGAAGTAGAATCTTTGGCTTCCAATCAAAATAGTTGTATGGTGTGAGAATGGCAGAGGGTGAACATTCCATTTTTCAGCTATGATCTTCTATATCTGCAAAAAAAATACTGTACTTCTTCTTTCTGGCAACCAGGGTCTAATACCATGTGAAATTTGTAGCTACATCTGCAACACCCTGAAAGAAAAAAAAGAGCAGCAAGAAAAATAGAGTACAAAAAAGAAAAAGTTAGAGCAAGAACCATATGCAGATTCTATTGTATTTCCTTAAAATAAAAAAGGACTTAACAAAGGTTACAAAAGCTAATCAACCGCAGCAAAGAGAAGTGGTGAAAGAAACAGAAAATTAGAGTTCAACTGCTATTTAACCATCCTTATTTGCATGAAGACGGTGAAAACAAAAGAACTGCAGTAATCCTTTGATAACACATTATGCATTAGTTAGCTTAGATAAACAGGGAGTTAGCTTAGTGTTGGACTGCCCCTGAGGGAAGAGAAATTGATGCTAACAACACATACCATTCAAATTTTAAAAAAGTACAAAACATATATTTACTACCATCCTTTATAGATTATACAAGACTATTGAAAGTCTCACTTTAAATTTCTTAATATTTAGAAACATAAAAAAAATAAAATTTTATTTTTAAAAAAAATATCGCTTTACATTTCATATAAATAATTAAAAAAAAATTAAATTTTTTTCTTTTAAAAAAAATCATAAAGTAGATGAAAATATTTTATGTTCACACAAAATTGTTTGGAAACTTGAAAATTTGTAAACATTGCTTCTAGAAGAAGCCATAAAGCTAAAAAATTGTGAATGTTGCTTGGGAGAAGCCATAGCATTGACCCACATATTTAATGTCCATATTGAATTGTTTAGAAACTTAACTTTTTTTGTAAAGCATATTTCGCGAAAAAATCAGAGTTGACCCATATATTTAGCGTTCATTCTCACTTGTTTAGAAACTTAATTTGTTTTCCAAGATTGCTTCTACGAATCTTAATTTGCCCTATACTTGGAGAAGAAAATGCCCGATAGTTTCCTACACAGGTTTTTTTGAACTATAATTAGAGAAAAAAATGGAGTTTAGCTTAACCTCAGATTCTAGTTCCCAAGCTTTATGGATCAAAGCGCTTATCACTGTGAAGGGATGAACAGAAGGTTGTACGAAGCTGCAAAAGCAAGGAATGTACAAGTGCTTCATGAGATTGCCCTGCACGACATTGCCAACGAGGTAACGCCGGCAGGAAACACAGCATTTCATATAGCCGCGTATCATGGCTCTCTGCCATTCCTTCAAAAGTTGCTGCAACTCTCAAAGGCAAATCCAGAGGATGGGATGAAACTTTTGAAGGCTAAAAATATGGAGGGAAATACTGCCCTGCACGAAGGGGCTATGGGAGGAAATGAAAGTGTAGTGAATGTCTTATTGCAGGAGTGCCCATATTTGGTGAATGTGATGAATGGAGCAGGGGAAACGGCCTTGTTTAGAGCTTGTGAGGAAGGCCATGTGAAGATCGTTGAACTGTTGTATGCTGTAACTCTTATGGAGCAGCACAGGAGATTTGATGGCCAAACACCTTTGCATCTTGCAATCCCTAAACTATGTACAGGTATGACACTTTATTTAATGTTTTATATAATTTTCAAACTAGTTAATGCCTCCGTTCTCTATATATATGTATATGTCATCTGCATTAATCATATTTAGCTATACACTCGGGGAGCACTCCCTATATCATGAATCGTGTTCCACTTGATTAGCCCATGCATAGTAGTTCTCCACCAGCATCTAAAGGTCGGCAAAGCCATTCTCATAACCACTTCTTCTCCCCTCCTTTTTGGTAAGGGGCTGGTGTCGGCCACCATGTGGAAACACCTTTGTTGCCCATCTCGATGGAATTCCCTGTGCAGGGTGCTGAGTTAGTAGGGCGCTATGTTTTGCCACCTTTTGGTTGGGGAATTATAGTTTCTTTGTCTCTTTTAGATACTACTCAAGATGGGTGGGTGGCACTTGATCCTCCTTCGGCTAAATCTTCTTCTTGGATTACTCAGTGCTCTAAGGATAATCCGTCTCCACCTCCATTTGAGATTGTTACTTATATTTAACTATCTCTCTTGTCTTACGATTTCATTCTTTAATTTTGTTTCTGTGTTGACATATAAAACTGATAGTTTAATCTTATTATTTTAAACTGTATTTTTTTATTGACATAGACATCGTAATATAAATACCAATCCATTACCTTTTATGATAATAATCTATATATTATATTTTTTTAATAATTAATTGATATATTCTTAATTAAAAAACTAATAAATATAATCTATAACTTCAATTTTTTCAATTTGCTATTGTCAAAGCTTTTCAAATATTTAATGCCTAACTCTATCTAATTTTGATTTTAAGATATAGAGACGAGCCTTTTGCCGCGACTATAAACAAATTCCTCTCTCCCTTTTCCCTAACTTGTTTCTATTTCTTGTGAGGGGACAAAGCTTTTTACCTTTAATTAGGACTTTCACCTACTAGTCCGATGGAGAACATTAAAAAGTTTTCTAAGCAGGTGCTACTTCGAAGGCTTTCTTAGTAGTTTTTACTGGTATATTATGAAAAGTAACATTTTCCTTTTATGTTACAGGTTTTTGTTAGTTTTTTTAATAAATATAATCATTTAAAAATAAACCACACATACACTCCCGTCTGCCCAAAAATCTTCAATAGTAAAAAAACTCGGTACTGAGCCTCCCCATCTCCTCCTATTTTGGGCAAAAAGAGATAAATAAAGTGGCTAAAAAGGCCAGCCACCATCAAAGCCATCCCAGCTATGCAGAGCTCTCCCCTCTTTCTTTGTATCCAAGGATAAATAAAGTGGGTAAAAGAGTATTTTAATTTATTTTTGTCTGTTTATTTTATGCGTTTACACGATATCGTTTCCATTGTGCAGGTCTAATTAAGAAGCTTTTAGAACTGAGACCTGTGCTTACCACACAAGCAGATAATTTCTATAGAACACCGTTACACATGGCTGCATTGATTCCAAATTCTGAAATAAACCCATTGAAAATTCCTCAATTTAACAGAAAAATATGTTCCCAAATTGGGGAAATGCTTATTGAAGAAGATATC
This sequence comes from Torreya grandis, assembly GCA_037957365.1. NCBI lineage: Eukaryota > Viridiplantae > Streptophyta > Pinopsida > Cupressales > Taxaceae > Torreya > Torreya grandis. Next base: position 1,611,440 of record JARHVA010001226.1, on the reverse strand, counting down.
CTTTCTTGTTACAAAGTGGATAAGAATAAACAGTCTGCCCTTGACATAGCAGCGAAAGAGGGGAACGCAAGTTTAGTGAAAGAGATATTAAAGCACAGTAATGATTGTCTAGAAATGGTAGACGAAGATGGCAGAAATGCTTTGCACCTTGCTGTCAAAAATGCAGCTCAAATATTTTACAGAGTTGGGGGATATGATCTCAAAACTATAATAACATCCGTAAAGTCAGAGAGACTGATTAATTGCGTTGACAAGAAAGGGCAATCGGCATTAGACATAGCAGTTGAGAACAGAAATAATGACCCACAACTTTATATAAGTGTGACTTGGGCACAAATGAAAGGTCTTTGGATCGAAATGCACTTTAGTCACACAAAATTTCAGAATAAAAACTATTTAATTTAAAACTCATTTTTTTTATTGTTTCGATCTGATTTTGTTACAGATTATCGACTATCTATTAGAAAGTGGTGCTACTAGGAGGATGCCAGTGGCAGGAACAATGGAGAGCTCACCAAATAGTGCTGTACAATCAAGGTGGAAAACAGAGTTTATATCAGTAAGTGCAGTGCTAATTGCAACAGTTGCTTTTGCAGCTGCTTTCACTCTGCCAGGAGGTATTGATTCCCAGGCAAAGGACACACCAACCCCTCTATTGATTAACACCTTCCTCTTCAAGTTGTTTGTGATATTTGACACGTTGGCCTTCTGTTATTGTATTGCTTCACCATTTCTCCTTATGCACTTTTTGGTAGCCAAGCAGAAGACCCAACGATAACTAAAATCAGTTTGAATGCATTATGGATAGCATTGGTATCACTATCATTAACATTTGGTGCAGCAATACACTTGGTTGTGGCACCCAAGTGTTTATGGTTGGCAGTGCTTGTGTGGGTTATGGTGTGCATTCTTCTTGTATGCATAAGGATGATGCCATGGGGAGGAAAATTGCACTTATTCACTTAGCGTAAGCGCCATATCCTGATTTTACTAGACCAATGCATGATGTTTGTATTAAATGTGTTTGCTCCCATTGCTTGGATAGTTGACAAGGTATTCCTCTCTGGTATAATTCTCCCTACATTGCTTTGGGCCAGGAAGAAGCTGCATGGAATCTCCCCTCCAAAATACGTTCACTTTCCTCCTCGCAAGATTTTAACCAGATATCGAACACCAATTGCACAGCCAAACGCACTCCTTTGAATTTAAGTACTCTCTCAGAAAAATTCTTGGAACACTGAAATACATACAAAGAGATTTTTCCAATTATATACAAAGAATATGCAATGAAGATCCTAGAAGTATGAAACTTCAACAAAGATGTGGAAGAAAGGAATAAGACAAGCCAATAGCCATGAGCTTCTTCCCATGCATCTCTTTGCCAAAAAATAATTTGATATTGTACCCGTAGTTACAAGGTAGATAAGGATTTTTGAAGTTCATACATTCAGTGATTAAAAATATTTGTAGTCCACAAGCGTAAATTAAGGAATCATCAAGTTGTATATTTAAAAAAAAAGTTATGAAAAATGTATTTATTTATGTTGTGATTGGTCAAAACTATTTATATTTTATTTAGGGGTAGAGTACTGATATTATCAATAGTGGTTTCATACATACAAAGCTACAGGGGTAATGGTGAATTAATCTGTGAACGTGTTGAAAGATATGATATTTTACAAAAATTTAACTAACATTCACTTCGCACAATTGTTGTGTGATAAATTTTCTAAGAATTTAATTCGTAATTACCATGTAATAACTCATACACAATGATTTAATGCATTTATTTATTTCAAACAATTATGTTCACTATGCATTGCAGAGAGCTAGAGCATTATTGTGCAATGGATAGTTAGGTTCATCTGTATGTATTAGTTTTATGTTGCATCATAGATAAATACATTTTTGTTAAAAAAGATAAAGCTAAACATAGAACAATTGAAACTGCTTAAACTAGTCAATATACGATTGTCTTTGATATTAGCGCACTTTTGGAATTTGTTTTCCCCACTTAACGATGAATTGATTTTGCTTTGAGTAAGACAATTGTTGACAAATATAACCAGAACTTAATCATATTTGATAGAATTGGATAGAACCTACATGAATTGTTTAGATACCCAATCTCCAAAAATAAAAATACTTAACAAAAATAAAAATACCCTTCTCAAATCCAAGACCCAAATGTCCAAATAAAAACCACATATTATGTGCAAAGATTAAAAAAATCAAAATTACACCCTAAAATTATTTCAGAATCTTAGTAAAAGAATCATGAAAAAAAAAAAAAAAATTACATGAAAAAATTAACACAAAAAAATGTATGTAACAATCATTATTTGACTATAATAAAATCAAATGAACTCCCTCTCAAATTGTACATAATACCTATGATGGGTCATGACCTTTCATCAAAAGAGTTGTCTATTTATGACTTTAAATCTATCCCTCCATTTTTTCAAAACATACATACATTTATGAGCTTATATTCTTTTAGCAAAAATGTTATTATAATAAAATTTGAAATTTTTACTATTAAAATAGTTTCTTTTGTTCATTGCTGACACATTGAGGCTCAAATGCCTTAATATCAAAGTTGTTTATTTTTATATATACCTACAAATTATAGAAATAGATTAAAACTAACAATATAAACTTTAGAAGTAGCATAAATTACCTTGTTTGAGTGATGTCTAGTAGTCTTCCTAAAAAAAATGGTTCCTCTCGAGTGAGGTCATATCTAGAAACAATGATGGAAAATAAGTGATCTTCACAATAAAGACTCAAAACATTGTTGTTAATAAAGAGTCTGAGGACCTTTCATGAAAGTGATCTCCATATAGTCATAATACCATGATGGGGACTTAAGTTCTTGGAGGAAAGAACCACCCTACACATAAAGGATGAAATGTAGGGCTTTGACCTTTCTCTAAGTAATTGTAGTCTAGTGGTTTTATATACTTTCTATGTAGACATTATTGGAAATGTAACTTCTTTGTAAGCGCATATGTGTGTGTGTGTGTGTGTGTGTGTGTGTGTGTGTGTGTGTGTGAAGGGAAATGATAAGAGTTTTCTTACTATTAAAATTTTAAAGGTAAAGGTTAACTAAAATAATTTGAGGAGAGAGAAGAAAAAATAATAATTTTATTATATTTAATATATTAAAGTACTTATATTATTAAAATAAAAAATTTAAAGTGGAGGAAATATGCAAAAAGTTTGGCGATGAAAACCCTCCCCGTAAAAATATTAAGAGAGAATATACCTTATGTTTATGACCGTATTGGGTGGTGAATGTTTTATTGCATGAGTGCCCATATTTGATGAATGTGATGAAACGACTCTATTTAGAGCTTGTGAGAGAGGCCATATGAAGATCATTGAAATACTCTGTCCTATAACTCTTCAAAAGATTTGATGGCCAAACACCTTTGCATCTTGCAATCCCTAAGCTACACATAGGTATGACTCTTTATTTTATGTTTTATAGAATTGTTAAACAATTTAATGATTGAGTTCTATTTTTTTAATTTATATTCTGTATTTTAAGGGATTTGTATTTTTAAAAAAAAGTGGATGACAATATTTTATTATTTATGCAAATCAAATTTTGGATATCAATAGATGTTAAAAGAATTTAAAAAATTAGAATGTTATACTTCAATTTCAAAAGGTTAAATGATATAAAAAGGGTTGTAGTCTAATTAGTAAGGATGATGGTTGCTTATATACATCCACCAAAGTAAAAATATTTTTACATACTCGATATGGAGAGTCAAGCGATTAAGGTCAGGGTCGTGTTAATGATATATGTTTATTTTCGATCAAAATTAGTGATTCCATATAATGCCTTCAAGCTTGAACATGCCTTCAAAGCAATTAACTTATAAATATAAATCTAAATTCAGCGTAACAAAATAATAAATTTTGATTTTGATTTATTGTAATTTTTTTTAAGATTTAAATTCAGATTGATTAACTTATAAATATAAATCCATACTAAAACACCAAACAAAACTACAGTGTATTGGGTAACTTAGGCTACAATAAATAACTTTATTTTTATATAATTTTACCCCATCAATTTTTTCTTGTAGGTAAAATAGCGTTACTAAAGCATCATCCTTGTTTATATATTGATTACTATTTTTTAACTTGAACATAAATTTTAGATTGTTTAGTTTGTGTTCATCTTATTTCAAGATGTTTTTTATGAATTACTATTATCAAAATAATACTTTTTCATATATGTTTAGTAATAATTATAATATGAATGGTAAGAGTTAGATTCTTGAGAAATCTTTCTTTGTTAGGGTTTGTATCTCTGTCATATGTTGTGTTGTCTTAGCTTTCCTTGTATCGTACTGTCTCTATGAGATTTTCAAGGTCAGCTCATAATTAATTTAGCTCCAAATCAATATTTTGGGTGGATTAAGTTTTTATAAATGGTCCTCAATCAATCTATCACAATCATTATCATTACCTTTAGGAAGGATGGTGCCAAAATGAGCTTAAAATTTATCGTGAAGATCAATGACAAGGTATATATTCTAATAATCCACTTCAACTTAATGTTTTTTATAAATAGATGTTGAAAATATCTTTAGACGGTATGAAAAAATTCTTTTATTGGATATTATGTTGGTTGCATACTCTCTAAGGATTCCCTTCACGTATGGATTAAACACCATAGGGAGCCCTTGGGGTTTCAAGTTACTGGAGTCCATAATTTCACTGAGAGTATTTTCCTATTTGCCTTTAAGTAACCATCATAGGTGCAAGATTTTATTTCTAGGTTAAGCTATTGGTTCTATTAGAATACCCTAATGATTGTGTCTCCATGGTCTCATAATTTTAAGGTCCTTGAGTAGACATCCCTTAAGGTGTTTGTCTAGGTTGAGTTACCAAGTCTTCTGGTTCTATTATGGGCCTTCTTCTATGATATTTTTGAACGTGTAGGGCATGTGCTTTTCCATGAACTGAACATATTTTATTTTGTGCATCCCAAAAAGTTTGTGTCAAGGGTATTTTGACAAAAGCCTTGAATTTGAGGTCTACTAATATTTAAGAAGAGATTGAATGCTTTTCGTAGAAAGACACCTACATAAACATTTTGAACAAATGTTTTCTTTATAAGTAATCCAGCCATAAGATTCAATATTGTCCCTTCATGGCCCACTCAATGCCATCTTATAAGCAAGCATTGCCTAAGAAGAAAAAAAGTGGTTGAAAATAATTATGGGTGAATCACTGTGTCAAATAATAAATTTGACACTAATAATAAAAAAAACTAAGCCAATTGACACTCTTCCTAATAGCAAACCCAAACAAGGTACAAAAAAAGTGGATGATGTTAATCTTCCTCCCTTCCTTACTCGTCATTTTGTCAGCTACCCCACAAAGTCAAGTTTCTCAATAAAATCACTTATTGAGTGTAAATTTTAGTGTTGGGGACATTCTCAGCTATTGTTCCCACCACATGACAATCACATAGTTTACCTCATTGTGGTGGTGAATCTCGATGAGAAGTGAATGGGGACACACGTCACTCTATCTTTCTAGGGTTTTTTTTTACTATAACATTAACAACTATTATTAGGTAATCATTTTTGTGTTCTTGGCTCAAAGGAGGACTTAGAGGATGGTTAAGGATAATTGCACTTGCAGGATTCCACTCAATGTCTACTCTCATGTTTGAGATCTCATCGAGTCATGTCAAAAATTATATATATGTGTCATTTTTTAGTGGTTGGGAATTTTAGATCTTATTTGTTTGTAACAAGTTAAAATTTTAGGGTTTATTTTTCTTACCTCTATGAGAAGTATCTAGTCTAACACATCATACTTTTCCACTTTTCAAGAAGATAAACATGATGGCACTAGTATTTTGGTTTCACCAAAATTTTCCTCTTTAATTATTTTATTGAGAGAAGACTCGTCACGTTAGATTATTTGGGTTATGCTTTATTTTGATGGATATTATTTATGGGTTCTCAATGTTTATGATCCTAATGATGGCCTTGATAGAAAGACTCTATGGATATGGGTCATCGATAATCTACCTTTTTGACTTTGGTGATTTTTGTTGACTTTAATATGATTAAGATACTTGAGGGCAAATTTAACACCTTCCCTATGTGGTGATGCATAGGGGATTGTGAAACATGATATTATTTTAAAAACTATTAGGGATTGGTGGGCCCTCTCTTTTGTCATCACTCATTAAATATAAAACCATGTTTTACTTAATCCAAATTTGAATCCATAACTAATTAGTTTCTCAAATGTTTAGATTGTGTAGTGATTTTAGAGTAACATGTGTTCTAATTTTATGTTCATGATGGGAAATTTATCATGATACACATGAAAGTTGTCATTTCTGACCATAGTCCCATCACTGATAGCTTGGAATAGGGACGTGGCCATCATAAAGTCCCTCTAAGTCATTTTTTTAATATGTCACTTATAAAAAATGGGGGTAGTATCTGAGTCATTGCAAGAGCATGGAACTTGGATCCACATTCAACATATACTACCATCTAGGTTAAATGGTTAAATGATATGATGAACCTCACTACCTCCTTCCTCCATCACTATGGAATTTTAAATTACGCATGTTAGAAATTATGTTAATGGCATTATATCTAAGGAATACTAGAGGGTTTCTTCCTTGCTTGAGTAAATATCTTTTGATACTTAGTTGCATGCCATACCCACCATACTCAAGCATAGGGTAATAGTTATTGAAATCCATCTTGCTAGAGGTGCTCAAAGCATGGCCGATTACACTTGATTAAGATTGGTGACCATGATTCTAAGTATTTTAAAAAATATCTTAGAGCCAGTCAATCCAAACAACAAATTAGATCCATCAAAACAATGTATAGTTATCTCACCATTCTTCCAGATATATCCTCATCTTTCTTGGACTAATATAAACTTGTGTTCCAAGCCCAAGAGAATATGAAAAATAGATCTCAAGCATTTTAGGAGTGTTTAGATTTGGTGCCTCATAAGTTAGGCCCTTCATCTCAAAAAATATGTGTTGCCTTTCTTTCTCTTGATGATTTTTTTTGTTTTGAAACACATGGCTAATGATAAAGTGTCAAGCGTAGATGACTTTCCATGTAAATTTTATAAAATTAGTTGGAAATTTTTTGGTCCTAATTTTCTTAAATATTACTAAGAAAAATGGATGATAAATATCCATCATCAATAAATTCAATATTAAGTTTATTCTTGATCTAGAACTTATTAGCAGTTAGAGGCAGATCAACCTACTGAATTATTCCTACAAAATCATTGTTAAATCCTTAGAGCTTGTTTCTCCATATTATCCCTATAATAATTATTATACAAATCCCTTCTTGCATGAACATTGTATGTCTAAATCCAATGAAGCATTTAGTTATCTACTTGATCATAGAGATGAACTTGAGATTACTAGGGGAAAGAGTCTTCATGATCACTCCTCTCAGGTTAATAATAGGTATTTTTTAGATGACTCTTTCTTCATGCTTACATAAAAATAAGCATTGACCTATTTTACATAGCCTCTGGGTCAAGCTTACAATGGGTTAGAACCTAGTGTTATAAATAAATCATGATGTCATTGCCTAAGGGACACTAAAATTATAAATGGTAGTTGATCTAGAAATGGGCTACATTCAAATTCCTTGGTATTCCCTTTACCTTTGAAAAACTTGTCGCGTAACGCCCCTACTTTGAGTTATTTTATTATGCAATTTAAAGAGGGAGAGAAAATAACTTATTGGATTACAAAGCCTCTTTCCCTTGCGAGTATGTTTAAAGTATGCTATCAAATTCTTGAGTCCACTCATGACTATTATTCTTCTTGTTGTGATCCTTTTAAATCCTGGTATGAAAAATTAGCAAATGTGCTTAGAGTTTTTCTTTGGGTTAATAGTAATAAAACTTAGGGTTTCAAAAAATTAGCTTAGGACATTTACTTCCTTCCTTGTGATAAAGGAGGAATGGGAATTATTGATATTTATAAACAATGCACTACTTGTTGTACTAAATGGATCGTAAGAGTTTTTAAGGGGAATGTGGCTAAAACATTCTTGTAAGACACTACATTTTAATTTTTTTTAAGGTGCTCCTTATGGCAAGAATTGTTATAAAACCATTATATTTCACACTCTTTTGATTACTTATGTCCCTATCAAGATAGAAGGATCCTTTGTGGCTAAGAGCATCCATAAATATTTTTGAGGAGGTGAAGCCTGATCTAAAGTGGGTCAGTGATGGTTTTAGAATGGGTCTATATTATAATGATAATCTATGGTAGTCCCTTTTCATGATAAACTTCAACCTCCTTTTTTTGATATGCCTACATAAAAGCTCTTCAGCGCTTCAAAAAAGTAGCTTACACTATTTAGGATTTGATTTCTTCTTGAGATTGGATCCTATAGCATTCTCTAGAAACTAAGCATAAGCTACTATATTCAACTTACCTTCTATTTTGCTTATTCAAGATTTAATGCTATATGTCATGGTTCATAATATGGGTCTACAATCCCCACTTGCCTAGTAGAGGAATTGGAGGTGGAATTGCAATATTACCTTATAATATTATTCTCATAGACTCTTCTATCATATTATGATTCCTTTTTATTAGGATTTGGGTAAATTAGTAAGTGAAGTCTAAAATCCTCACCTAGAACATGGATTGATAGACTAAATAGGATTTTAAATGTTGAACTTGAGACCAAATTAGCTGACTTTGTCTAGACATTGGTTTATTAAGGCCTTCCTCTTGGGGAGTTTCTCAAGCACATTGGGACTCCTAATCCCTAGTGCCTAGCTTGTTTTTGACCAAAAAAAATTTAGGTACCTTTTTTGGATTTGTCTCAGAGAAGAGATAACTTGGTAGTGGATTCATAGTTTATTTTAGTGTTGTCACCTAGAGCCACTCAATTGGTGAATGGCCATTTTTTGGCATAATATTTAATAGCCTTCATACATTACCTTTCTATGGTGGTTTTTCAAAATTACTATCTATTTTAGCTATACAAGTTTAGAAATTCAACCTTTTTTAATAATGAAAAGCTTTCTAATATAACTCTATGTTAATGATAAGTGTTTTTTATTTTTTCTACTTTGTTGTATATCCAAGTGTAAGTAGAGAAGTTGGATTTGAAATTATGGCATATGTAGGAGCTCCTCAACCACTAGGGAGTGATCATTGTACCATGAGTTATGTTCCTCGTAACCCAATATCGCATGACACTCCTCCACTGGAACCTAGATGTTGGTAGAGTCATTACCATAGTTTTTTATCTTTCCTTTGACCTCAAAAATAAGTATTACATGACACAACAACTTTGGTGCACGATATGTAAGATGAAATTTAGTACCTTAAGGACAGACATGCTACTACAGGCACTAAAATGTAGAAATCTTTGGATCATGAAGACTTAGCACGTGACGAGTTTCAATAATTATGTAAATAATTTATTGAAGAAGAGATAATTCCCATTTTGAGGAATTGGTTAAGTCATCAAGCACCAAATCCTATAGAGGATCATTGGTTGAACCATACATGATGACAAGAGGCTCATGTCCAACCCAATATAGAGTGTGAAAAATAAATCTTAGTCAACGTAACTATTAATGGTTAGATCATTCAAGATATATTTGTCAACATTGATGTGGAGAAGAATGTACTCACTAAGGATGATTGGAGAAATATGGTGAGCTCTCCTTTACAGACCTCTCATGTATTTTTCATGGCTAATAAGACTTGTGAAATACCCATAGGAGTTATTAAGGATGTTACCATTGACATTTTAGGTGTCATTTTCAAGGATGACTTTGAAGTAATTGAATTTGTTGAAGCTGGTGATTTTATGGCTCTTTTAGGTCATCCATGTTGTAATGCAAACAATCCTGACTTGATATTCAAATAGTGTTAGATTATTTTTGAAAATGACAATCAATGCATTGTAATTCCCCTAACCATCCTTAAGGACCTCATTTTGTTAATCCAGTTAATGTTGATGAGGACATTAATCATACCTATAATGTCACAACTTGAGTAATTGGGCATCTTGATCCTAGTTTGGATGGTATATTGCATTGGGTGGACACAGAGTCTAATTCTAACACTACTAGTAATGCTTGGGATCTTTGGGCCCACAGAGATTATGATCTTACTAGATGAGTTTGTGGTACCATTGGTAGCTGAGAGGATGTTCTAGGTAATCTATTTAATCACCACAAGTTTGTTTTTATTATTCATGGATGTATGATGGCTAGACATCCCTTGTGGTCATATGAAGCAACTAGGTTTCATAGTCAAATGGAATTCTAGGAGTTTGTAAAGAAATTGGAAGCCTTTTATATGTTTGAATATGAATGGATGCACTCACTTAGACATGTTTTTTAGGGGATAGATGCTTGATGGTGGGAAACTCACCATCATAATGTGTTCACTTGGGATCGAGTGTGCCTTGCTATGCACCATCATTTTTATCATGTTAATTTTATTCATGGAACTTTGGGTTATGATGGTATTAATACTCATAAATTTCATTAGGTTTTTGAAAACATTTGGAATATGTATGAGACATATTGTCCTAACTATTTATGTGTTCATGCATTCTATGGCACTCTACACACCTAGGCTAGAGCATGGTATATTCATTAAGAACAATTTTGGACATACATACTTAGAGTACCCTTCAAAGTAATATGATTTTGGCACTATCTTACTCATATCCTCACATCGATTTAATCCTGACTAGGAAAGGGGTCGGCATACCATTGGTGCTTTGCAAGATTTTTATCCCTTATTACCACTTGTTATCAATCCAACTAGTTCCTAAAACTATTCCCCTAAGCTTTGCCCTCTATTTTGTACCCTCCTCTAGTCATTTACCACCTACATTATTCTTTCCTTGACCTAAACCCCTTTTTGATAGTTTATGTTATATAGTTGACCCCATCAACCTTATACTCTTATTGATAAAACTTATTAGGGTCTAGGTTGGCCCCTAAATGACCTAGTCCATGACCTAATTTCTTTTTATCAATTATGATACTAGGTTGACTGGGTTGACCTTGTCAGCCTAAACTTTTAGAAGGGTTAGGGTTAGATCTACCTATATAAACACATTTATTTCTCCATTTGAAAGAAAATAGAATAAGAAGTAAGATATATTTCAAATTTACTTATCCATCATTCTACTTGAGGAACAAACTTAGGATTTCATACTTTCTTTGCAGATAAAGATATTGTCTTGTGGAAGAGTATTTTGGATGCATTGATAGGTTGTGTAGCCTGTATCTAATTTATCCTTGTCATCTTTACACACCACAACAACCTCTTGCGAATCACCTTGGCCAAGGGAGAGATTGAGGCTCAAAAATTTCATCTTCAAACATGAGTATTCCTAACTTTGTTCCTTAAGTATAAAATTAGATAGATATGCATTTGCACTTATCTTTTATGCATTAGGATTATGTATATATTGATGTGAGTATATGTCTTATATGCATGTTTAATTTTCATGTTTATCACCCCAACTTTGTGCCACAATTTTTGGTGAGCACTAGATTAGACTTTTACTGTACTTGTTATTAGTTTAGTGAATATGAAAACATAGGACGTAATTAGGGTTATTGCATATTTTTGCTTGACTAGAGGCTTTGGAACCGTCCTTAGTGATATTATTGTGGTAAGAGATCACTTTATTAGGTTTAGCAAATCCATCTTGGTCATGACCCATGACCCTGAATATATAATGTATGCATAATCAGAAGTGTAAGTAAGATTTATCTTCTTCAAGATAGGATTGATTTATAGATCTCCTTCATTTCCCATTGCATACACATGGTGTGAATGAGGATATCTTGTCCATTTTCCAAGAATCTAATAAAAAGATTCATCTTCTTTAATAATTAACTCCAAATCGGACCATGTAATGAGGGAAAAAATATAAAAAGGTAGATAAAATGTTGTGTATCGGGTTAATGAAGGGAATATTTCTAACATGCTATATTTATCCATCAATTACTTGGCTTTGCATACTAAGTATAGAGTGTGCAATGTATGAGACACTATACAGAATGACCAACAACCATATTTAGAGCCACTTTAGATGGTTCAACATAACATTGACACAAAAGACACCCAAGATGGCCATTGTGGGGAATTATTGGTTTGATACTAAGATCACCAAGGTTATTTAACTCTTAAAGGAGTATCAACATGAATATACACACAATTACACTAAGATTAAATGAGTGCATTATTCATTTGGTAAATTGTACATCAAGTTAGTTGAGGATGTTTGCCTAGTTAGAAAGAGACCTTATCGAATGAATACTAATCTACAAGCTCGAGTTAAGGAAGATATTGATAGTATGTTGTGTGATTTAGTTATCACTCCTATTGATGAATCTAAATGGGTGAGCCAAATGATGATCAAATCAAGAAGGACATATGTATTCATATTTGTGTGGGCTATCAGGTACTCAAAGTTTTTTGCATAACTAACCCTTTTATAATGCCTTTCATTAAAGATATTTTAGAAGGATTTGTTGGGTGAGACATTTATACCTTCACCAATGGTTTTTCTAGATAACATCAGGTCTAGATTGCAGAAGAAGATAATCTAAATACCACCTTTGTAACTAAATAGGGTTAGTTCATTTACAAGGTGATGCCCCTTAGTTTGAATAATGTTCTAGCTATGTTCTCATTGATTGAATTAGAGGATTTTAAGGATTTTATTCAAAAATTCCTTAAAGTTTACTTGGATTGTTGGACCATCTATGGTTTGTTTCATAATAATTGTGCTAATCTTCACCTCATGCTCAAACATTTCCAACAAATTCAAGTTTATTTAAATCTAAAGAGGTGTGTTTTTTATATTCTATTTGGAATTTTTTTAGGTCACATTATTTGTCATGATAGAATCCTAGTTGATCTAGATAAGAATGTAGTCAGTGTTCACCTTTCATTGTTGACCACCCAAGGTGAGGTCTACTCCTTATGACACATGGGGTAATATCAAAATTTCATTTGGGGATATGTTAAGATCACACCATCGCTAGAGGAAATTATTAAATAGAATGGTCAATTATTATGGATAGATGATCACTAATAGGAATTTTTAGGACCCAAGGACAATCTCATCACTTCCCCCATCCTCCAGTTTCCAAACTAGACAAATCCATTTCATGTACATGTTGATGCTTCAAGCAAGGTGGTGGACACTATTCTTACTCAACTTGATGAGGATATTATTGATCATTCCATCTACTTTGTTAGTTAGAAGTTCACTCCAGATAAACAAAATTACTTAACTATAGAACATGATCCTTATCTATGGTATACACACTTCAAAAGTTTAATCAATATTTATTGGCCACTCCATTCATTTTATTTACATACCATGAAGTAATATAATACCTTGTGAATAATCCAATGTTACATGGACACATTTATTTCTAGATTATTCTCTTTTAATAATTTTGATTTTTTTGTGGTGGTGAAAATAGGTAAGGTTAATTATGGACCTGATCACTTTTCACAGATTAAATCTAGTGAAATAGCATGCACCATTGATGATGACTTACCTGAGGTACATATTTTTTAAGTGATGCACATTCCTAAAGAATCAAAAAATATCTTAGCTTTTATTAATATAGGTTCTACACCCACCCACCTAAAACTTAAGAGAAAAAGTAGTTGGTTGTTCATTTTGCTCATTTCTAGCTCATTAGGGTGACCTTTATAATTTTAGATGGGATAAAGTATTACATTGTTGCATGAATGAGCACACTGAAGTTCTTCAAGAAGTTCACGAAGGTATCACTATTCAACATTATGTTAGTGATGCTACAATGTGAAAGGTTCTGTTACCTAGGTTGTGTTAGCCCACTATATTTTAGGATGCCTAGCTTACATGCACCAATGTGATATCTATCAACTCTTAGGGAAACCAAACTAAAGTGATGTTATGATTATTCATCTGATACTTAATCACAAATCCTTTGAAAAATGGGTTATTGACTTTATTGGACCCATTACTCCATTAAGAGGCATGTATTGGAATGCATTATATCATTACTACCACTAATTACCTCACCTACTAGGCTAATGTAGCACTAACCTGGGATTGTTTTCTTGCTAGATTTCTTTGGGAGAATATTATTACAAGGTATGGATGTAAATAAAGCTTGACTAGTGATCGTGGAACTCATTTCCTTAATGAGACAATCTACATCCTTTTGGATGAGTTCATGATTATGCACCATAAGACTAAACCATATCACCCTCAGGCCAATGGTACAACTGAAGTGTTTAATAAAATATTGGGTTATACATTGACAAAAATTTGTAATATTAGTCGTACCAACTAGGATGATCATGTTTTATAGTATTGTGGGCATATTAGATCATGTATAAATGATTGAATATGATTACTCCCGTTAATCTTGTCTTTGGTGTCAAAGCCATTCTCCTAATTGAGTCTTTAAAAGCACACCTAGATGATTTAATATAGTTAGATGAAACTCATTTTCTAATGCACTAGACTTAAGAAGTGGAAAAATGGAAATAGAAGGCATAACATGATAGACATCTCAAGAATAAGACTTTTTATTTAGTTATGAATGTGTTGGTTTATGATTCCATGTGTGCACACCATTCAAGGAAACTTCACATGCATTGGTGTGGTATATTTATTATTAATAATATTCATACCAAAAGCACATGTAAGTTGAAAAGGTTAGATGGCTAGTTCTTTCCAAGCCATTTAAATGGTAGTCAGCTCCACCCCTACCATTTTGAGTGATATTTCCCTTTTGTTAACAAGGCATATACCACTAGATTACTTATCATTTTAGTTTCTTTAAAATAAGGTGAGACATTGGTTTCTCACCTTTGCTTAGGTTTAAATCAAAACTTGGTTCTTTATTACTTTATTTGTCATGTTATTGAGTATGAAAAATGTATTTTAGTGTGGGGTAACGAGTGTGAATGAAGTAAAGCTATAAAGCGCAAAGGAAATGGATGAAGCAAATGTGTGTAAAAAAGGGGCACATAAATGGAAGCGTATAAGGACAAGTGGATATGTAGAATGCAGAGCGTAACCACTATGAGGAGTCAAGATTAAAAAGAGTAGGTTCCCACCTTAGAAATCAAAAATTTTAAATTCTTTACAACTATCACACACTTAGAGAAAAACACGGGATGGGACAAATGTGTTCAATGTGATAAAATCATGTGTGTAATGGAAAGCATAGAAAATAAACATCATTGTAATAACATTAGGGGAATTACATAAGTGAAATTATGGATGAGGTCATCAGGAAGTAAATTTTACTCACCCCTAGAAGCTATAAAAGGTTAACTAGTCATCATTTTAACACTTTATTATTTCTAATTTATAAATTTATAGAGGAAAGCATAGCATTTTCAAGCTACAAAAGGAGAATTTATCAATGTTCAATGACCAATTAAAATATTATGAAGTATTTTATTATAAGGAACAAATAAATTTGTGGAATAGTGATTAGAGAAGTATAGTTGAAGGATTTATAGGTTACAGGTGTTTGCATCTGCCATTAGAGGATGTTGAAGCAGGAAAGCCTAGGGAGTTAAAATAGTAATAATGTATTCTTACAATAGCTTTGGATGGCCACATCTTAAACTTAGAGATACTTAGAGGGTGATGCATCCAAATAAGAGGTCTCAATGAAGTGATCCCTTATCTGTGATACATGAGGAAAAAGAGTTTGAGAGTGCATGAGTATAGCCAGTTTTAATGAGAAAAGTACCTGGTGAATTTGGTGCACAAGTGGAAATCTTTCCATAATAGATCAAGCTAAAAAATAATAAAGAATATAATATGGATAATGATGTGAATAAAAAATTATTAGCACCACCCCCATCCCCAATATTGATTGAAGAAATGTAGTATCCTGAAATAGTGTTGTGCATGGAGAAATGGGAGGTGAATGTTCTGACTTGGAGTGAATACGTATTTGATTACAATCATCACCAAATAGGGAATGAATTGGAGTTTTAACATGACTACAGAGTTAAGTGGTAGATTACATGGAATGAGCTTGTCTATGATCTTACTATTTTTAATAACTTCAATATGTCTAAAGTTTTTTAGCTATTCAGTCTACCTTACTTCAAGAAACCCATGGAGATCGTGAGGTTCCTTATCTCACATGTACATGAAGGTTAATTATATTTTTCAAGGCATAGGATGAGGATCATGATCTAGAGACTTAGTAAAGTTACAGGTCAATAATTCTCAGGTAATGACCTTAATGGATATTTAGAATATGAAGAGGAAATTGATAAGATTGTGATGGTACTTGAGTACACAAAACAAGGCCACATAATGTACATATCTAGTCTTCAAGATCCCACCCTTTGGGTGGTTTCATGCTTGGTTATAATCAAGGTTGGATGTGTAGACAGATGGAAAGAAGTAGACATGCCACACTTATGTTTTTCCCATCAAATAACCTTGGGGGTCAAGAATAATTTTTCATAGTATTTTGTAGATAAAATTGTTGCAAATGTGGAGAAGTCTCACCACTACCAAATCAAAAAATTTCTTGGGTCAAAATTAATTTATTGTTGGTATTTGATGAAATTAGTGTGTTGGAGTTCACTAATGGTGAGTTGAAGTAGGCTTACCCTTCAAAGAATAAGTCTTTGGCTAAAAGTTTTAAAGTACTCACATGCCCTGACGCTATTACCCTAACTCATAAATATAAGATAAAGGGTTGGTATTATGTAATGAATGAATATTTTGGGAATGAGTGGTATGTTCTTAAGAATTTACCCATGCAACTAAGAGACCAAGCCTAATTTACTGTAAAGTAACTTTTTTATCTAGTGTGCATATGAATGAGCCCTTTAGATGACTTTTAGAAGTGGCTCAAGCTTCTATATGCTTTCAGTGATACGTATTTTATGAATGCCATAAATAAGATATATGACATGCACCCCATGAATATTGATGTTGAAAATATTGACATTGAGACTCACACTCTTCATCAAATATTTGTCTATTCTTGGAAGAAGGCCTATAGAGAGAAATTGGAATCAAATAGTAATGACATCAAGGCCCAACAAATTTTGGTCAATGAATCTATTCATTTATTATTTTATATGTTGAATCCATGAAAGAGAACATCAAAGAGTGCAAAGGATAAAAAATAAATAATTCCATCCTTGCCAAAGATTATAAGGCATTGAAGGTAGAAGAGGGCAAGGCACGATGCCAACACGAGTACACAACCTTAATAAACTAAGCAATAAAGGACTTCCCCTTTGCCACCAAGAGATAACATGCCTACATGTCAACAAGAAGGCCCCAATTATACCATGTAGACATCTATTCCTAAAAAATAAGATACATTAGTGCCTAAAGAAGGGGGATCTAAATAGAGAGTGGTGACTCCAAAAGAAACACTAGAGAGGGGAATTGTGCCCAAGGAATAAGAAAAATGAGAGGCCACACTGGAATTGAAGAAGGAGCCCTCAATAGTGAAACATGAAGAAGCTACCCTTGATGAAACACAAGTGGATGTTGGTAGTTCCACTGGTGAAGAGGGGGAAAGCATAGACACAACTTTGGGCATGGGTTGTCTTAATGCCAATCCATGTCACCAAGAAGAGGAGTTGGATGTAGAAATACTTAAACACAATCCATCTAAAGGGAAGGAACCTATTGATGAGTATGCATAGTATAAAATGATGAATACTAGTGCAACCTAGTCCCTTCATGCTCAGTATTGACAACGTGTGCCAAAAAAAAATAGTTATATATGTGGGAATATTTCCCCAATTCAATCGAATAGACTCAGTGAGAACTATATTTTTATAATGATATATAATTAAGAGAACCAATGTCTACTACCTTTGGAATTCATTATTTTAGCACTGGGAGAGGTATAACTCTCTAATATAATTTACTTTTGAAAAGTATGTTGCTTTTGAAATTTTTTCATGAGGTGGCAAGGCAGAATGCATTGCAAGATTTTAATGTAAAATAGTTTAGGAGGAAACATCAAGAGGATATCTCTTTATCGTAAAGAGTGCAAATAAAATATAAAGCTTGAAGAGGAGTTAGGATAGCTCAAGTGCTAAATGAAAGTAGTGATGATAGCTAGAGTGAAGAACCTAACACTCTACAAGTATATTTTGGATCAGGAACCAACCCTTGTGGATGGATTTCCTTTTGTTGAAGAGGATATTAATAAGTTGGGAACCTTAATGGAGATATTATTGAATAAACGTAAATACCAACCCAATCTCCAATAAGATAAAACTTGGGTGATGGAGTAGTTCTTTGAGGTCATCAAACTATGTAAGATATTTTTTATTAAAGTTGGTGATATGTTTCCCATATTTGATGGGGTTTTTTCTAAACTAGATTAACTTAGTAAAATTTTGGAAACAAAGCTTCAAGAAGAATAACTTCAACTATAGCAATTGGTCAAGAGCATGTTAAAAATAGAATATCGATCCAAACATACTAAAGATTTCAAGATGTGGAGGCCCTAAAAAAAAAAAATCACTCATTGTTAGGAGTTGAATACTCATTTTATAGCTCTCTAAGGATAGGTTTTGATAGAAGTTGTTTCATTGGAAAACATTCATAAGGATGCTTCTACATCACTTGAGTGTTTAACCATTCAAGTTAGTGACTTTCTAGAGTAACCTGAGGAGGGTAAGAGGCTTAAGGAGGTAGTCGAGAAAATCACTTCTAAGATCCAAAATGTATTGAATCATTAGGAGGAAGTGAAATGGTAGGATTAATAGATGCGACATGATTTTTTTCAATAGAGGGACTTGAACAAACTACATAGTCTAGGATGGACTATTGACTTAGTGTGGGGTGATGTTGAGCCTTGGGTTTTGAATCAATTTTGGATAAGTAATTTTTGAAGACAAGTAATGCAGAATGAAGTGTAGGCATGGAAGACCATGGTGTGAAATACCATGACATGGAAGAGGAAAGTCACATAAAAAAAGAAGCATAAAACATGGAGAACTAGAGAATGTAAGACTCAAATATTAGCAAAAGACTTGGGAAAGGCATGAAAAGTGAAGATGATTAGGGAATGACTCATATGAAATTAAAAAAATAATATTGAAGCATGAATCTAGCACCAGACAATGGGAAGATAGGTGCATGCAAATGAAGATCTAGCATAAAGAGAACATATAAGGGCAATTAGGCTCGGGTCCTTATGAATTCATTGTAAATGGCTTTCCATGACTCATTATTATTAAAGGTCATTGGTGATTCATCTTTCTTGTAATTACTTTTGAAACTAAATGGTTGGGGTAAACCATGTATGAATACCCCCTTGTTTTACTTAATATTATTATTGATCATTGTAATCTTGGAGCCTTTGTAAGCTTGGATATGATTTATGAATATAATGAAAATAAGCATGTGTTGACTAAATACTTGTGTTATCTATTGGTGAATATAATAGGGTTATTATTATTTGCTATCAATTTATGCCCAATTTCTTTTTCTTTGGTTAAATAATGAATGAGTAGTTAAGATTTAGACATGAAACTAAGTACGAGCTTAGAACTATGTTCTTGTTCTAGTGCCCTAGCTTAGGAAAGTAAATGAATTCATATTTGCATGACAAAACCAATAGGAATGGCTTTAATCTATGTGCTTCAAGTGAGTGAATGAGAACCATTTATTACGTGATATGATGATGTGCTAGCTCATTATAACTCTTGTTTTCTTAGGGGAGAAAATAGGCAAAATATATGTTAGACTAAAGGAAAAGAGCCAACAAGGGTCAATAGGGAGTGATTAGGGATGAAGAGGGATGAGGAGGGAGTGATTAGGGATAATGAGGGATGATAAAGTGGTGATTAGGTATAACGAAGGAGTGATTAGGGATGTTAAGGGATGATGAGAGTTAATGAGGGAGAGATTATAGATGGTGAGGGATGGTGAGGGTCAATTAGGGAATGATTAGGGATGATGAGGGATGTGGAGGGAGTGATTAGGGATGATGAGGGATAACGAAGGTCAATGAAGGAGTAATTGTAGATGATGATGGAGTGATTAGTGATGATAAGGGACAATGAGGGTTAATGAGGGAGTTATTAGGGGTGATGAGGGATGAGTATGAAGTGATTAGGGATGAGGGAGGGATGATGAGCAAGTGAAATTAACATAAAGTGGTCATTTGATATGTACAAGTCATTAATATGATCTATGCTACCTAAATGACACCACTTTGGATCAAGGTTAAAGTGATTGGTTTGTAAAGTTCAATTTTTACAAACCTAGGACTCTTAAAAATGCAAGGAAGCAACTAGGAAGGCATAAAAACTTAAAAAATGACTATATGTTTATCAAAAATGGACATCAATTGCAAAATTTATGCCCTGAAATCCATAGATTGAATTCTAAGACCATGAAAATGCCTATGTATTGACCAAATCAAATTTTGAAAAATTATTTTCCACATCGTAAGGCATGCATCTATGAGACCAACTCTATCAAATGTAAAGTGACCCTAATATAAAAATGTAAAATTATACTTAACATTTATTTTCGTAAATATCAACTTTATAGAATGCATGTGTTATAACAGGTACGTGTTGTAACATGTATGCATTTAAGTTTCATTGTTTTCAACCTAAACTCAAATAATGCATATGAATTATGACCATAACATGTACATATTATGTTCATAATACATATGCATTAGTAGAAATGTCCATGGAATTATCCCCCAATTATGTGAACATACCTATAGATGCAATGGATATCGTTCACATCATACTAGGGCCTACTTTTAATCTTTCTTTGGTTTTCATTAATTATAACCAAGTTATTCCCTAGATGTATCACTAGTTATGCCTTAGATTAATTTTACACCCTAGCTATGGGTTCTGTACACTGGTTTAATTATTTGGACGATATGTTCATATGACACTTTTGTATAAACATTCATCAAAAGGTCATATTTATTAAATTTCTCAAATCAAACAAGGACCTAATGAATGTATAACTAACAATGTACTTAAATTCAAAACCATGCTTACAAATTTGTCACAAAAAATACTAATAGTGAACTTCAAAGTATATTCTCAAATAGTTTGTTGTTCCCTATTAATGAAAAAGTTATGTTTAAAATTTATGAATCTTTTGATGAGCTTTGCCATGCACTACACAACATTAGATTAAATTTATAGATGCCAATATATTCAAGTATATGTGTATTGCTTCTACATCCACTAACTCAAAATATCAAGGAAAGAAAATTCTCAAACCTAAGACTAATGATGCAATTGATTTTTCAGGAAAAAAATATGAAAATTGTCAACATAGTTTTGTAAACCAACAATATGATTATATTTCCTAATTTTAGGAACACACCAATATAAAACATTATCAAACCCACCCCATGAGTTCTTAAATGCTTTCTCAAATGTAACATTATTACTTTTCCTAAGCCATATCAATCAGATACTACTTGAGCATTGTTGAAATGCTATAATGCAAAAATATTTTTTTTAACTATCATCGAGCTTGCAAACATTCAATTATTCGATGGTTCAAATTAATACATAATATTCAAAATCTCATTGACAACAACTGTATTTAGATCAAAGGCTATGATTATACATTGAATGAATGAATTGCAGTGCCTTGTGAAAGATTGAAAACATTTAAAAATCCATTGCCAAATCCTAAAAACAAAAAAAAAATACAATGTGCATATGGCAACATCTCTACATCATTCAACTATTTCACAGGAGCATGGGATTGCTAACATCATTGACATGGTTTTGAGTTCTCAATGGTAAGTCCCTTCCATTACATTCTATGACCAAGAGATAGCTAATGATGAATCAAATAATGGTCCTGTATATATTCACACATTTGTTTCCTCTAATACCAATTTATGCATACAAAATTGATGGTACTAAGTTAATGATTATCTTATTCTCTATCCTAGGCTCACTCACTCTCAATGAACACACTTTCAGAGATAGTACTTGAAATTAGAACCAAACACACACAGTTTATTGCATTGAATGAAAATGTTATGGAGAATTGATACACAAACACACACTTGTATAACTTATTGTAAAAAAAAATGAATAATATTACACCTGAATTTAGTGCTTCATGGGCTTGAAACACTCTTTGTTTTAGTTATGAACACAAACCTACCTCATAAGCTTCCTCCAACTCTCTCTCTCTCTCTCTCTCTCTCTCTCTCTCACACACACACACACACACACACACACACACACACACACACACACACACACACACACACACACACACACACACACACGCTAGAACTAATTAAAACCCTCTCCTAACTAACACTTCTCAGTGTTTTCAAAACTAATCTGAATCTCCCATGACTACCACTAAATCTTGTAACGCCTCTTTTTGATCTCATGATCTTGAAAAATGGTCCATAGGCAAAAAAATATTAATATGGATAATTATTTTAAGTTTCAACTTATATGGGTGAAATTATTAGTTACTATACACAAGTAGTTGTGGCGATTTCATAACCATCTGTTAGTGCACACTCATAGTTTGAAAACTACCAATTGCATTAAGTGGTGATTTCATTGTCTACAGATAAGGAGTCAATTTGACCTTTGGGAGATGACTAAAATCTACTCACTTCTTATTCTTGAAGTTTTGGAACTCTATTGATGATTCTTGGATTGAGTTTTGATCATCTTCGACAAGCATAACATTGTCAATAAATCACCAATATGCAAAATAATGTCAACTTACATTTTTGGTTGATACAAGTTTACTTGTTGACCGAAAAATATATATATCATTATCAATAATACAACCTTAATAAATAATTTAACTCAAAATACATTTTCATTTATAAAAAACCATTCTTTACCACATTTCTATTTTATTATCTAAATATATAATATAAAACACTTATAAATTTTTTATTGTAATTCATTTTTTGTCAAAACTAAATTTAATACCAACCATTTTATCATTATTTTTTTATAAAAATTATTTATTCAACATCATCTTTTAAATATTAATATAATTTAAAATATATATATATATATATATATATATATATAAAAATTATGCCAAAATAAATTGATTATATTTTAAGAAAAAGCACAAACATCAAATTTAATCTCTTCTTACCAGAGTCTCGTGTGGAGATGATTTAGATTCTAAATGGATGAGGCATTTTACCTGCCGGCGACTTTGGTTCTATTATTTTGGCACTACTTTCCATCATAATAAAAATATATTAAATGCAGTTTCGATGCAATTTACATCCAGGTTACAACTGGCCATGGCTTCTAACGCCTTTTACGTTTGTTTATTTATTTTTCACGGTAGTGTCCATACTCAGTTGCTTCTCTGTTGACCCATAATTTGCCCTTTATTTAGAAGGGAAAATGCCCAATAAATTCCTCTGAATATGATGGGTCAGAGTTTGTCTGCCAGAATTCGAGTATCAGAGTTACATGCAGTCTGACTTCCTTTGACGAGAGTTTAAATTTCACAAAGTTTTTATGGATCAAAGCGCCTCTCTCTGTAAAGGGATGAACAGAAAGCCGTACGAAGCTGCAAAATCAGGAAATGTACGAGTGCTTAATGAGTTTGGACTGCAACACATTCTCAACGAGGTAACCCCGGCAGGAAACACATCACTTCATATAGCCGCCTTCGATGGCTCTCTGCAATTCCTTCAAAACTTGCTGCAACTCTCAAAGGCAAATCCAGAAGATGGGATGAAACTTTTGAAAGCTAAAAATATGGAGGGAGACACTGCCCTGCAGAAGGGGGCTATGGGAGGAAATGAAGGTGTAGTGAATGTTTTATTGGAGGAGTGCCCATATTTGGTGAGTGAGATAAATGGAGTAGGGGAAACTGCCCTGTTCATAGCTTGTGAGGAAGGCCATGTGAAGATCGTTGAAATATTGTGTCCTGTAACTCTCATGAAGTACAACAAGAGATTTGATGGCCAAACACCGTTACATCTTGCAGTCTCCAGGCTACGCTTAGGTATGACTCTCTTTAATTTCTGTTTTATATAGTTTTTAAAAAGTTAATGTTTATTGAAAGTATTGTAGTCCTGACTGGTGAGGAAGATGGTTTGTTGTGGTATAAATCTTTTTTGATATTTGATATTGATAATTAAATAATTAGGATTAAGATCTTTCCTTAAATGATGTTGACAGATTGAATGCCCCTTGTTAATAATTATAACCAGCTATTTCAATTTTTTTTAAAAAGTTAAAAGAATGAATTCAACCTCTAAGATATGTATTTTAATAGATGACCACTTATTTTATCATCATTTGTATCACCTGCTGATAGCAATTGACGCTAAGACTCCAATAGATCAGAGTGTTTAACAGGACAAATACTGCCATTTCTCCAAAACCATTCCTTATTAAACTAAGCTGCTACTTAAAACTTTTTGAAACTTCATGCACACAACTAGCAACAGCTTAAAAATTCCTTCCTAACCATTCCCATTTTTTCAAAAGAAATTATAATAATTTGTATGTTCCATTCCCAACAGATAAAAATTCTTTCGTAACCATCAAAGCTAGCCCAACTCTGCAGAGCTATGTATCCAATTCATTGAAGGATAAATAAAGTGGGTAAAAGAGCATCTTTAATATATTTTGGTTGTTTATTTTATGCTTTTAACATTGATCTATATAGTTCTTATAGAGAGACACTAGACCATTATTTTCTCAATTTATATTTTTTCCATTGTGCAGATGTAATTAAGAAGTTATTAGAACTGAGACCTGTACTTGCTAGACAAGCAGATAATTTCTATAGAACACCTTTGCACATGGCTGCTTTGATTCCAGTTTTTGAAATGAAGCCAAGGAAAATTCCCCAACTTGGAGAAATGCTTATGAAGGAAGATATCCTTTCTTGTTACAAAGTGGACCAGAATAGGCAGTCTGCACTTCACATAGCAGCAAAAGAAGGGAATGCAAGTTTAGTGACAGAGATATTAAACAACAGTAATGATTGTCTAGAAATGGTGGACAAAGATGGTAGAAATGCTTTGCACCTGGCGGTCAAAAATGCAGCTCAAATATTTGACAGAGTTGGGGGAAATGATCTCAAAACTATAATAACGGCAGTAATGTCAGAGAGACTGATCAATTGCATTGACAACAATGGGCAGACGGCATTAGACATGGCAGTAGGGAACAAAAATGAAGACCCACAACTTTATACAAGTGTGAGTGACTTAGCCCAAAATGTAAGGTGAAGGTTATTCTTTTTAAAGTTTAAAGTCAAGCCAGGTATTAATTTAGGACAAGAGTCTTCTTTTAAAATCCCATGTCAGGGGTTTCTTTCGTCATATAAATGTGTTTTGATTATAAATCAGACTACGGAAAAGTGTGATGTCACAGGGACGCTGATCTTGTGATCTAAATGCAGTTATTAGCTAATTATATAAATAACTCTCTTTAACACAGAGCATGTCATATGAAAACCTATCTAACATTCATTTTTTAATAGTTTCAACCTGATTTTGTTACAGATTAAAAGCTATCTACTAAATTGTGGTGCTACTAGGAAGATGCTAGAGGCAGGAGCAACAGAGGGCTCACCATCTTTTGCTGTAAAATCAAAGTGGAAAACAGAGTTTATATCAGTAAGTGAAGTGTTAATTGCAACAGTTGCTTTTGCAGCTGCTTTCACCCTGCCAGGGGGTATTGATTCCCAAGCAAAGGAAACACCCACCCCTCTATTGATCAACACCTTCCTATTCAAGGTCTTTGTTATATTTGACACCTTGGCCTTCTGTTATTCCATTGCTTCAGCATTTCTCCTTACCTATGCGCTTTTTGGTAACCAAGCAGAAGACCCAAGGATAACTGGAATCAGTTTGACTGCATTATGGACAGCATTGGTATCACTGTCGTTGACATTTGGTGCAGCAATACACTTGGTTGTGGCACCCAAGTGTTTATGGTTGGCAGTGCTTGTTTGGGTTATGGTGTGCATTCTTCCCGTATGCATAAGGATAATGTCATTGCGAGGAAAATTGCACTTGTTCACTGAGCGTAAGCAGTACATTGAGTTATTACTAGGCGAGTACGTGATACTTGCATTATCTGTGTTTGCTCCCATTTTTTGGATGGTTAACTCGGTATTCCTCCCTAGCATAATCCTCCCTACATTGCATTGGGTCAGGAAAAAGCTCCACGGAGTCTCCCCTCCTAGATACACTCACTTTCCTCATAAGTTTCGAACAACATATCGAATATCAAGTAGACAGACAAACGCACTTAGAAGGATTTAAGTGGTGTGTCAGAAAAGATCTGGGAACACTGAAATATGTACAAAACGATTGTTCAAATTATATAAACAATCTGCAATGAAGTACGAAGTTTCAAAAAAGATGTAGAAGAAAGGAAGATGACATGCGAACAGCCATGAGTTTCTTCCAATGCATCTTTTTGCCAAAAGATAACTTGCTATTCTACCCGTAGTTGCAAGGGTAGATAAGGATTTTTGAATTTTGTTCATTAAATGATTAGAAATATTTTTTTAATAAAAAATATAAATAATAAATAGCTCTTGGAGTATAGTTTCTTTTCAAGTCCAAACCCTTTTTTGTACACTTATATTAAGTCTGAAAAAATAAATTTGGAATTAGACCACAGGATAGAGTTCTATGTGTTTGTCATGTTTGGCCTTAATTAGGGTTTTTCCTATCACACCGCAGTTGATTGTCTCAGCTCTATGGGACTGCTGGAACTGCCTCTATGTTTATTATCTTTCCACCTTGGGCTTCCACCCAAAGTTTCTTATTTAATGGGCTTTCCTCAGGCATTGCTTCATTTGACACAACTCAATTAGGAGATTGCAACCATGGCACTAAATCGAGCACACAAGTTTGTTCCAAAGGTATACCATGAGGTAAGACACCACTGAATCAAGGTTCTCCTCCCAATATTTTATTGGATTTGCCTACTTTTGATGGTGCTTGACAGTGGATTGAAACCCATACTCTTATAGGGTATGCTGCATCCCGATTGATTCCATGATTCAAAGTTGGGTGCAAACTAATTCTTTGCCCTAAAAATCAAGCTTTTGGGGATTCAAAACTTGACCAAAGGATTCTTCATGTTTTGGTTTGAAATCCCTGCTCACCATGTGACTATTCACAAGCATGGCCTCATTTATGTGAGGAGTTCCCTACTTGACATTTCCCTTTAGACCTAAGGATTTGTAACCTTGGATAAAACCAAGCTTAAGGTTTTGATCTAGATAGAGTTTACAGACCTAGCGATGCCTTTTTGGCAATTCCTAAACTAATTGGTCAAACCCTTAGGATGGTTAGTGTGCTTTTAGTTTGACCGTTTCTTCACTACTCACCCTCAATGAAACATCTATGTTGATGTCGACCTTTCCATAGACCTCTATGAGACCATTGAGATCCAAATAGGTGGTCAATGTTTTACCCAAAGGGTTTTATACATCAACATCTTGAATACTTATTTTCGGTGTTAGGATTTGGATCACATGATTAAATATTTCCCTCTGATGGTTACCTCGAATACCCCACCCAAAGTGGATCTATAAAGCTCTCACAATACGATGGCAATGAATGATGGATAAAAAATGGTGGGTTGATGAAACAATTAGGATAATCAGTTCTCCAAAGCTCCTATTGGTGTCAACAAGCTAGTGGCCTCTACTAATATGATCACCCAACCACTTATGGCCAAGCTTGCTCAGACACCACCACCCAACCTCATTCCGGCTATGACAAGCACTCCACATGCAGTGAATGTGATTTTAAAGCCATAAAAATCCATGACACCTGGGTTCTCTCTATTTCATACAAAAGACACATAAACATAAATGGCCATTATTTTGGGTGAAAAACCATGGGAAAATCCTCCTTCTCTACATCAACAAGCAACTCAATGTTCAAGGAGTCCCTCTCCTAGTAGTAAAGAAGTAGATTTTTCTCAACTTGAGAGATGACCTATTGTGCTAGCATATTTTCTAGCAACAAGCCATAAACATTCTTTCTTGAGTTACCACTTTGTGGCATTAGAAGACCAAGAAGGTGAAACCATGAACCTTGATAATTTCCAATGAATGATTTCTCTTGGAATGTCCATGGCTTAACTAACCCAACATGTAAGTAATTAGTGTAGGACAGTTGTCAAAAGTTTGGAGGCATGCATATCTTTTACTTACATGAAGTTAAAATAAGTGGGGTTGCCCTCTAGATGAAAGTCATATGGATCAATGCTACTTATCATATGTCCGCACATGAAGTTGGGCATAATGGCATCATCACTATGATTTCACCACTTTATGCTTCATTTTTGATTGATTGAGGTGTGGACTCAACTAACCATGCTCTTTGGATGATTTTAAATTTTGATAGGGGAATCCTTGGGCTCATGAATATTTATGCCTCTAATGATGTGGTTGAAAGGACAACACTTTGGAGGTGGCTGACAGACTCTCTTACCATGGCCCATTGGATTACTTGTAGGGATTTTAGTATGATTGAATCACTCAAGGATAAGGTAGGGGTCCTCCTAATGTGTTTTTGGGCTAGTAAATGAGAAGCCTAGTTTTACCTTCACAACAAACTTGTCTAGTTTGATCTAAATCACCCACCAAGGCATTCATCTGCCATGACCTAGTTCACTTGGTCAAATTTTTACGAAGGGTCGAAACAAGTTCTTAAGATACTTGATAGAGCCCTTCTGTCAAACTAGAATATCCTCTTTTGATAAAAACATTGTTTGGTCTGTGAGTGTTATTCTAATGTTCTTCTATCAAATTATTAGCCTATTAAATTCTCCATGGATTGGTTTACCTTTCAAACAAAAATCTATAACAATCAGTTCTATCTAGATACCTTCCATATTTAGAATCCTCAAAATATTAACCACATTAAGAGAGTCTAGAACCTTACTCCCCATCCTTTGGATGACATTGGGTGGATTGATTGGTGGGAAGTGGACATGTCTTACACTACCACCTTTCTTTGCATTTTGGGAAAACAATTGGCCTCTATAAAAAAGTGTTCAATTTCAGCTAGCATGAAGTAATTTAGTCATGTTTATCATGTGATTGAACAATCTCCCTTGGAGGATTATTTTTAAATTCAAGTGGCCAAGTTAAGGCATCGTATCAAACTTGGTGATATTCACAAAGCCCTTGGAGCTCAATTTGATCTCACATCCATTGGCTCAATATTGGTGATAGTCTCTCCAAGGAATTATTCAATTAGCTAAGGGCTCGTAACTCTATCACACAAATAAAATATATTAAGGATGCTAGGGATTCGTTAACTAATCCTACTGAGATCCTTCAAGCTTTCATGAAGCACTATAAGTAGGTTTTCCAAGATCATACATCCTTAAAGGCTCAAACATTAGCATCGAACAAAGCTCTTTCTACTATTCCTTTCAAGCTCTCCCCCAGTTAATGGGTGGCATCAATAGGGGATCTTCATCAAGATGTGATGGGTATGGCTCAAGACAAAGCCCCAGGCATCAATGGTTTTCAGGTTGTGAGTTCTACCAAACTCTTTGGGACCATATTGGACCTAAATTACATAAAGTCTATTTGGAATCTCTTGCTCAAGGTTATATAGGTTGGCTTATCAATATGGATAATATAAAATTCATTCGTAAGGTTAGGGACCCTAAGATTTTTTACAACTGGAGGCCTACACTCTTTTAAATGTCTTATACAAGATTATAGCTAAGGCTCTCTCCCTAAAGATAAGATATTTACTTCCTTTGATTGTTTAATCTAAATAGTATAGGTTTATTTAGGGCCATTGCTTTTTGAATAGCACCCTTTCAATTTGGGAAGGTGTGGAATGGGATCAAACATACAAGTAGAAGGCTCTATTAATCAAAATTTATTTTGAAAATAATTGTGATCAAATAGAATGGCCATTCATCTTAGAGATGCTTAGAGTTTTAGGGTTTAGTCCCAATTTCTTACTCTTATTTCAGACTCTCTTTGAGGATGCCTTTGCTTGCATTACTATCAGTGGGCATAAATCTAAGAGCTTTGGCATGTTTCGTTCTAGCAAACAAGGTTTGCCTCTTGCCCCAGCCCCTTAAGTCCTTATGGTTGAATCATTTGGTTACCTACTTAGAGAATTCACTTCTAGAGGGTTTAACAAAGGCATCAGCCTCCCTAATGATCCCTAGAGCTAGCTTGTCAATGGGCATTTTGTTTATGACTTCTTTATCACCCTTTAAGATAATGAGGAAGTTGTCTAGAATGCTATGGAAGTCTTACATATATATTGCTTGCCCTATGGTTCAAACATCCAATGGGCTAAGACACAATGTTTTAGGTAGAGATATAAGACTTTACCACTTTGGTTGGGAGACTATCAATGGAAGTGGATTACTCATGGAGAAATATTTGAATTCTTGGGAATTCTATTTGCTTTTGAATCCTCTCCCATGGACCTATAGAACTATCTTATTCTCAGAGTAGAGAATAAGTTATCTTATTGGATCACCAAGCCTCTCTCTTTTGCTAAAAAAATCAAATTTGATTCAAAGTCTTAGCTTCCACTCATGCATACTATTCTTCTTATTAGTCCCCCTCAAAAATAGCTTGCTGTACAAGGATTTTATGTGGGACAACTTTGAATGTAACAAATACATTCATAGAGTTTCCTGGAATATTTGTTGTTGTCCAAGAGAAGCAAGAGGCCTTGATTTAATTGACATTAATAAGCAAGACCTATCCCTATGTGCTAAATGGATTATTAGGACCATAAAAGGCCAAGAGGACTGAAAAATTATTCTCAGGATTTGCATCTCCTTAGTTTGTTCCTATGATATACATTGACGAAAAAATTTGGGATTTAAAATCTTACTTATCACCCTAGCTACTATTAAGATTACTAGAACTCTTACTATCAAAATCATCTAGAAAGTGTAGGATTTTATTAAACCTTAGCTGATTTGGAAATGGGATGGATTTAGGACTAGAATTTATATAAAATCTCATCCCCCATGGTGATCTCCTATTATCTCTATCAAAGAGAAACACTTGGTAGATGCTCCAGAAATTAAAATGTTGAGACTCTTTTGTTGGGGTACTAAACTTCTAGTGGATATGTTTGATAAGCACTCTAGATCTTATAAGGATCACATGGGATCACCTCAAATCCAAATTTAGGCTTAAATCTTAGGATTTTAAATCAATTTATGAAATTCAAATGGTTGTGCATGATTATGCTTCACACAAAATTAGTGCTATTGGCTCTCCTAGATGGTGGAAATATTGGCATTAGTCTCCATCTATTCCTATGCTTTGATATCAACCTAGGCTTGGTTATAAATGGATTTACTTGAATGACATCCCCTCGGAGATGCTCAACAAATGATGGAATATAAATAACCATTTTTTTTGGGAATTAGAGATTTCAATTAGTCTGGTCTACTAATATCAAACCCCAAAAGCCTAATATATATTCATGTGACTGAGGAAATTGCAAATAATTATGTGCACAATTTTGCATGATTACTCTAAATTCACCTCAAATCTAGGCTAAAATGGTGTGATTAGGGAAACACAAGTTTCATTGGTGATTTTCACAAACCTAACCACCCATTTATGCATGTTTTTCTTTTGATTAGGTCCCTTATAAGCTAAAAGTGACATTAAAACATCATATCCACTTGAGATTAGGTAAAATGAGGACAATATGGATAAAAATTTGTGTGTGATCACCCCAATTCACTTTGAATTCATGCTAAAGTGGTGTTAATGGGAAAAATAGCTCACATTGGTGACTCTATTACACTTAAAAATCCCTTTATGTTGCTTTTGCATGTCATTATGGGATTATAGGCCAAAATCAGCCCAACAACATCATATTCACTTGTACGTAGGGTAAATTCAAATGACTTTGGGCACATCCACACTCGGCCACACCAATTCACTAGGATTTCAAACTAAAGTGGTGTGATTGGGGCATTATAAGTCACATTGGTAACTAGTGCACACCTAACCAACCATTTATACCAGTTTTACTTGTGATTAAGTTTGTTATAGGATAAAATCAAGGAAAATATCATATCCACTTGTGAGTAGGGAAAATACAAATAATTTGGGCACATTAATGCACATTCACCATAATTCACCTTTAATTCAAACCAAAATGGTGTGATTGGGGTGACATGATTTAATATGGTGTTGTTATATTGATTTTGGCCTATAAGGGACATAATAATAAATAAAATCAGCATAAAAAGGTAGTTGAGTGTGCATAAGTCACCAATACAACCTATTTGGCCCCAATCCAACCACTTTGGCCTAAATTCAAAGTGAATTAGTGTGGTCATACACAAATATGCCCCAAATTTATGGCATTTTACTAGTCACAAGGATACAATGTTATTGTGTCACTTTTGGCCTATAAAGGACCCAATGACAAGTAAAATTGACATAAAGACATGGCTGGCTATGTGTAAATCACTAATGAGACTTAAATTACCCCAATCACACAAATTTGGTCTAAATTATAAGAGAATCAGTGTGATCATGCATAAATGTGCCAACACATTCTTGCTCTTTTCTGATTTGCAAATGGATATGGAATTTTTTTATCACTTGTGGTCTTTGAGGGATCTAATCATAAGTAAAATCAACATAAATGGGTGGTTGTGTGTGCATTAGTCACTAGTGTGAGTTAATTTTCCGCAATCGTAACACTTTGCCATATATGCCAAGTGAATTAGGTTGACAATGCATGAATGTGCCCATAACTTTTGGCCTTTTCCTAGGTTACAAATGTTGGGGATTAGTGTTTACATTGGTTAAATTAGTGATTTTTGATTTCCATTTGGTAAATTAGTACTTACTAGTTTGTTAGTACTATTAAAAGTATATTTATAACATCTTATATTTGGTTGGTTAGAATATATATGAGTAATATTATTGTGTAACAATAATAGTCTCGTATATAGCTTGATATTGTTTGAGAGTATTATTAGGGAGATTGGGAGATATTATGGGTACAAGAATATCCTAAATTATAGTATGATTTCCTATATAAAGGCATTGTGTTGAAAGACAATGTAATAAAGAATAATATATTTTATGTTTGAATATTACTTTGTGTATTTGGTTGATGATATTCCATGTTGCATTCAAAAGCTTGACAGACTTTGTGTTGTCTATTGAAGGATTTAGAATCTACAGATATACATATATATGCATTTATGATTTGGCACACTCATTTTTATATAATATATCTATTATTATATATCATCAAACTATAGACTATAATGGTTCTAATCATTATAAATCCTCGAGCTATAGAACATTTACACCTGCTTGACCTATATTTCATGATTTATCACATATGTTGATGTCTCACCTATATTCATGGGTGTTTTTAACTTGCATATTATCTATGCATCATTTTTATTACCTCACCATCCATTTAATCTTTGTTAAAATCTTGGTGAAAGTTTTTTTTTAGAGTCAATTAATATAGGTGAATTTATGTTTTGTTATAGTCATGAAATATTATTTTGTCAAAATATTTGTTTAGTGTCAAGAATATTGACAGAGTCAAAATTCATTAGTCAATTCATTTATAAGTTAGAGATCTAGTTTTTAATATGTACAAAAATTCAAAAGTCCTTTTTTTTTAAAGATTATTGTCAAGTTCGACAAAAAGTCTTGTAAGTCAAAATGTCAAAAGTGTCAATTTCAGCATTTTGTCAAAATAGAGTTTTGATATTTTTGAGTCAAGTAATAGTTGATAAAACTTTTGTAGAGTATTTAGAGTATCATTTTGTAAGTCAGCATTATATGCCATTTAGTGTCATAGTTTTAAATTGTCAAAAATTCAAAAGTGTTAGTATTTTTTATTTTGAGTATTGGGTCATCAAGAATATTCTTAAAAATATGTCTCGAGTCATTTTTTGTTCCAAAAGAGTCATTATCAAAATTATAAAAATAAAAATAAAAAAATTGCCGTACAGATGCTTTTTTGATGGAAACCGACATCCATATCATTTCACATTGTAGGGGGAAGTTGTACAAATAAAAACAATGTGGAAACTTCTAAGCTTCAATTTCTAATCGATTGAGTAAGTAGATTCTTTTGAAAGAGGTCATATGCAATGAATGAATGAGACTATTCAAGACTATCATTATCCACTAGCGATGGGGCCATTTTTAATTTAGTTACATGTATTTTTTAGTTGTGTGGTGTGGTAGATACATTTCTTTTTAAGTGTGTTTTTAATAATAACAAAGGTTCATTGATGTTCACTTGTGAGTATATCCCCATGTAAGACCTTTTGTAGAAGCATTGTAGAATGTTGATCCAAATGTATTGTAGAAATCATGATGTAAAGGTTATAGGTAAACTTGTAAAAAAACCTTTTTTTAAAGGTTTTTTATGAATATGAAAAACCCATTGTGTACGGTTTTTGGTGAACATGGAAAACCAATTGTGAAAGGTTTATTGGTACACATTCAAAACCAATTAGGTAAGGTTATTGGTTGAATTAGGGTAAAAAAATTAGAGGACAAGCGTAGATGATGAACAAAAGTGTAGGTATTTGTTGATACATATATGGTGGTTATATCCATCCATGAAATTATCTTGTAATAATACAACCTTTTGGAGAAATGTGAGAGATTTGTACAATCCTAATGTTGCACAGTTGAAGAGAAGATCATGAACACACAGAGATGGCATGCTACAATTAGAGAAAATGATGTGTTTTACCATATAAAATCTAAGGGGAGAATGTTGTGTATTAGTATCTACATTAGGTAAATTAGTGATTGTTGATTTACCATTTGGTAAATTAGTACGTACTAGTTTGTTAGTATGGTTGAGTAAGTGCAAAAAGTTGGGGGACACAAAGTGGCCTATTTGTGGACATGATTTTCCTAAAATTTTAAAAATTTGAACTTCTGTAGATAATTTGAGATATCTACACTCCAAATTTGAAGATGGTGTAAGAACATGAAATGTATAATTTTTAGTCTAGTTTTCAAAACACTATTTAAAAAAAAATGGTTAATTATAACTAGTTCAAACATCTAAAATTTGAATAGAAACTCCTTTTTTTAATAAAATAGAGTAGATAGATGGTCGTGCTTCACACCGTTTTTTGAGAAAAGTTTAATATTCTTTGAAACCCTTTGGGGATAATTTATATAAGATCTTCAAGTTTGTGAACTATTATTTTTTATATTTTTTCAATGAATAATTTTTTTTTATGAATTTTACAAGTAAATAGATCCTAAAAACTAATAAAAAAGGATAACCATCTGTGTTATACACCTAACTACCTCAAAAAATTTAAAATCAATTTTTTTGAATTCGTGTAGAATTAGGCCTTATTTGTGACCATATAAGTTGTTTTTCACTTGGATCAATGAAATACAAATTACATGAACATGTATAGGCATGTATGTTTGTGGCATGTAGTGGCGTAAAAAATCTATAGTTGGAAATCAACATAGTTTGAAACCTTAAATTAGTTTAAAGATTATAAAAATCATATTTTTGGAAAGAGGAGAGTGTGCTTGTCATGATGGTATTATGTTTTTGAATTGTCACATTGAATTTTTTTGTGAATTTGGTAGTCAAAGATGAATTTTATTGTTTTCTTAATCCTAACTCTCAAAACTCAGTTGTACATTGACAGGGCCAAGCCTTTGGCTTATGAATCCAAGCCATTCTCGAGCCAAAAGGCACAGGAATTGAATTCAAATTCAAATAGCATGATCATGTTAATAACATGATCATGGTATTAATGAGATCACATTATCAAATAAATTAGTATCATGATCACATTATTTAACAATGTGATCGTGTTAATAATTCAATTACATTATATATTCACAACACCCTAAAATTTGAATTTGCATTTTGACCTAGTAAAGGAGCCATTAGGCCTAGTAGCCTTAAGAACAAAGTTTGGTTGATTAAGATTATTGTTTAGAACCAATATTATCTTCAAGATTTGATAGCATTGAATGATAGTTAGATATATATTAACCTATGAATCAATTTTTTATTAATTTTACATGAGTCTAATCTTCCTTAAAATATCGACAATCCTAGTTCATCCTAGACAGGGTCAATAAGTCAAAAGTTGGTTTTTGGTGATCCATTCATCCAAATCACTCATAATTTGGTAGATTTGATTTATATTTAATTTTTTACATGATTAAATAAACTATATTGTCAAAAAATTAATTGGAGTGCAAGGATCCTATGACTAAGTACTAACAGACTTAGAGTAGTAGGTTTGAAAGAGAGTTCAGTGATATTATAAGTGTTTAAGGATTAGTTATTTGAAAGTTGGTATTTGAAAAGGAATTGATAGCCTTCAAAATATTCAAATGGTGTTTTGGAAAAATAAAAAATAAATCAAGGGCCAATGTATTTTGTGTCAAGGGTGAACACAGTCCTAAAAGAGGTTGAATTTGGTTAAACAGGACTGCGTTAGTTTTTGTGGATAATTGGTGATGTTTGGGACCTATAAAAAAGTTTTATAAACTTTTTAATATTATCAAAGTCTCTGATAAGATTGTTTGAGTTAGTAAGTGAAGTTTTATAAGGATCTATTTTCAAGGTATATCAATGCATTAGTACCTTATTTTGCATATAAGAAGTTGTCTTTTGTCAAGTTAAGAGATGTCACAAACATACATGCCTCATGATATAACTAATTTTATCATGAGATGTCATAAAATGAATTTTTTAAACCTACGGCCAAAACATAGCCTTTGGAGTACCAATCTATCTATGCATTTGAAGTTAATTACGGCTATTTTGAACCCCTTCAACATAGCTACATGACTATAAATGTGATTTGGGCATTGATCATCTCCAATTTCATTATCTCAATTGAAGAAAAGAAACATAATTTATTAATATGAAAGTTGTACATGTATATAATGTGGTTTTTGGCTTAATAAACTTGAAGTCATCAACCAATGAATGTAAGTGTCGATTAGTTTAATTGTGGAGGTAATTAGGGTCAAGATGAGCCACGTGAATGTATTTTAAATTATATATTCAATGTGATTTAGACTGAAATTAACCCTAACTTCATGTCATATATAATTAACAAAAGATTTGATTCATTTAATCTAGGAGGTGTTTGAGGCCAATTTTAATCATGTGAAGAGCTAGATATGATTTGGGGAAAAATTAAAAGTTTTATTCTACCATTAATTGATCCAATTAGTCAAATTTTGAAGTTAGGGGCATTATTTGGGAAAAATTAGTCCCCTAAACCAAAATTATGGATGAATCAATTGTATAACATGTATGCAACATGTATGGCTTAACTGACCCTACATTTATCATAAATGTAAACATGTTCAAGTAATTATCATAAATAGGTGGTCAATAAACTCAACTTTTCTTCAATTACCTTAGTGATTGGACCCTATATTTGATATCTTAGAACCTAAACCCTATACCATTTAACTTTAACCCTAAATCCTATACCATTTACCTTAAACCCTAATCCATAAGCCCTAAACCCCAAACCCTTTGAATTGTAGACCTTAAACCAATAAATTTATCCCTAATTAACATCCTTTTTATATATTAATAATTAGGTTCACGAGGATGAATTTGGTCAAAATTGCATCACTCATTACCGCAATTAACTTCATAGGCTCAATTTGTGATGATGTGGGGGCTAATTGATCCCAAAATCACATTTTTTACTAAAAAATATAAGTTCAATGATATCAAATTTGTCCCAATAACCATCATGATTATACCTTATATACCTTAAAAGCTATACCCTAATCCCTAAATTTCCTAATCCTTAAACTCTAAACCATAAATATAAACTCTTTAAACCTTGAACCAATCATTTTAGCCCAAATTAACATCATTTAAACTAAGAATTAAGTTCATAGGGCTCAGTTTGGCTTAAATCACATGATGAATTACCCCATTTGACTAATTCACTTAATTTTCATGATGACATGGGGTATAATGACAACCCAAAAACACATTCTATAGTCACAAATCGATCAAAGTGATTCAAGTTGTACTCAATTATATTTGTAATTAACCCTATGTACCCTAAACCATATATAAATTAAAACCTAAGGCCTAAACCATGAACCCTAAATTATAAACCATAAATTTTCCCTATTTACCAATTGATTTAGTCCCAATTAATATCTTTAGAGTAAGAACTAAGTTTGAACATGTCATAGAGTGATTAGACATTATATACATGTCCTAAAACCTAAGCCCTATGCCCAAATACCTAATGTCTAAAACATAAATTATAAGCCCTATGCCCTAATTAACACTACATGATGAAAACATACATGTCTTATGATATAACTAATTTTATCATGAGATGTCATAAAATGCACTTATTAAACCTATGTCCAAAACATAGCCTTTGGAGTACTAATCTAGCTATGCATTTGAATTAAATTGGGGATATTTTGTGCCCTTTCAACTTAATTAACCTAAGAGGAGGCTAATTGATAAGTCATTTGAGGCCAATTTGAATCCCTTCAAGAACAAAATATGAATTGAAGCAAAATCAAAAGATCAATTCTATCATGAATTGATCCAATTACTCAAATTGTGTAATTAAGGGCATGATTTGGGAAAAATTAAGGCCCTAAACCAAATTTATGGCTCAATCAATTGTATAACATGTATGCAACATGTACATGAAATAACTGACCCTAGTTTTTTAAAAAAGGCAAACATAAATTTACGTAATTTTCATAAATATGTGAACAAGTAGCTCAAATGTTCTTCAATTACCTTAGTGATTGGACCCTATATCTGATATCTTAAACCCTAAACCCTGTACCATTTAGCATTAACCCTAAACCCTACACCATTTACATTAAACCCTAAGCCATAAGACCTAAACCCCAAACCCTTTAAATTATAGAACCTAAATGCTAAACCAATAAATTTAGCCCCAATTTACATCCTTTATATATATAATAAGAATTAGGTTCACAGGGATGAACTTGGTCAAAATTACATCACTCATTAATCTATAATTGATTTAATTGGCTCAATCTGTGATGATGTAGGGGATAATTGAGATCAAAATCACATTCTTTATCCATAGATATAGGTTCAAGGAGCTCAAATTTTCCCCAATTGCCTTCTTGATTTTATCTTATATATCATAAAACCTATACCCTAAGACCTAATCCTTAAATATCCTAATCTCTAAACTTTAAACCATAAATATAAACTCTTTAAACCTTGAACCAATTATTTTATCCCAAACTAGCATCATTTAGACTAAGAATTAAGTTAATAGGACTTAATTTGCTCTAAATCACATGACTAATTGCCCCATTTGACTAATTCACTCAATTTTCATGATGACATCTAAGGTATAATGACAACCCAAAAACACATGCTATTGTCACAAATGGGTCCATGTGATTCAAATTATCCTCAATTATCTTTGTGAGTGACCTTGTAAACCCTAATCCATATATACATTAAAACCTAATCCCTAAATCATAAACCCTAAACAATATACCCTAAATTATAAACCATAAGATTTCCTTATGTGCCAATCAATTTAGTCCCAATTAACATCCTTTGTAGTAAGAATTAGGTTCACATGGAATAGAGCAATTAGACATTATATATAGGTCCTTAAACATAAAACCTATGCCCTAATCCCTAATACCTAAAACATAAATTATAATCCCTATTCCCTAATGGCCACTACATGCCACAAACATACATGCCTTATGATATACCTAATTTTATCATGAGATGTCATAAAATGCATTTTTTAAACCTATGGCCAAAACTTAGCCTTTGGAGTAGCAATATAACCATGCATTTGAATTAAATTGGGGATATTTTTAGCCCCTCCAACCTATTTGTATGAATATAAAATTTTATTTGGGGGTTGATCAGCTCCAATTTACCCCAATCACCATCATGGTTGTACCTTATATACCTTTAAACCTATACCACAAGACCTAATGAATAAAGTTCCTAATACCTAAACTCTAAACCATAAATATAAAATATTTAAACCATAAACCAATAATTTTATCCCAAATTAAAATAATTTATACTAAGACTTATATTTTTAATTAACCTTGTGTACCCTAAACCTAAGCCCTAAAAACTATACCCTAAATTATAAGCCAAAAAATTTCCCTATTTAACAATCTATTTAGTCCTAATTAACATCCTTTGTAGTAATAATTAGGTTCACACATGGCATAGAGAGATTAAACCTTATATAAAACCTTAAACCTAAACCCTACATGCCCTTATCCCTAATCCCTAAACCCTCAAACATAAATTATAATCCCTAAACCCTCAAACATAAATTGTAATCCCTAATCCCTAATTCCTAATCCCAAAAACATAAATTATAATCCCTAAACCCTATGCACTAATGCCTTAATCCCTAATCCCTAATCCTTAATCTATATTAAGTATAATGCAATCACAATATTTAATAATGTGATTGCATTATTCTTAATATGGACAACACATGGTTCTCAATGTCAATTTCTAACCCCAATCAAGTATTAAGAATAATGTGATCACATTATTCCATAACATGGTTGTGTTATTCTTAACATATGATTTTCAATATGTATGTTTAAGCAGAACCTAGTATAACAAATAGAATGATTGTGTTATGTAATAAAGTGATTGCGTTATTCTTAATATACACTTCTCAATATGTATGTTGAAATAGAATCTAGTATAACAAATAAAATGATCATTTTATGTAATAACACGATCAAGTTATTATTATTATTATTATTATTATAGACTAAACTTAGTTTTCAACATCTATTTTTAATCCAAATTGATAATTCTATCCCCACAAACATTTTCTACATACTTCTGTGGGACCTATGAGTCCTATGGTACCTATGTACTTGACCCCATCTTTAAAAATCTATCAATTATCTTTGATGGGTGATGGATCGCATTCAAGGAAGACAAATATATTAAATAATAAAACACCAGATGAATTAGAATATTTGAGAGAGAAAAAAAAGATACGAATGCAAAACATTTGTGGTAGACAAGGTATAAACCCTAATTCTAATGAACCAAATGCCATAAATAATGAGTCAATTAAAAATAATGAATTAAACATAATGAATTGAATAATGATGAGATTGACCATAATGAAATGAATAATAATGAAATTGACAATAATGAACTAGATAATATTGTAAGTTTACATTCAAAGTTCGAAGTTTTAATTTTTTTGATGATGACTCTGTGTATGATGCTTCACCCCCCATGAATGAATAAAATTTGATGGAAAAAAATAATGATGAAATTAACCATCAATAAAATTTCATGGAAACATATAATAAAGAAATAAAAAATGAATAAAATGTCATCCCACCTCTAAACAATGAAAATAATAATGATTTTAAAACACCCTATTCAGTGACTACAAGTATCCATGAGGAGATTACAAGTGCAATTGGATAGGAATTAGTTGGTTTAAGTAAATATAAATCAGTGACTTATCAATTAAAAAATGGCAAAGAATCTAAAAGGTGTGAGATTATTACAAAAAAGATACATGTTTCTAATTTTTTTGTCAAATCTAGGGAGAAGATTGTTTATGGGTATGTAAGGCACACACACAGGGATAGATGGTTGGATGAAGATTTAAAGATAAGAAAGCATACATTCCCACTTGGTTTGATTATTTCAATAGTTGATTTTTCTAAAAATTACACATTAAAACCCTAAATAGAAGTTCAATCACAGTATTACAACTCATAAAAATTTACCATATTTGTGCATATAAAATTCATTCATGCACCTGATAGTATAGAGTAATAATGTAAAATATTAAGGTAGTACCATTTCTATATCAACTATGACCAATCACATTATTTAGAGTATGTTAAATGTTATTTACAAAAGTTTTATGAATAGTTGAGTCAGAGTAACATTACTTTCAATCAATATTACATTTGGTCAGATAATTGCACATTGCAATTTAAAAATGCATGGATATTTTATTGGTTGAGTAGGATGCACATTACTAATGGTGTATAACACATTTGGAGTTTCATCAAGGTTAGCCATAGAAAAGGGGAGCATGACGATGATGGATAATGTGTAAAAAGAGCTATTGTAAGGGAGGATTTGACATTTGTAGAGGGCGTTCATTTGACAAATGTAAAAACTTTGGTTGAATGGTGTAATAAGAACATGTGTCATGGTGATCAACCAAATTATATTATTCATAGATATTTTTGGCTAATAGAGAAATAAAACTTGTTAAATTATGAGGATTATATCAATCTAATGGGTTTAAATGACCTCCACTCATTTTGTAGCTCACATGCAAGTTCTTGGACTGGTCATACAAGACACTTGACATGTTTTATTATATATGCATGGACTCTGTTTGGAATGAGTGTGTCTCATAAGAGTGGGTGGATGATTGGAGTTCTAAACCTATAATTACAATCAACACATCAGGTTTTAACAGCATTACAACCTATAAATATGACATCATTAGATGACTTTGACCATGTATTTGATCTAGTGCAGCCGAGTAGAATATTTTTCATAATGTACAATTTATTCTCATTATATATATTCATATTATTGCTAAAAATCAGGGTTTGTGATAAAAGGCATGTTTTTTTAGTTATTAAAAATGAGGATAACTAAGATAGCATTGATTACTACTTGTGTTAGTGTGTCGAGAGAAAGAAAAAAATGAATTCCCAAGTTATAGATGGAGAAAACATTGACTATCCCACTAGGTTAGTGGTAGTCACTGGAACTTGGTTTCGATGATATCCTTTAAAATATTTAGATCAATGGTTATTTGAATAGTTTTAAATGCACAAGAAGGTAATAAAATATTCAAATTTGGTTCTTGCAATGAATATTCAATTACAAAAATATCATGGCAGGCCATTAAATAAGAAACTATGGAAAGTTCAGGAGTTAGATCATGAAGCTATTCTTGATACTATCAAGGTTAGAATAAATCCTATTGGGTTGTTGGATTAAAATACATAGGTATGTTTAATTTTATAATGTATATTTAATAAAATTTACCAATTTTTTTTATTTTCTAGGTAGTACATATAAATTTCATTTTTAATTACTTACTAACAATTTTTTGTAGGTTAGTGGTGCTAGATAAGCATCCACCTTCACGTGGTTGGCACTGTCAATAAAGAATTATATATTCTTGAAGATAAGAAAATCTCAAGTTATATGTGAAAAAATATTAAGTTAGATGTTATCTAAGATCAATAAATGACTTACAGGTTTTGTTGTATGGGTGTTTGAACTTAGGCTAAAAAATTGCATTTTTCTTGTATTGAGAAGGGCATTCTCAAGGCCAAAATGGGTGGTGGGTTTATAAATTGGGACTGATGAGAGGAAAATTACATGGTCCTAGATGTTATTTTCCCTTATATGTATTCATAGTGTTATTTTTTAGTTAGGAAGCATCAGAACTAGAGTTCTATAACCATAACTTAAACTTTGACAACATTTGTTGCCAGTGTTTCTATTCTCATGAATGGTAGTGAAAATGTACTATAGGGTGGATTTGAACATCATTTAGGTGTGATAACATGTAATTTTACTATCTATATGTGATCAAATTGATATATTCTTAGGTGGAGGTCTTGGAGATAGAAATGCTAGTTGAAGCTCAAGAAATTGCTTGTTTAATACCAAAAAGTTACATTTTTGGACCCCTTACTTGTCTAACAGATTGCTATCAAAGATTCCACCTAATTTATCTCAAGTGAGATTATAGGGCTTAAAGAGGTAGGGGAGGGATATGATAGTTAACTTAAATGAATTATAAGTTTCATTTTATGCATGTTTGAACTTAGGTTAAAAAATGAAATTTACTTGTATTGGGAAGGTCGTTCTTGAGGTCAAAATGGGTGGTGGGTTTGTCAATCAGGACTGATGGGAGGCCAAGAACATATTCCTAGATTTTATCCATCACATCGATGTGTTG
This sequence comes from Torreya grandis, assembly GCA_037957365.1. Lineage (NCBI taxonomy): Eukaryota > Viridiplantae > Streptophyta > Pinopsida > Cupressales > Taxaceae > Torreya > Torreya grandis. Next base: position 1,567,357 of record JARHVA010001226.1, on the reverse strand, counting down.
GAAGTGTTAGTTTTTGGTTAGGAAGCATCATAATGATAATTTTGTAACCGTAACTTCAATTTTGACAACATTTGTTGTTAGTGTGTTTGCACTCTAAAATGGTAGTGAAAATGCACTTTCAGGTGGATTTGAATGTCATTGAATTGTGATAAAATATAATTTTACTATATATACATGATAAAAGTTATATATTCTCAAGTAGAGGTCTCAGAAGCAGAATTTCTAGTTGGAGCTCAAGAAGTTGCTTGTTCAATGCCAAAATGTTGCATTTTTAGAACCCTCACTGCAAATTGTCCAATGGATTACTATAAAATTTACCACTTGAGTTATCCAAGGTGATATTAGAGGTTTTGAAGAGGTAGGGGAGGGATCTAATTTTTTATGGAAATGACTTACATGTTTCATTTTACACATGTTTGAACCTAGGCTAAAAAAATGATTTTTTCTTGTATTGGGAAGGGCATTTTTGAGGTTAGAATGGGTCATGGGTTTGTTGATCAAGCCTGATGGGAGGATAATAATCTAGTCCTATAAATTATATGAACCCCCTCAAACATTTTATCAATGGCATTTTTTGGTCAAGATGCATCAAAATGAGAGTTCTCTAACCACAACTTAAACTTTGATAACATTTGTTGTCAGTGTCTCCTTGCTTTAGAACGGTAGTGAAAATGCACTTGAGTGGATTTGAATGTTTTGGTAGTGTGATAACATGAAAATTTCCTATTTGGATGTGATCAAAGTGATATATTCCCAGGTGGAGGTCCCAGAGGTAGAAATGCCAGTTGGAACTCAAGAAGTTGCTTGTTAATGCCAAAAAAATGCATTTTTGGACTCCTCATTGTAACTTGTAAAACGTATTACTATCAAAGCTTCCATGTCAGCATTCCAAGATGTGATTAGAGGGAATAAAGAGGTAGGTAAATGATTTGATGGTTCAAATTAATTACAAGGTTCATTTTATGTGTATTTGAACTTAGGCTAAAAAATGCATTTTTTTATATTAGGAAGGGTATTATTGAGGTCAAAATGGGTTGTCGGTTTGTTGATTGGGCCTAATGGGAGGCTAATAACCTATTAATAGATGTTATCCTCACCCTTAGACGTGATGTAAATGTAATTTTTAATCAATAAGCATCCAAACTAGAGTTCTACAAGCACAACTTAAACTTTGATAACATTTGTTGTCAGTGTTTTTGCACTCTAAAATTGTAGTGAAAATTCACTTCTAGGTGGATTTAAACATCATGGTGGTGTGAAAACATGAAATTTGACTATCTAGATGTGATCCAAGTGATATATTCTTAGGTGGAGGTTTCAGAGGCACAAATGCCAATTAGAGTTCAAGAATTTGCTTGTTCAATGCAAAAAAGTTGCATTTTTGGATCCATCACTGCACCTTGTCCAACAGCTTGCTCTCAAAGCTTCCAAATGAATTATTTGGGTGGAATTAGAGGGATTAAAGAGGTAGGATATATTTTTTAAGTGGATTTTGAATCGAGTTGAGAATACGAGTGGATAAGTGAGGTTGGAATTATTCATGATCTTAGAGCATATGAATAGGACTTTCATAGCTTTTTTAAACATAGAAGAGTAAATTGTGCATTAGGTGGTATTAGGGGATGATAGAAGGCATACAAAAATTAGGCCTAGTTTCAAAAAAATATAGTAAAAAAGGCATTAGAGCTAGGTGAAGGTGAAAGATTAGGTAACTTACATGTATAGTTATTCGAGTGAGAAATTTGCAGGGATTTATGAATGATTATATGTCTTTGCATTATACAAGTTTAAACATGAATAGGTATGAATTTTAAGTGTAATAAAATTATGTTAGTGATCAATTGAAAATTTGTAAATGGGTGATGACAAATGGAAACTACATAAGAGTGTCATTAGTCATTTCCACTACACACAATGAAATAAAAACTTTAGTTTAAAAAAATATAGGAGATCTGAGATTTATAGCATTGAAAAGAACATTTTTTAATCCTCATTTGTGTACAACATTAAATACGAGATTTGATAGATAATAGTTTGGAAGATAAAAACAACACTATATAATAACACATAATGAAATAAAAACTGAATATAAATTAGATAGATTACCGTGATAGGCATACAATATAGGCACATGCGTGCAATGCCAATAATACATAGATTGTCATGATAGACATACAAAAAATTAAATCTACCAACATTATATCTAATGTTGGGTGAATGTCATATACGCATATAAAATTCCAAAAATGCATTAATTATCATTTAGGCATACAAAAAAGTACATCTCATGTAAGACATCATATTCATTAAATAGCCTCCCTCTCTTTGCCTTCCTCAAAGAACACTCTCCCAGATGGAGACCCCTCTAATGCCTTGGATTTCTCCAAGGTCTGATTGTAGGTCCTATGGTCTTAGCTCACTTGTAGCTAAACTTGTTCAAATATAATTATTATTACAAAATTAACATAAAATACATTCAACCAATTGTTAAAAAATTAATTTAAAATACTATAAAAAAACATTTAAACATGCACTTATTGCCAGATCATAGTCCTCAATCTATTTTTTACACTCAAACAAGTCAATGGTAGGCTCAATTGTTCTAATAGGCATTTTAAATATGAGAAAAACATGAGAATTTTCCCTACTAATCATCTGACTTGGACTATCAGATGTTATAGGATAATCTTACATACACAATACATTTACATAAGTTATATTTGCCCCAGGTATGTAGTAAAATTATTAAATAAATTCCATTTTTACAATTTAAAATTATAAGTTAATATATACCTCTATCAGTGCCTGTGCAAATGACATTGCAACAACACTGCCTATGTCAATCTTTGCTGACACAGAGGGAGGAGTGTCTACTTGAGCCATCAACTGTTCATATAAACAAGGTCTCACTTAATTTTATATAAAGTATCAAATCTTATATATGGCAAGTATTTCTCAATGTAAACCAAGATATATATGGCAACATAGTTCAATGTGTATATCATGAAAATATAATCTAAACCAAGAAATATGGAAGTTTAACTACCATACAACGTGAAATGGCCAAGAGTAACAAGTAGTTTTCATGTTGGAGGTAATATAAAAATTTTAATACACGTAGGAAGTGTGAGTGGAATAATAAGAGGTGGAAAGAATAGTGGCACTCGAAAAGGTGAAGTTAGGGAGAGAAAAAGAATAAAAGACATCATGAACTTTGTCCTTATTTGTAAAGCTTCTTTGGATAGATGATGCAGGAACACTAAAAAAGTACATGTAATCAATTATTTTTCATCATTTTTGGCTTATTTTTGGTGTTAGTGGTCTTTTAGATACTCGATAAGGGAAATTACATCATCAAGTATCTTGGTATTGGGTTCTTGGCCTTGGGAGCTTTTCTTGCCAAAACACCAATTTGAATATTTGGAATGTAATTAGTGTGTTAGGAGTGTTTCGATAAGTGTCAAAGAATGTAATGTTAGAAATTATTATTATAGGGTCTTAAGTGAGTCTAGGTAGTCTTAGAGAAGGTGTTTTCATGTACATGTCATAAGGCAAATGACTGGGACTAAAGTCATTGAATGTAACTAACATGTGAAGTTAGTTGCCAAGAAAGTTAGTTGTCTAAGAGGTAGTTTCTTATGTTTGTAACGAGTTTTGGATTTAGGTATGTGTTAGTCTCAAAGATAGAGGTTAGAGTAGGAAGTTAAGAAGTCAATTTTGAAGTTATATATATGGTAGAGGTATAGAGGAGAAGATGGAATGGAGTAAAAACCATGAAAACCCTATTCTCTATCCAAGGTGATAGTAACATGTAAAGAGAAGGAAATAATGAAATATAGTCAATTTAGAATGGATGTTTCTATGACTCTATATGGTTGTAGTTTATGAATTAATTTTAAATGGCTTGTATATCTTGAAACCTCTAAATTAGTATTTTGTAATTCTAGTTGAAAGGTGAAAGTATGATAGGACTGTGTCGAAGTTTCTATGTGTATTCATTAAAACATTCAGACTAATGAACAAAGCATATGCTAAAATGAAATGTGTGCATATAAAAGTGATAATCATGAGTAGAATGAGTATAATAAAGAACCTTTCATACATTTGATGTCTATGTTTGAGCATAATAGGAACAAGGGAGATAGTGTGAGCACCTTGTTTATATCAAACAATCAAGAAACTAGTTAAATTTTGGAATAACGCATGGTGTGAAGTTTTTGATGGTTTTTGGGTGAATATTTTGTCAGCTAGCTAACTGGTGAGAAAAATAGTTCCTATCACCATAGCATAGGGAGATTAGTCAGCCCAATTTGTAGGTTTACTACATCAGAGGTGGACAAATCTCTCCTCTCATCAAGGGGAGGTTCCCTATTAAATATACAAAGGCTATATACTATGTATATATGTAGAAAGTAAGACACAGAGGTAGGATAAACCATCCATCTCTCTTCTTTCATAGATGATGCTAACAAACCAAGGAGAGATCCTGGATGATGGGGAAGGTCCTTCTCTTCTTTCAGAAGTGATTTTTATCCACAAGCAAATTTCTTTCCAAACAGTAAAAATATTGGTGCAATGATAGAAGGCACTTCTCTTCTTTCAAAAGCGTTCTTCCATAGGCAGCAAGAATCTTTCAAGTAGTAAGTAACCATTAATAGGGGTGCTAAGTGACCAGCAACCCGAGAGAGAAAGATACGAAGAACAATGGGGGCACCACGTTGTCCCAAGGCTCTTTACACAAGAAAGGAAAATGCAAACACACTGAAGGTACTTATGGGGGCACAAAGTCTCTCCATAGTTGGTCTTCAGGCCACCTTCCTGATCACCTCCACTAGTTCTGCTTATTAAATCAATGGACAAGAACGCTCTTAGGAAACAAACATACAAACAATCTCTTAAGATAACACAAGCTATAACAACACAAAGTCTGCAAGTAACTTATTTTCTCATTCAAATAAAATAATATGACAAACAATCTAAGCTCAAAGTCTCAGTATTACCTTTCAATTTGGGCAGAGTGTTACTTATGATAATCAAAAAGGTCCCCTTAAAACAATAAGAGAATTTACAATATATAACATACAAGAAAGACTTGGCACTTTTTCCAATGGGATGGCCTACACTGCAGTCAACGCCTTCAATGCACCTTCAATTTTGTCTAGAGGGCCATGATAGGAACAATGCATTGCCTTAACTATGGCATGTCCATTCATCTAATATGTCACTTCCTTAGTATAGACTGTCTGGTCCTTTTCCTGTTATGTCTGCATAGCTATCCACCTCCCCTTTACTACAAAGGAGACAAATAGGCTATGCCTTCAATGTTGAAAGGCTTGAGAAATTTGCCCCAATGTTTAGGGGCTCAAGAAATCTATCCTGCGAACTATCTACCTATCAAAATTAACTGCTATGTAGATGCTTTTGGTCTTTCCCTCTTTCTACTACAAGTTGGGTCTTCGGGCTCTCTTTTCAACCAGTCACTTGGTTCTTCTATTAAGTTATATGCTCTATTTGAATGCATTTCAGGTCCTACACTTAAGTCTGCAAAGATCAACAACTGTCTCATTGCCACAATATTGGTGTCCTTGGGTCTACACTTCATTTGAAATCCAACAGCTAGTGAGTTGTCCTAAATTTGATGGGTGTGGGCCTGTCATCCTCCTCTATAATTTCTTCATGCTTTGGCTACTTAACACTTGGCACTTTTTGCATATGAAATGGGTGAGGATGCGTGGTAGCATCCACCACTTTTATAGGTTTGGAGGTATTTTTGAAAAACCTGTGAAATGTGACATGTGGCAGCTTCTGCTACACTCTATCAGCCTATTGAAATAATCGAGACTCACTAGTCCTTACTAAAAAATGAGGAAGCTATAAGTGCTGGCATGTGGCAGCTTTTGCTAAGTTCTAGCGAGACTATAGAGATCAAAGGGACTTATTCAAAATATCTCAAATGATGACACATGGCACATTCCACTCACTTATATGACTTACCTGGGGCCCACCATGGTCTTTAACAAAAACAAAAAGCAGAAGAAAGAAGCCGCGGACCATGACACTTGTCAACATCCACTGAGCTTTACAGGTAACTCATGGCACATTCTAATACTCTTAGAGAAATACATTGGGGCCTTTTGTAGTTGCCACTTGTCACCATTTATGGGACTCTAAGAAGCTTATTGAAAGAAGCCTTGCCACCTATGAAAAGGCTGGAGATGAGAACATTGACACTTGTTGCACTCCATAGAGTTTCAATGGGACATGTCGCAGCTTTTGTGGGCTTTTTCTTGAACCTACTGATTGAACCAAATGTTTGAATCAACTATTTGCTACTTCTTTCATTGACTGAGGCTGCCTTTGAACTGCTTAAACCTTTGAACCATTGAACTTTGAACTCATTGAACCATTGAACCAAAAGGGTTCAAGGTTCAATGGTTCATGGCTCTATTTTTTTGGTAAGTGTTTGAAGCCATGGAACAATTGAACTTATTAAACGTAGATGAAGCACTTAACCTGTTTGAAGCTTGCCATTGATATTGAACCTTAAACCTATTGAACCTTTGCTGAAGTGCTTAACTCATGCTAATGACATTGAACCCTTGAACCCATTGAAACCATTAAACCAAAATGGTTCAAGGTTCAACGGTTCAACGGTTTAATGGTTCAATAGTTCAATCCTTGCTTAGGAGCTTGTTGATGGACATCTTTTTGGTTGAACCAAAGCATTAAACTAGTCTTGAAAGTGCCCAAGTGCTAGAAACTTGTCCCTTTTGATTGAACCAGCCTGAAGAAGCCTTTGAACTCATTGAACCAACTAGTCCCTTTACTGAAAGAGCTTGGAAAATGAGGAATTTGAAAGCTCAGAACAAAATTTGAAAAGAGAAGAGACAATTTTGGATCTTATAGGGCCAAAATAGCTTCATATGTTGTCCCAAAACTGAGTGACATTTTTGGGGACAAACAACTGGCTCTAGTTAGGGAACTTTCTTCGATTGCAAAAATCAATTGAAGGGAGTAGAATCCAGAATCTCTAGTGCCTTGAAGCGTGCCATTGGGCTATGAAGTCATGCTACCCAAAAAGAAAGGCTCCAAAAAATGAAAATGAGTAACACAAAGCAGAAACGAAAACTATAAAAATATACATATGTACAAGGGAACTTATCTGGTACTTCAAGAATTGAAGTACTTCAGATGCTACTCTTTGAAGGTATAGAAAAGAGTGTGTCATCTTGATAAACTAGAAAAAAGCCATTTTGTCCCTAGAATCAGTGACAGGTGAATGGACCTCTCCACCAAGAATCCAATCTTCTATGCCTTCCTCTTAGTTCTCTCCTCTTGCTGCCCCTTAACAAGACTTGATCTCTGTAATGAACCTTTGCTCTCTTGCCAAGGAGTTTCTTTGCCTGACATTGATATGTGGCAATAAGATCCATTACCATAACTTGCTATTCTGTTGGTTCATTCCAGCACATGTTTTGACTATTTTTCTTAGACGCTTGACAAATCACCAGCTCAGCATCTCCTTTAGCGTGAAGGAGCTTGACATCTTCATCCTGAGTAGCCTTCAACTCGAGTAACAAAGATTCATACTCGACAGTGTTGTTAGTGTTGCAAAATTCAAATTTAGTCATTTGAATTTTGGTTTTCTTGACATGGTCAATCATGTCAAATGACTAAAATGGGCTAGGAAGAGAGGATGGGATTTCATCCTTTTAGTTTTTGGGAGGGGGAGGACTGATCTACGAAGTAGAAGTAGAAGGTGTAGAGATGTTTGGGGTACTTACCTTTCTAACAGTCACCAGGTCCTTTGGTGGGAAGGATAGAGTGGTTCCCCACTTAGTAATTGAAATGACTGGTTGAGGTTGCTCCTATGCCTTTTCCTTATCAGCTTGCTAGGCTGACTGGTTCTTGGACCCAGTGAACACTATGCATTATCCCTCAACTACTTCACCTTCACTTCTAGGTTCATCTTAGTAATTTAGGAAACCAATGCGGGAGTCGCTAACTGACTCTTCTTGATCCTCCATGAAGAGATCAACAACATTTTCTTGCTCAAACTCAAGTTGGAAAGTGAAATCATTTTTTGTTTCCAAATATCCAACTGTTGAGTTGGCTGAAGGTGCTTCAATGGCAAGGTTCCTCTGTGAGGGAGGAAGATGATTGGGTTGCCCTTGACTCTTGGCAGCATTGCCTTGATATGATTGGTTTTAAAATGTCCTCCTTGGCATATCTCAATAAGGAGGAGCAGACATACCTTGGGCCACTTGTCTTTTCAAGGCTAGCAGTTCATTTGCCAGATTTTGCACCATTTTATTAGTTGTGCCTATATATGGATACTGAGAAGATAAAGAGGATTTACCTTTGTTAGGATCTCTCCTTATCTTTCCTACCAAGATAAGGTCATCTTCTAACTTAGTGGCCAAATCTTGAGCTTTAGCAAGGTCTATCTAGCCAAGACATCTCAACAGGAAACTCACTTCAGGCAGTTGTGAGTTGATGAAGAAGCATTTAAGATTCTCAGCTATTCGTTGAGCAATGATAGGAATCCAATTCCTGAGCTTGTTAAACTTTGCTATGAAATCCCTCATGGGTTCATGAGGTTCCTTCTTCATCTGTGTAAGCTGAGCTAACAAGGCATGTGCATCTTTATCAAGCTTGAACCTTACTTCAAATTTGGCTATGAGGATGTCCTAGCCAGTCATTGATCTAGTCTATAGATGGTAAAACTAGTCTATAGCAACAACTTGTAGTGTCTCCCCAAATAGCCTGACAGCTATGTCTTCAAATTCCACTCCAATTATGCCATAGGCTATGTTGAAGGCTGCAATATGTTCATTAGGATGAACCTTTCCATCTCCATAGAACTTGGGGAAATTCTTCCTTAAACTGTGTGGTAGCTCATGCAGGGGTGGATTTATATTAAGTGGGCCAAAAGAGTTACCCTAGGGGCCTCGAATTGACATGATGGGTTTATGAAAAATGGGGATAACACATCTAGGTGGAACTGCAAGATTTTAGGACAAAAATAGAAAAGAACTAGCCTTGCTTTAGCTTAAAGCTTGAGGCTTCAAACTGCACATTCTTTCCCAGCCACTCTAGTTTTGCAGACTAGATAATATAATGGATGAAAATGGGGATGGAGGGAGATGGTAAGGCTATAATGATAATGGGTAAGACCCAAATGGGAGTCATCAGACTCTATAATGGATGAGGGTAGGGACTGTTTCAATATGAAACTTGAGGCTTCAGATTGCACATTCATCCCCAACAGAGTCACCAAAAACTGTTGGGTGAATATTTTGTTTGCCAGCTAACTGGTGAGCAAAATAGTTCCTATCAACATAACATAGGGAGATTAGTTAGCCCAATGTGTAGGTTTACTATATCAGAGGTGGACAAATCTCTCCTCTCATCAAGGGGAGGTTCCCTATAAAATATATGAAGGCTGTATACTAGATATATGTTGAAAGTAAGACACAGGGGTAGGATAAACCATCCATATCTCTTCTTTTAGAGATGATGCTGAAAAACCAAGGAGAGATCCTGGATGATGGGGAAGGTACATCTCTTCTTTCAAAAGCAACTTTCATCCAAAAGTCAATTTTCTTTCCAAATAGTAGAAATCCTGGTATAATGATAGAAGGCACTTCTCTTCTTTCAGAAGTGTTCTTCCATAGGCAACAAGAATTTGTCTAGTAGCAAGTAACCGATAATAGGGGTGCTGAGTGACCAGTAACTCGAGAGACAAAGATACGAAGAACAATGGGGGCACCATGTCATCCCAAGGATCTTTACATAGGAAAGGAAAATGTAAACACACTGAAGGTACTTATGGGGGCACAAAGTCTCTCCACAATTGGCCTCTAGGACACCTTCCTGATCACCTCCACTAGTTCTACTTGTTAAATCAAATGGACATGAAAGCTCCTAAGAAACAGACATACGAACAATCTCCTAAGTTAGCACAAGCTATAACAACACAAAGCCTGCAAGTAACTTGTTTTCTCATTCAGATAAAGTAATATGAAAAACAATCTAAGCTCAAAGTCTCAGTAATGCATTTCAATTTGGGCAGAGTGTTGCTTTTGATAATAAAAAAGTCCCCATTAAAAAAATAAGAGAGTTTACAATATATAGCAACCAAGAAAGACTTGGTGCTTTTTCCCATGGGATGGCCTACGCTGCAGTCAATGCCTTCAATGTGCCTTTAATTTTGTCTAGAGGTCCATGATAGGAACAATGCATTGCCTTAACTATGGCATGTCCATTCATCTAATATGTCACTTCTTTAGTATGGACTGTCTGGTCCTTTTCTTGCGATGTCTACGTAGCTATTCACCTCACCTTTACTGCAAAGGAGACAAATAGGCTGCACCTTCAATGTTGAAAGGCTCAAAAAATCCACCCCAATGTTTAAGGGCTCAATAAATCTATCTTGCAAACTGTCTACCTACCAAAATTAACTGTTGCATAGATGCTTCTGGTCTTTCCCTCTTTTTGCTGCATGTTGGGTCTTCAGGCTCTCTTTTCAACTAGTCACTTGGTTCTTCTATTAAGTTTTGCACTTTGTTTGAATGCATTTTAGGTCCTACACTTAAGTCTACAAAGATCAATAGTTGTCTCATTGCCATAAATTTGGCATCCTCAGGTTTACACTTCATTTGAAAGCTAATGGCTAGTCGATTGTCCTAAATTTGATAGGTGCGAGCATGTCATCCTCCTCTACAATTTCTTCATGCTTTGGCTACTTGACACTTAGAACTTTCCACATATGAAATGGGTGAGGACACATGGCAGTATCCACCACTTTCAGAGGTTTTGGAAGTATTTTTGAGAATCCTATGAATTGTGACACGTTGCAACTTTTTTTGCACTCTATTGGCCTATTGAAACAATCGAGACTCACTAGTCTTTACTAAAAAATGATGAAGCTACAGGTATTGACACGTGGTAACTTCCACTGAGTTCTAGCGAGACTATGGTGATCAAAGGGACTTATTCAAACTATCTCAGATGATGACACATGGCAGATTCTACTCACTTTTACAACTTACTCGAGTCCCACCATGGTCTTTAATGAAAACAAAAAGCAAAAGAAGGAAGATGTGGACCACAAAATTTGTTAACTTCCATCGAGCTTTGTAGGTAACTCGTGGCATGTTTTGTTACTCTTAGAGAAATACATTGGGGCCTTCTACAGTTGCCACTTGTCATCATCCACGGGACTCTAGGAAGCTTATTGAAAGAAGCCTTGTTGCCTATGAAAAGGCTAGAGACATGGACCCCGACACTTGTCATGCTCCACAAAGTTTCAATGGGACACGTGGTAGCTTTCATGGGCTTTTTCTTGAACCTACTGATTGAACTTGTAGATTGAACCAACTGTTTGAATCAACTATTTGATGCTTGTTTCATTAACTGAGGCCACCTTTGAACTGCTTGAACCTTTGAACCATTGAACTTTGAACTCATTGAACCATTAAACCAAAAGGTTTCAAGGTTCAATGGTTCATGCCTCTATTTTCTTGGTAAGTGTTTGAAGCCATGGAATAGTTAAACTTGTTGAACTTAGATGAAGCGCTTGACCTGTTTGAAGCTTGCCACCGATATTGAACCTTGAACCTGTTAAACCTTTGCCGAAGAGCTTAACTCATGCAGATGATGTTGAACCCTGGAACCCATTGAACCCATTGAACCAAAATGGTTCAAGGTTCAACAGTTCAATGGTTCAATGGTTCAATCCTTGCTTAAGAGCTTGTCGATGGACATCTTTTTTGTTGAACCAAAGCATTGAACCAGTCCCGAAAGTGTCCAAGTGCTAGAAACTTGTCCCTTTTGATTGAACCCACCTAAATAAGCCATTGAACCCATTGAACCAACTAGTCCCTTTACTGAAAGAGCTTGGAAAATGAGGAATTTGAAAGCTTAGAACAAAATTTGAAAAGGGAAGAGACAATCTTGGATCTTATAGGGCCAAAATAGCTTAATATGTTGTCCCAAAATTGAGTGACATTTTTGGGGACCAAAAATGGTGTAAATATTGTATAGAGAGACAAGGGGGTGTAAAAATCACTTAGTGGAATGTACAAACAATCTTTAGATAAGTCTAAATTCCCTCAAAACCTCGTATTATTTTGTTACAAGAAAATATTGTTATTAAACATTGTGAAAGGCATGTTTTGATTGTGGTAAGGGATTATATGAAGGAATATGTATTTATGGTTATTTCCAAAATCCCAAGGTTTAAGATAATAGACAGTGTGTATTCTATTTACTATTCATAGTCAAGAGCTCTGTGTATAAACTCCATAGTGGTTGACAAGCATGATGAAAGTTGAAGAGTGTGAATACGGTAAGGGAAGGCAATGTGGCACAATGTCACCTTGGAGTAATATCTAAAACCATTAGGTAAGGGTAATGTGCATTCAAAACCTATACTTTCTTGTTACAGGCAATGTTATGTTGTAAAGCACTATCAATCCATTTTATGAATGTGATTTAGGGATGTCTAAGAAGAGTTTGTGTTTAAAAAAGTTATAAACTAGGTAGATAGACCTTAATGTGGTTTTTTGAAGATTTTAAAGTAACAAATACCCATTAAAACCATTTTAGAAGCCTCTTAGGTCTACTTAGAACCCATAAACCCTAGCTTAGGGTTAAAATAAAACACTTGGAATCTAATGTTTGAACTAATGAAAATTGTTGAAACTTTGTAGTTTGACATGTCTTGACATGAATAAGGAGATTATGATGGTTTTGTACATGTAAGGACACTGTACGTATGGATTTTGAAGAATGTGAGTACAAGAGGAGCCAAGAGACGTAATTAGGTCTATGTCAATGCTAGAAAAGGTATTTAGACAATGAGTTAAGACTTGAAACTTTAGGGAGACTTAAAAGGTGATAGAGGGTGTTAGAAAGTGGGGTTAGTTTCTAAGGAATCATCCATACTAGTATATACAAGAGGGAAAAGCACAAGAAATGGCTAATAGGATTGAAGGGTCTTAGAAAGTTTGATAAGTGAAGAAGGCAGTTGAGTTGGTGATGGTGTTTGAGACTAGATCAGACAAGTTTGTCGAGACTAATAGAGGTTATCCATGTGAAAGATAGACAACATGAAACCTAGATCAAGTATTTAAGTGATTTGGTGAAGGAACCTATAACCTAGTGAAGGCTAGTGAATGAAATTGCTTGTAGAGGTATTGAGAATGAATTGATTGAGGATATGAATGGAGAGTGAGTTGTGGAAGGAAGCTATAAAGGGAGAATGAATAACATAAAGAATCCTATACAATATATCCAGAGAGAGAATGACATGAAACTAGAGAGAATTGGCAAAGAAAATAAGAATGAGGACTTAGGATGTAAGAACTATTCATGACAAGTGTCAAATTTATGGTTTAGTAGAGAATGAAAGAGCTTCTTTGTATCAATAGAGTAAAATACCATTATATATTTACTGGGGAAAGGTTGAGATATACATATATGGCCATAATACTTATATTATATGTGCGATATCAATCATATGTATCTCTATATGTAATACATGGATTGATATCACATTCATTTATAATAGGTGGACGACTTGGGAAAGCACCCAACCAATAGAAAGGAGTGAGCGACACTAAATCCACCTCTTAATGAAGGTGTGTGTAAATAACATTATAATAATAGGTTGAGGAAGGGAGGTCCTTGTCCAATATATCAAGTTTTAGCCATCTAAATATATTATCTTATTTTAGCTCAAAATAATAAAATTGGTAAATAGTTTGGATGTTGAATTGGAATAAACTGCAAGGTGTAATTGTTGAGGCTAGCACATATTTTAGTACCAACATAAATGGTGTCCCTCCCCAAAATTTTTAATGGGGCTACAAGTTTTTGAGACCCAATGCAATGTTTTTTGACATAAGGAATGTAGAGGTTGTCTACCCGTTATACCTTGATCATTGTTAAAGCAAGAGGTGTAATAAGGCATTACAATTGAAATCTAGACCTTTGTTGTGGCCAAAGAAAAAGGTGTAATGAGATATTACAATTGAATTATCATGTGTATGACAAGTTTTTGGCTCAAACATGAGAAGGTAAGGTTGACACCAAAATTTGTAGTCCCCCTTTCCCTAACTCTGCCCCTTCCTAAAAACCACACTTCTTAAATTGATCATCAAATATTATAAACATGTATAAGATCTTGTAATAAAATGAAGCAAGATTTAAGTCATACTATCACTATGTCTTAAGTGAAGTCACTTAATAAAATATAAATCTATTTAAATAACTATTTCATTAACTTTATTTAAATATGTCAATTTAATGTTAGGGCTTGAGTCATGGTCCTTTATGTCTAAGAATACTCTTAGAGTTGCATTGTTAAGTTAATGATCCATAAAGTACAATTGTTGATGTTTTAATAATTAGTGAACAATTTTAAGGTTCTGATTGGGTCTGCATTGATATTATTTGAAAGTAATTATAATTAATTTATCCAACTATTTTATTTTTGGCTATGATTATCCCTTCAGTCCTCAAAAATTTAAAGTTCAATTCATTGAATTTGCAACCTATTTGTGAGTTGGTTATAGGTAGGTTAATAGGAAAATTGTTCAGTTAGGTTTAAAGTTAGTTGATTTAGGTGGATTTGATGCAATATAATCAGTGGTTACATCAACCAACAAACTAAAATTGCATTGTATAAGTTGATATGGAAGTAATGGATAAAGGGGTAAAATTTATGCGTCATATTTACATTTGCCTACTATGATGTGTCTTAATCATGGTAAATCTAATTCCTTGTATTTTTACCCTTCATTCACATTTATTTTCTTTTACCTTAAATTCCCCTGCTATTATCACTAATTTTCAAGGGTAAGATGTGGATTTATGTATAATGGTAATGGTGACATAAGTTAAAGTGAGAATATGACTATATTGACCTTAACAACTTCATTTTCAAGATAATGTTACCTAGAAAGACCCCTAGATATGTGTTCTTCATTTTATAAGTATCCCCATGGCATCTGAACTACCCTTATCTAATCTTGAGTGATATTATTCATGGGATCTTGGTGGGATTTTCCAAAAGGAGTTATATAAATATTGTTGATCCCATTCCCATAGCTTCAACTATTATGGTTTCTGTTTAATGGTTTGTGATACGTCATAACATCTTCCAAAGGTTCATAGTACCCACAAGATGATCAACCCATCTCCAATTTTTTTGGATAGGTGTATTTATATAGGAGGAAGAGGATTTTTAAGTTTTAAAGTTGATTTGAGTCCTTATGGTATGGTTTCACAGTTAGTAGCCTTTAATTAGGCATAGGAGACCTAACTAGTCCTGAAGGGTGTTGAGTTAGGTGTTCTCCAAAGAGAGTTAAATTATGAAAGTCCTTACATGAGCTATGTGATGTAAAGGGGTATCTGAATTTGGGTTTGGTTTGGTTAGGATCTTTGTAATTTACTTAGAACAAGGAGGTTTCTCTCAAAAAAGGGCTAGTAGAAGGAAGGTGTCACAGAGGAAAGAAGAGTTAAGTGAAGAGTTGAAGCTTGGGGGTTATGTGGAGTGGTTGGATGCATGAAATAAGATGTAATTGAGTAGGTAGATGATCTTATGAGTATTTTGGAAGGATAAAATCAAATTAGCATGAAGACCTATTAAAAACACATAAGAACATTGTAAAAAATAGATCAAGGATAATTAGAGAGAACATGAAAATAGAGTATGAAATGAGGAGGTTGATATTAAAAGGAAATATTGTAGAGGTAGTTGACTAGTAAAATTTCTTCAAGTAGAGAAGGAGGATTAAGTGAATACAAGGAGGATTAAGAGACATTGAGTAGGTAAGAGTGAATAAA
Organism: Torreya grandis; assembly: GCA_037957365.1. NCBI lineage: Eukaryota > Viridiplantae > Streptophyta > Pinopsida > Cupressales > Taxaceae > Torreya > Torreya grandis. The sequence goes on along the minus strand of JARHVA010001226.1, from coordinate 1,551,502 downwards.
AAAGACCTAGTACATGCAAAGTGATCAAAGAGATAAAGGGGTTTAAAAGAAAAGATCAGATCTAGGTATTTGGTAGAGGAAAGTGTGCCTTTTCATCCATATCAAGGAAGCTTGTTTGAAACTATGCATCAATATACTTGGTAGACAAATTTAACTTAAGCTTATGGACTAAATGTACATAGAGAATAAGGTTAACTCAAAAATTTACCTCTATGTAAGTCAAAGATGTCATCCTAATAGAGACAAATGTAGTAGTGGATGGGCCGAAAACTAGATTAGAATATGTAATCAATAGCCATGACAAATCAGATGTTTCAAATGTTTACTATGATGATGAAGGCACCACCACCTCCTATGACATAAAAATGACATATATTATTCAATTTATATGTAAATTAATTGTTAGCTAAATTAAAATTTCCAATATAACTAAAATTTAACATGACATTTATATAAAATATACCTACATCTATGTAGTGGTTGATGTTTGCACACCAAATGTGTGTGCCAAAAACACATCACTCATAAGAATATTATCTAATCCCTCTGAACCACCAATGCCATCATCAATAGATGGTTCATTGCACATAGCTCCACAAGAATTGCAAGGGTGTGGTCGGGTATGCACATTAGGTGGTGCATCTCTAGCATCGGTCTATGAGAGCCTACTCGTATGCTGAATGACTGTATCAGTGAGCAAACTAAGAGTATGCATAATGTCAATATTTTGGACCAGTTGAAGTACAAAGGGTATCTCAAACTCAAGTGGTTTTTGGATACAAATCCTCATAGGTTGTTTAGGCACATAACATGCACCTGATCGATCTTGCATAGAGCCTTTCCCTTGAACCTAAGACTAACTAAAATTAAAATAATTTGGAATCTTACTAAAGACAAATTCACATTAGAATTTTAAAAAAATTACAATAGGACCTCATGGTTATTACACGCTAGATAATCAAACACCACCCATCATCGATCCCAAAAATTAGTTGTGATCAAGTTATGTTGGCAATGATGGATTGAAAAATGTTTAGCAGTTATGACAAGTGGGCCACTGGTGGTTGGGTCAATTAATAAGGCACAAATGGAGGCTTTTGATATTTATTTGTTCTTGAACTCAAGTGTTGATAATTTGTCAACATAAGAAGCCCTACAACTATCCCTATATAAATTCCATCTATGAATTTGACTCGTTATATTGTCAATTTTACCTAATAATGTTTCTAGGGAATTGGCTAGGTAGGTGTGGTGGAGGTTGGTGGAAGTCAGATCCCTCCTTCTCCCATTTAATTATTCAATTTTAATTTTATTTCTCACAATGTTGTCAATTAGAATCTCTTGAATGTCTGGAGGATTTTGTGAAATTATAGGAGGTTTAGGTGGAGGGATAAGAGGAGGAATGCGAGGGTTTTGTGGAGGGTTATGAGGAGGAACAAAAGGGTTTTGTGGAAGGTTAGGAGGGTTAATAGGATGGGATATTCAAAACAAATAAATTATAACTAAATATTATTAAAATTACTAAAAATTAAGGTTAAACAATGAAAATAAAGAAAAACTAGTGTTAACTAGTGTAGATTTTTATCACTTACCTCTTCTACATGATGACATCATCAATTAGTAGCTTTTTAGGATGAATTAGTAGCTTCCTATCAAGTTTTGGTCTCTCACACAAAATGTGATTATGGAAGCAGAGGATAGTAAAGGAAAATTGAATGCAAAATGATGAGTTTGCATTTGGGTTTTGGTTTTTATTTTTTGTAACACATGTAATGCAATTGCATTATTAATGTGATCACATTATTGAAAATAATAATAACACATTCATTTTGATAATGCAATCGTGTTATTGTTTAAAATAACATGATCATGTTATTTAATAATGTGATCACATTATGACTCAATAATTACTGAGCCATAATTTAAATAGCATGATCACATTAATTAAATAACATGATCATGTTATTTATTAATGCAATCACATTACGTAAAATGTGCATAGAATTGTCCCCCAACTCTATGCACTTACTTGGTTACAAGTTTATTTTTAATGTCTTATATTTGGTTAGTCAGAATATGTACAAGTAATATTATTGTGTAACAACAATAGTGTCGTATATAGCTTGATATTGTTTTAAAGTATTATTAAGGAGATTGGGAGATATAATGGGTAGAATAATCTCCTAAATTATAAGATACTTTTCTATATAAATGAATTGTGTCAAAAGACAATGTAATAAGGAACAATATATTATATGTTTGAATATTTATCTGTGTGTTTAGCTTAAAATATCTTTGCATGTGTTAAATATGTGTATAAGCTCTTCAAATACCTAACAACAAATGGATATATGGTGTTGTTATGTTGTTTTTGGCCTATAGTCTCTATAACAAGTAAAATAAAAATAAAGGGATGGTATGTGTGTGTGGATAACCAATGTGACCTACACTACCCCAATCACACCATGTTGGCCTAAATTCAAAGTGAATTAGGGTGATCATGTACAAATGTGCCCCAAATGTTCTACATTTTTCCTAATCACATGTAGATATGTTGTTGTTTTTTTTTTTTTTGGCATAAAAAGTACCTAATCACATAAAATAGTGATTGGGTATGTGTGGGTTACCAATAAACAATCACACCAGTTTTTCTTGATTTAAAGTGAATTGGGTTGATCATACACAAATGTGCCAAAAATTGTCCACATTTTCCATGGTTGCAAGTGAATATAGTATTTTTTGTCACTTTTAGCCTATATGGGACATAATCACAACTAAAATAATGAGAAGAGGGTGGTTGGGGGTGACCTAGTCACAAATGCAAAAGGTGTGGTTGGGGGTGAACATTAGTTTATAAAATTTAATTTTGAAAAACCTAAAATTCTTAGTCAAAGAGCAATCCAGAAGGCCTTATAACCTTAAAAATGACTATATGTTTGCCTCAAATGGACATTGGTTTTAAAATTTATGCCCTAAAATCCTTAGGTTCTATATTAAAATCTTTAAATTGAATACGTATTGATCAGATTAAATTTTAAAAACTATATTATAATTCGTAACTCATGGACTTGTTACAGATTTATGTGTTCACATTATTAATAGTTGATATTCAAACGTAAATATTATTAGTTTACGAATATTAGGTTAATATCTTAGGTTTTTAAGCCTATGTTAAGTGCGTTTTTAATATAACTCATGTAGAGTCTTAGCTGGAGATAAATATGGAGATTTAGTAATTAAGTATATATCCTTATTTATAAGTTAGAGTTTTCTATATATTTATGTAATCATCTGAATGTAATATGAAGAGAAAATATTATTATTGTGTGATCAAATCATTTTCTATGTTTGGTTTTATCTGTTTATATATTTTGATCAGAATCAATATATAGTATCAGAGAAAGCATGAAGATCTAAGAGATTGTAGGGGGAGAGAACCATAATAGCTATTGAATGCCTCAACTGATCACAAAAGAATATTGTGATAAGAATTAATAGTGTAGTGTGTTTAGTGTTTTATTAATTTTAGCATAGCTTGAGTTAGTTTGGTTTTTTGCTTCGTCTACTTTCAAACCGCCATTTGGATCCTATATGTCTGGGCTCATTCATATTTGTAGATCTCATGTAGATACTAGTGTGAAATTCTGAATGGTGCAGTCTCAATTCAACTGTGCATATTTGTCTAGAAACAAATATTATGGAAATCATTTTGTACTCAATCTGTGAGACTTGGACGTGTATTTGCATCATGGACATCCTCTCTATATCCTGATTCCAAATAGGACATACTTTAAACTAAAGTTCTCCTCTTTATCGATGAATTGCTTGGCTTTCAGATCTGTTTCTCAGACTCAGTCAGTTATCCTTTGCATCAAGAGACGTTTTATAGGATTCAATGAAGTGCCATTAACTTGCTATTATAAATTCATGTTTGGAAGTTCCAGTTAATGACTGTGCCTTGATATTTTTCCATGCACTGATAAACACCTATCGAACTATCCAAGTATTCTGCCAGAAGGACCGAAATAGAAAACATCTTAAGGCCTCAGATAGTATTCTGCCAGAAGGACCGAAATGGAAAACATCTTAAGGCCTTAGATAGTATTCTGCCAGAAGGACCGAAATGGAAAACATCTTAAGGCCTCAGATAGCGCAATAATAGTAGACAATAAACCGGTTGTTTGAAGACTCATTCAATGTCATGCCACAGCTCCACAGCCTCCTTCGAGGCATATAAAATTTGATAAAAACTTACACAGAATTGAGAATGAAGGTTGTCAAGCCCAAGTCATCGAAACAAGACATAGTGTCGGTCGAGGATATTTTTTAAGTCAATAATGGTAGTTGTTATTTATTTAGTTTCATTAGTTTAGTCATTTATAATTTATGAAGTTTTTCTTAGTAGTGAGTTTTTAAGAGACACGAGTCTTTTTTTAGCTTAATGAATAAGTTATTCTTAATTGGTCAATTTTATAATAATAGACTTTCTGCTATAATGAAAGTTGATGTTAGGTTAGTGAATTTTGAGTATGTTTTGTAAAAGCCAAAATTATATATGTTTATCCTTCGTTTCGGTGTCATAAAATGGCTTTTCTAAGTGTAATGGTCATTGAGTGGAAATTTACGTTGACTGTCAATTTTTAGGTCATCTTATATGTTAAAAGGGTCATTTTGTATGTTAAATGATGTGTGTCCATCGAGGATTTATAGTTTGCAATCTTTGGTATGTATTAAAGGTATGTCTTATGTTGTTTGGTCATCAATGTAAAAAATAAAAAAGTTATCGTTTTGAGTCATTTTGTCAAACATGTTTTCATGAGTCGTTATTTTTAAAAATTGTAAAAATAAAAAAAATTGTTTCACGAATGTATTATCGCTTGTACGTAACATTCGAATTATAGGGGGATCTTCTCTTATATAATTCATGCAGATGAGCTTCATCAACACATTTGATGAGTAAGCAGTGACATATTAGAGGTCATGGGCAATAGAGAAATAAGATTTTATAGCCTCTCATTATCTACTAACGATGGGGCAAATTCTGCTTTAGTGATGCCTTTGATTTCAATTGTGTGTTTGACTTCAGTTCTGTGTGAATAAGAACATATGATGTATTCCTGTTCACATTTGTTATTAGTAAGATGAAAATTCTATTGTATCTTCTCTGAATGTGTGATAGTGAAGAGAGCTAATAATTGTACTTCACATTATGATGTGGTTATTGGTAAACCACTTGAAAACCATTTTTTTGTGGTTTTTGGTACACCATTTGAAAACTATCCCATTTTAATTGTTGGTAAGCTATATGCAAAACCATCATTAAGATTTGTGGTTATCCTGAGAAAATCACCAAACCATGAGCATAGGTGTAGATACAAGATTGATGTTTTACCCATGTTCACATTGAGGGGGTGTATACTAGGGATTAATAATATTCACAATAGGTAAATGTTAAATATTTATGTGCTCATATTATTTTGATAGTCAAAGGTAAATATTGTTAGTTTAACAATATTATATTAATATCTTAGTCGTTAAGCCTATTTTAAGTGATTTGTTAATATAACTCACATAGAGTCTTAGTTGGAGATAAATATGGAGATTTAGTGGTTAAGTAAATCTCCTTATTTATAAGCTAGAGTTTCTTATATATTTATGTAATCATCTGAATGTAATATGCAGAGATAATATTATTATTGTGTGATCAAATTATTTTTTATGTTTGGTTTTGTTTGTATATACACTCTGATCAAAATCAATATTTGGTATCAGAGCAAGCACAATGGCCTGAGAGATTGTAGAAGAAGAGAACCATAATAGTTATTGAATGCCCTGACTAATGAGAAAAGAATATTGTGATTATTTTATTTTATACTTTGAATTTATACTATAAATGTATAGAAAATATACATGTATAAGGAATATGTATATTGACATTTAGTATTGTTGAGATGTTAAAGTATAAGGAATGTAAATGTAACAATGTAAATGCCAACTTATACTTAATATTTATTTTATTAAACCCACCTCATGCCTTTATATTGATCAACTTGCTCTATGTTAAACCCTAGCACATTTACATATTGGTATAAATGTGTACGCACTTTAACACATACATTATTTAGGTTCATTTATAATTGAGCCTAAATCATAAAAACATGTACATGTTTATGTTCAAATAATATTTTTACAAAAATGACCACTTCCGCTGTGCCACCCTTCCCCACCTGTCCCCCCACACCCCTTCCCCATATTTATGCACTTACCCACTTACCCATATTAAACTTGAAAAATAGCTGATTTGGTGTAGTTTACCACATTGTTTTAAAGCCTTTGCACTTTTTTCTGAGATATTAGAGATGCCATGTCATGTAACCATTGCAAAAAAAAAATATTGTGGGATAATTGGGTAATTCCAATATTTTTCCAACACTTTTTAGGGACACTATTCCAAGATTACTCTTCACCAACACTATTCATGTGGGACCTGGCAGGTGATATGGTAGTAGTGAGGTGGCTTGGATATGAGGTGGCATGGGCCACAAGGGGTCCCCTCATGGGGTCAAGAAAGCATGTGATTGAAGTTAGACAGTGGGACCCACCTAGGAGACAAAATAGAAATGCTTTTTCTTATCCTTGAGAGGAATAGGAGAAGTGGGATGCAATTTTCTTATGGCTTCATGTGTAAGGCATGTGAATTGGTCCCCAAGGTTAAAAATGGCCCAAAATTTAGTGGGAATACTATTATTGGACTTTGGGAATTCCAAAGTGGGTGGTTGAAGCCTTTCTTGGACACTTGTGGCACATGGGTGCATAATGACTTGTCCCCACCACTTTATGGCTTCACACGGAGAAAGTGGTGCCAATGTTTGGTGAAGACATTCTTGGATGCTTGGAAGAAGAAAAATAAGGAGGGGGGAAATTATTTTCGATCCTTGTGAGCACATGGGAATGATCTCCACTCATTTGATGAAGTGGGAGACACACTTGAAAAAGTGGGAGACAAACTTGAAGAAGTGGAAGATAAATTTTGTAAGTAGGTTGCCTTTTTGACTCTTGCACATGGTAAGACTTGTCCATCACTCCACTTGTCATCCTATGAGGAAAATTATTCCACAATTATCTTTCAATGTTATAAATATGTGGCTTCTCTCTTTTGTCATTCATATTTTATCAAACCAAAACCCCCCATATTTTTGATTTGAACATATGTTCATATCCCCCTCTATTGGATGAATTCCATGGAGTTTGTAAACTTGTTTTAGTGGTGAAATATCCACCCTAGCTAGTGTTATCATTTCCATATATGGATTGCACTTGGAGCTAAATAGAAGATTGGCATTTTTGGTGGTGGAAGACCCTTCAAAGTAGGACTAGTTGTAGCAGTAGATTCAGTGTGTGAAGATTATCAGTGTGCTTGTGTGTAGAGTATAGTTAGTATAAGGTTTGCATACCTTTATGTTGTAAGTGTGATTGATTATTTCATAGATTGTAATAATCTTCATGTGATATTTATAACTTCCCATTATTTCACACACACACACACACACACACACACACACACACACACACACACACACACACACACACACACACACACACACACACACACACACACACACACACACACACACACACACACACATATCTGTGTGTGTGTGTGTATTATCCATTACATATGTTTTGTATACCCAATTTTGGGAAGGAGTTGTCAGATTTTTCAATAACATAGTTTTTGTATTTTTACATGGTGTTTGGTGTTTGTATTTTCATAAGTATTTTCAGATTTGATTCCATTGACAGAAATTGTTGGGTTGGGATTTTATAGTCTATGTGTTTTAGCTAAATATCTTAAAAGGGATATTTCATGTCATGCTGAAAATAGCAAGGCATATTTACCTACTAAGTATATGATTAAGAGGGTAGTTGATATGTTCATCTATGGTGGATCTAATGTTTATGCTTTGGCACCATAGGACATGGTGGAGGATTTTAATGAGGTTTATGAGATGCCTTAATTTCCTTTCACAACTACATGTATACCGATCTCTACATGCCCATAATAAAGGTACAAGCTTATGGTTTATTTTTTAATAAAAAAACACTATTTATCAATTAGAAATTATAATTATAGAACTTGATAAAGATATGTATACTAGCTATAGTGATCCTTAGGATCTACATGATAGAGACCATTAGGGTTTTATGAGTGGAAGTCCCTCGACTTGTATGGACCAACCATAAAGATATAAACTTATGGCTTATTTTTTCAATTTTTTTTTTCATTCATTGAATAGTTCTAATATAACTTATGTATCATAGGTCTACTTCTCATTATGTCTAAAAAAAGGATGAGGGAACTACAACAAGTATACATTCTTCATCTACTACTAGGGAGTTGCTTGCATGGAAGTATAAATTTATAGTGTATTTTTAAATATTTATTGTCAATGAATAAGCTATAATAGAACTTGATTATGCATGTCTACTTTATATATCAAATGTGGGAGGATAAAGGCACTGGGAGAAATTTAAATCCTTCATATGCTACTAGGGAGTCTCCAACTCAAAAGTATATATATTTTTTATTATTAAAATTGATTTGAATTAATTCAATTGTCACATGTTATAATTGTTGACTATTTTGACCATAAGTCAAAATAGGTCAACACCCTATAGTTGAAAACTTAGATAGGGGTCTACTAAGGTCATAATGTGTTCCATGGTCCTAGATAGGAGTCTTATAATTTGTTTTTAGCCTTGGCAATAGTCATTCTTCGTTCTTAGGTGGTTATATGCCATATATGGTTATTTTTTGGAAATTTAATAGACTTGTAAAATTTTCCCATGAAATTCAAAGGTGTCCAAGTGTAATTCAATGTGTATGATGTCAGAGTATGTAAGTTGTCAATTTTGTAATTGAAAATTTACAAGTTTCTATGTCAGAACAAGAAAATAGTTGAAAAAGGAGGATGTTTGGGTAGTTGTACAATTTTTGAAAGAGTGTGGCAAGATTTTATAGTATCTTTTTAGATTCCCTATACTCACTTTCATGCTTTAGCAACTTTGAAACACCTAAAACTGATCAAAACCATCCTATCTTCTCTATCACTCTCCTAGGCAAACATAGATGGCCAACTAATTTTCTGATGGTACGGCTAGCAAGAGAGGAATCAGGTTGAATTATATTTAGGGGTGAAATTACTCCTTGTCTAGTTTAAATCCATGTCATTATTTTTATGATTGGTTTATTTTGCTCTATGAATTGTTGCTTAGATGGTTTGTTGCTCTTTTATGCTTGCTCATTCTCATACCCTTTAGGTTTCTCTTCTATTTGGGTTGGTCCATATAAACCAAGTGTTTGACATGCTTTTAGAGAGTGTGGACATACTTATCACATTGTTCTCAACTCATTTTTAAAATGTGGTGAAAGATTAAAAAACAAGTACCTCATTCTACTAATGGGAGATTATATCACACTTTGTTGACCAAATTTCACCTATTGCAGAGTTATCTTTCTATAGTGGATTTAAAATAGAGTTTTAATGTTTTCCAAACTCAAATTTCATGGTGGTTAATTTTCATTTGGAGTTTTGGGTATCAAGTTTGTTCTATGTGAAGTGAAGAGACCAGTACTCACACACAATCAACTTCTACACAACTACAACCTACAATCAAGCCAACTTGAGCATTGATCAGTCATATTCATGACATAGGGAGGTCTTAAAAATGGTTTGAAGGATTATGAGATGGAAACAAGGATATTGAGACATTCAAAGGTTAAGATATTGGTTATGATAATCAATTTAGCATATACACTTCTATATACCTTACCTTTAATGCCTTATATACTACAATGACACCTATAAGAATCTCATATAGAGGTATAAAGAACATTGAAATGAAGGTGTTGAAGCTTGTTTGAAACCTTGTTGAAGGATAAGATCATTCAAGGTGCCATTGTGATAGTATTGGAGTCATCATATTGCAGAGAAACTTGAGAGCCATGTTCATAAGTTGATGAAGTTACTTCAAGGACAGTTTACCTTAACTCTTCTAAATAAGGTCATGTTCATGCATTGGATCCTCCCATAATGAAGTGCTTTGAAGTATAACTAAGCCCAATTGTTTACATCATGTAGCCTAAGCCTATATATGGTGTCTTGACTTGAAAAGTAGATTATGTGGTTAAAAAGGGATAATGCAAACAAGGTTCTAATGGAGGCAGACTTCCACTGAAGGTATTCAATGATATTTAAAATAAAGAGAATATTAACAATACAAACCTTTAGCATGGTGATAATGTGGAGTGAAGTTATGGTTTAAATGGAATGAAGTGACTCTATTTGGTTATGATTGTTTCTAGTAGCCTCAAGAAATATCATAGAGGATGAAACCTAGTTTAAAGAGGAAATCACCACCAATATATCTCATGGCTTCTAAATAGGTATCTAGAGTTAGTCTGATTGATAGTGTGTTGACAATGAGACCTAATAGAATTAGACCCTATAGATAATTGACTTATTTTGAATGAAGGTGGTAATAATGGCCCAAATAAAATTTGAGGGACTTGAGGTAAAAGATTTTGACTCAGACTACCACCTACAAGGGTCCTTTTTGGTCTAAAAATATTACTTATAGTTGACTATAGAGTAATAGTGCAAGTTGAACATAATAGTTTGGGTGTTGATTTAACTTAGGGCATGATATGGACAAGCTAAAATATGAATATGAGTCCAAATAATTATAATAAATTATAATCATGAAACATACCATTTACAACATCCTATAGGGGTCTTTGTGACATAAGGATGTCCACCTACAACTTCTTATAGTGGAGAGACCAACCCAAGCCAGTATGTGAGAAAGGCTTGAACATAAACCCTAATTCATGACATGAGGTGAAATTAAAAAATATATAAATTACCTTGATGACTTCAAGGTGAAACCAAGCATGAGATACATAATCTATCATGGAAGACACCTACAAGCATTTCCCTTTTCTTGAGTAAGTACATCTACAGTTAGCACAGTCTGTTAACTAGGTCTAGTCAAGTGAAGGGTGTACATTGAGAAAGTTTGTAGAAGTTAGGATTGTGGATATGAAAGGGAGCACTCTCATAGTGGTGATGACCATATAATGTAATAATCAGAATAGGGAAACAAGACAAGGACTAGTTTTCAAAGTACACCTATAACTGTGTTCATAGTTCATTTATAGTTAGTATGTTTGAGAAGCTTATTTTGAGGTTTTTAAAGATTTAATGGGTCTATAAGTATAATATATCTCTTAATATTTATACATATGGTCTTCAAAACCTATTTAAACCTCTCATAGCCTTAGTTTGGTTGAGTAGATAGGGGAAGTGCCCTCTGTTCTATTTTATGTTCCAAATAGCTCTATACTTTCTTATTTCAATGTTCTAATCCTCCTCAACACATCCCATTATCACTTACCTAACCCTACCTACATTTTATTATCTTTGGAAGTGCTTTTTGTTCTATCTCAGATATAGGGCACTCCTAAAGATGTAAAATTTTAGGCAAGAGCAGGTAAGTGATAAGGGGATGTGTTGAGGAGGCTTGGAACATTGAAATAAGAAAGTATAGAGCTATATATAACATAAAAAATCATAGGTTATGCCTCATGGTTTTATGAAATAATGTAGAGAGGTTTTAGGTCATGATCACAATTCAGGGCTACTACACCTAGACTAAGCCTAAAGCCCCAAAGGGGTCCAATATCATTTATAACACCACTTGGACCTTCTAATGCATTGGATGACTTTCAATGAGATATATAAGGTGAATTGAAACTATTGATCTACAAGGGAAATCAAAAGAATGCCATTTCTTGCTTAACAACATCTCAAGGGTACCCAAATTTCACTCTTAAGATCGAGAGACCAAATTCAAGAGCTCACATTGGTACAAACACATTGCATGGATATCTAGGGAGCTAGGAATGGTTTAAAGAGTTCCCAACTTACTTTTAATGTCATTTTTTCAGCATTTCAACATCTAGTTTTTATGAACAATTGTTAACAATCTGAAACACTAAAAACCCTCCAAAACCCTTTTTTTTGACCCAATTAGAAAGATATGGATATAAATGCATTAAAAATGGTATGATTTATTAGGAAACTATTTTGGACTTGTAGATAATTCTCTCAATATCTATGACACATGATTTTTTGAACCCTAATTGTATAGATAGGCCTCAAATAGGGATTTTTCAAGGATTTGTGTGTTTTGTAGATACAAAGTAGTTTTGAAGAAGGAGAATAATTTGGGGAGATCAAATGTCACTTTCATAACCCCTATATCCATTTATTTCCAAAATTATATATAAGAGGTCTTATGCTAACTTGTTCACCTGAGGCAATCTATGGTAGATAATGAAAATGGAGTGTGTCTGCCAAGTGAAGAGATGAGAAGTTCAATTGAGGGGACTTTTAAGGTCTACTTGATGAATTGATATGTAAGGATAATATTTAAAATAATCATATCACCACATAAATGTATTTTATTGATAAATTAAAGGACCTTTTGGTGACAAATGTCAAGAAAGACCTAAAAGGCTAGTGATAGTGACTATAGATGATGAGAACAAGTGTCCAACAAGGGACCAATGATGCATATAATGAATATTAAAGATTTTTTATAACCCCTCATTGATATTTCACATGTGTCATCTCTCCCTAGTCTGGTTTGGAGTGTTCAAGAGAGGCCTAATGATGAAGGTAATTTGAAGAAGGTAGATGAAGGATCCCTATGCTAATTTTAGAGAGTTTCATGCTTTGGAGAGACATTTGTATAAAGAGAAATTTCATGGTCTATTACATAATCCATTCATATGAAATTTAATTTATTCTCATGCTTTGAAAAGTGACATTATGACCCTTGAGCTCCACTTCTCCCTCTCCTTTCTCACATTCTACAAATGTGAGCCATTTTGGCTCTTGTATTATAATTCCCAACCTAGTATGGCAAAGCACTACTAGTTTGATATTGTAATTTGCCTTTGAAATATATATGTAATCTTTTTTAGAGTTCAAAAAAATCATCTTGTCAAATTTTGTGAAGAGATGTATAGTGAATAGTTAAGTGATTGATGTCTATCCTTGCTTTCTCTCAATCCTTTCATGTTTGATGCAAATTGTTACACTCTAGCAGGTCACATGAAGTGTTGTCAAGTTTACAAGTGGTATTAGTGTCTAAAATTGATCTTTGGTTCACTTAACTTGATTAGCTTTCATGCATATCACCTCAATGTTGAAATACTATTTTTAGAATATTATAAGACTATGAATCTAGTGTTGTAGGTCATGTCTCTTAGTGAAAGAGTATGATAATATTTTGGAGGTATTTATAGTGTATCACCCCCTTATAATAGTTTAATTTAATGTATAATTCTACCTATTTTCATCTAGTCAATCAGTTAGTTTAGGTGATAAGCACTTAAGGATCAATCTAGGGAGCTATTCGTTAAACCTATAGGTTTACCTCTACTGTAGGCAACCCATAGGCCTAGAGGCATTATGATGTTTCCCAAATCTTAGAGTATGCTTGAATAACCTCATATAGGGTGAAATATTTGGTGACAATAGTTTTGGCATGCTTGGTGGGATCATTGTCCTAAAGACAACTTGTTATGGTGAATGTTGGTCTTGACAACATCACAACTGCATATGGTGTGCTACTCGGCATTTGGTGAATCCATTCAAGGTAAAATATGGTTTTATACCATTTTTTTGTCATATTACTGTGTTCATACTTCATGGTCCTTACTATTTCATCTTTTAGTAGATTTTTTAGTCCCATCAATCCACCTTTTCAACCTGAACTTTCTCTTAAAGCTCAACATCCTCAACCTATTCTGACCTTTGAAGAGGAGGAGGAATTTTGTAGATAAAAATATCAATAAATTGAAAAATAACTTGAGGAAAACATGGATAGGTAGTATGCCTTCCCAAATTTTAATACTAAAATCCCAATCCATCTCAATGCATATGATGGCATACCACCTAATTATACAAAGAGTATTATCACATTCAATGGTGAAGGTCATGTTACCCATAGTGATATTATTATGGATATCTTAGACTTATATATTTTTCATAATGTCATCAAAGTCAACATTGCTATTAGACTCCTTGCCATGTCCCTTACAAGGAAAACACTTGACTGGTATAGGAATTTTCTCGATGGTTGTGTCATAACTTGGGATGATTTTGGATAGCTTCTAACCTCAAGGTTCAAGGATAAGAGTGGGCACACATCAATAATTCACCAACTAAATATAATTTAAATATCCCCCAAGGAGATAATGCATGATTTTAATGAGAGATTCCAAAGGACTTGACATATATTTCCTCCTCTCATGAGACCATCCACTAGTTTTGTGTTTCCCACATATTTGAGGGCTATTGGTAGTAACATATCCATGATGCTATAATACATGGGTGGTTACACCTTACCTGAAACATATGACCTTGACATTAGGGCTGAGAATGTCCTCATACAAGATGGGAAGTTGCCTCCAAAAGTGTTCATGCCTCTATTGTCAAACACTTCTACTACTTTTCCAAGTTCCTAATGCAAACACCAAGTCTAGAGCTGTTCCTAAGAAGGTAGATGAGATAATTTATTGGGAAGGAAGGTCTAAATTATTAGAAGCTCAAATTAGACAAGAAAATCTACAAAATGGTATAAACCAAATACCTTACCCATATCCTCAATAAGGAAATAGGTTCTTACCTCAACAATATGGGCAAGGGAGAAGTCAAGCATAGCCTAAATTCAATAGGCATGCCAATGCATACAACCTAGCCTCTACTTCCAACACAAGAACAATGGTACTAATTCATAACAACTTAGTGCAAGGAGAGGAATGTCAACAAGGTAAATTCATGGATGCAAATGGAGGAGACCAAGATTTGGTTGTTCAAGGAGGAGTCACTCCTTAACTATCAACACAAGATAAAGTTCTAATGAAATCAAATAAAGGATGGCAGACTCAAGGACTGAGTTTCACCAACTTCCTAGTTGAAGACACCTATGTTTTCAACCAAGATAATTCAATTGCATAAAATACTATAGAAAAGATAAATGCTATAGGAGATGTTAATGGTGTGCCTACAAGTTCAACTAGTCCTCCTATAAGGTAGTAAGGCATGACTGTAAGCATGGAAATCCCTAAAACTCCTGTACTTTCTTCAAATTAGAATGTTGTAAGGTCTGATCAAGGTGCTTCAATGTCTCAAGATACAAGCATTTAATTACCTTAAACGACTCAATAAAATGTTAATACCTCTATTTTGAACATTGTTGATTCATTGAAAAGTGTTAACACTAATATTTCTCTTTGGGATATCCTTCACATACCCGGCCAAAAGGAGATTTAAAAAAAATAGCTATCTCAAATTCATGTTAGCCCTCAACCATCAAGTCATGGTGATGTTTCTCTCACCAATGCTCCTAATAACATTGTATAACCCTCTACCAAATCTAATAATCCTCCACCCTTCTACCTCACTCTCATTCTAAGGATAAGCTTGTTCATAACTACATAGTTGGTAGTAGAGCTAGCACTTTGGTGATGCCCATGGTTGTAGCTGATAATATGGGCCTAAAATATGAATCATATAGTAAGGGGGTACTACAACTTGATGGGACACCTGCTAAGTTAGTAAGACTGGTCAAAAGTTTTAAATTTTTTCTTCATGATTGCTCAAGCTTCTCCATTCTTCAAGACATTATGGTTGTGGAATTACCTTCCCACTTTACTACCTTCCTCTCAAGAGATTTCAAAACCAATATAGGAGTCTACTTCTTAGTTTATTGGTCCTTATTATCCTTCAGGATAAGGTATAGAGCAAAAGTAACCATTAGATTTCAACCAATTTCTAAATTTCACATTGAACCCTATGTTGGAGCAAGATCTAATTTGAATTATGTCATTAATTATCATGAGAAGTGTATTGTGGATGATGGGACATCTTCTAACCTTGAAGGCATATTTGACTTGTTTCTAGAATAGTATGGTACAAACACCTATGGACATGATCCATACACCTAATTTGAGAAAACTAATCTTGGCACCTACATCATCCATGAGGGAGCATATGATGAATTTGAGGTAAGCATTGAACACTTCTTTTCACAAGCTGTTGAGGACAATTACCTCACTCACATGTATGATGATGATAGATTGAAAAATATGATAGATCACTATGGTGAAAATAACAATGTCTTCCTACCTATAATTGATGAAGAAGTCCTTGAAGATGATAGTCATGAAAAGGAAGATGACCTATGACAATGGTTCAGTACCATAAGTCAAGAGTTTGATCAATTGAGAAAGTCAACCTCTCCTCCCTAAGAAGTGTGAATTTACTAGTGAGGTTTTTGATAAACCTAACAAGCAGATTGTTGAGTGTCCTATTAAGAAAGAAAGAGAAAGTCTTATCAAACATGAGAGTGTATGTATTACTATTTTCAAAGAATTTTTAGTCATATAGAAACCTAGTGAAGTAAAGGAAAAAATGTGTATGTTTGAGGGGCATTACAAACCTCAACCTGAGGTTGAACCTTTTACAAATGTGTTGAAGTAGAGAAAAGATGAACTTGATGATCATACACATCAAGTATATTTTATCCTAGAAGAGATCAAAGTTGAGAAAACTATCATGCCTCTTAACCTAAAATTTGAATAGAAAAAATTAGATATGGAAAGAGTCAATGAGGTTGTAAGTTAAAAAAATCTTTTTGGAATCCTAAATAGAACATCCTTGAGAGCTCAAAATAGTGGACTTGCACACATAAGAAGAGCCAATGATGGTAACTTTTTTTACCATCAACATGATCAAGTGTTTGTTGACAAGCATGTTCCATATGATACATTGCTTTCATGCAGCAACAAGGATTTGAGAGGTACCATATTCAACCCTTGTTGAAGAATGGTGAGTTTTTATTCACCTTAAATGTTTGAGGTCTTGTAAATATTAGGATAGGGGTGTGTCTTTGCTTTTGATTTGTGTGTTCCATAAGTGTTCTTGATAACACATGTTCATTTTCTTAGATGTCTTATTTTATGTATTTTATTATTATTTGGTGTGTTTTCAAAGGAAATTCAATGTAAAAATTGTGTGTGGGTTACTCCATATCCCAATAGATAGGAGTAGGCAACTAGTCTTTGGCATAGTTGGCTTGCCACCCTTAGGAAATCACCAAGATTGTTGACTATTTTGACCAAATGTCAAAATAGGTTAACCCCCTATAGTTGAAAACTTAGATAGGGGTCTAATAGGTTTAAAATGTGTTACATGGTCCTAGATAGGGGTCTTATAATGTGTCTTTTATCATTGGTCATAGTCATTCTTAGTCCTTAGGTGGTTATATGTCATATAAGGTCATTTTTAGGCCATTTAATAGACTTTTACAGGTTTTTCATGAAATTCAAAGGTGTCCAAGTATAATTAAATGTGTATGATGTTAGATTATGTTAGTTTTCAATTCTATAACTAAAAATTTGTATATTTATATATCATAACATGAAAATAATTTAAAAAGGAGGAAGTTTGGGTAGTTGTACAATTTATGCAAGAGTGTGGCACATGTGGTAGGATTTTATAGTGTCTCTTCAGATCCATTGAAATAAATTTCATGATTTGACATCTTAGAAACACCTAAAACTAATCAAAACCACTTTATCTTCTCTATCACTCTCCTAGGCAAGTAGAGATGGTCAATCATTTTCTGATGGTACATCCAATAGGATAGGAATTAGGTTAAATGCTCTTAAATGATGAAATTAATCCTTGTATAATTCAAATCCATGGTAATATTTCCATTATTGGTCTCTTGTGCTTTTTGAAATGTTGCTTAGATGGTCTACTACTCTTTTATGCTTACTCATTCCCATACCCTTCAGGGTTCTCTTCTATTTGGGTAAGTGCATACAAACCAAGTGTTTCACATGTTTTTAGAGAGTGTGGGATAGTTTTCACATGATTCTCAACTCATTTTTCACATGTGGAGTGAAAGAGAAAAGCATAAGTATCTCATTATGCTAATAGGATACTATATTATAGTTTTTAGACCAAATTACACCTATTGTAGAGTTATCTTCTTATCGTGGTTTTAGAACAAGGGTGGAATGTGTTTCCATACTAAAATTTCATGGTGGTTGGTTTCACTTTGGAGGTTTTGGTCTCAATTTTTTTTATGTGAAGTGAAGATAGTAGTACACATATAGAGTCAACTTTTACACAACTGTCACCTACAATAAAACCAACTTGAGCATTGATCAATCATATTCATGACATAGGGAGGTCTTCAAATTTGTATGAAGTATTATAATATGGAAACAAGGATATTGAGACATTCAAAGGTTAATTAATTTGTTATGATAACCAATTCAACATATACACAGTCATATACCTTACCTTCACTGCCTTGTATATTGCAATGACACATACGTGAAGCTCATATAGAGGTCTAAATAACATTAAAATGAAGGTTTTGAAGTTTTTTTGAAACACAATTAAAGGCTAAGATCATTAAAGGTTCCATTTTGATAGTATTAGGGTCATAATATTATAGACAAACTTGAGAGCCATGCTCATAAGTTTACGAATTTACTTCAGGGATAGTTTACCTTAACTCTTCCAAATAAAGTCATGTTCATATGTTGGATCCTCCCATAGTGAAGTGTTTTGAATTATAGATGGGCCCAATTATTTATATAATGTAGCCTAGGCCTATATATGGTGTCTTGACATAAAAAGTAGATTATGTGGTCAAAATGGGATAATAAAAATGATGTTCTAATGTAAATAGACTTCCATTGAAGGTATTTAGTGATATTTGAAACCTAGAGAACCTTAACAATACAAACCTATAGAATGATGATAATGTGGAGTGAAGCTATGGTTTCAATGGAATGAAGTGAATCTATTTGGTTAGGATTATTTATATAAGCCTCAAGAAATATCACATAGGATGAAACCTAATTTCAAGAGGAAATCATCACTACAGATCTCATGGATTCTAAATTTCTATCTACAGTTAGTCTGACTAATAGTGTGTTGACAATGAGACCTAAAAGAAGCAGACCCTATAGAAAATTGACTTATTTTGAATGAAGGTGGTACTAGTGGCCCAAAGAACATTTGAGGAAGTTGAGGTACAGGGTTTTGACTTAGACTACCACCTATAAGGGTTCCTTTTGGTCTAAAAATGGTACCTATAGTTGACCTTAGAGTGATAGTGCAAGTTGAACATAATAGTTTGGGTGTTCATTTAACTTAAGGCATGATATGGATAATTTCAAGTATGAATATGAATCTAAAGAATTAAAATAAAGTCTAAGAATGAAAAATACCATTTAAAACATCTTACAGGGGTCCCTATGACCTAAGGATAGCCACCTATAACTTGCTACAGTGGAGAGACTAACCCAGGCCAATATGCCAGAAAGGTTTCAACACAATCCCTAATGCATTATATGAGGTGAGATCAAATGAATTATAAATGACCTTGATGAATTCAAGGTGAACCCAAGGATGAAACACAGGGTCTAGCATGCAATACACCCATAGACATTTCACTTTTCCCAAGTACACCTACAGTTAGCATAGTCTACTAACTAGGCCTGGAGAAGTGGAGAGTGTACATTGAGAAAGTTGGCACAATTTATTAATGGGACCACTCTCATATTGGCGATGAACATCTCATGTAATATAAATAACAAGGAAATAGGAAAAGGACAAATTTTCAAATTACACCTATAGCCATTTTCATAGTCCATGCATACTCTTTAGGTTTGAGAAGCCTATTTTGAGATTTTTGAAGAGTTGAGGTGAATATGAATATAATTTGTAGACACCTAAAATTTATTATACGAGATATGTGACTTTGTTATTTTGTGTGGAAAACATCCTAAATCGGATAATGAATCCAACACATCTGATATCAACTTATAATTCTAATCTAGTCAAATTTTGGACCGATAACAATGCATTTTGATCAATTTGAGTAATTTGTGCAAAAAGTGCTTAATTGTGCTTGAGAGGTAATTAAACTAAATTAGATCCTAATTAAGAATTCCATGGAAACTTGTTGAATACTTAGTTTTGGGAATAAATACTAAATATTTTCATCATTAAGTGACCTCATTTCTTGGGAAGACATCGCTAGGCCATAAATGCCTCAAATATCAGGGTTCATGCCTCCCATACCTCATCAATGGCCTCCATTCCTCTTAATTTCTCATTTATCCCAAATATTGATGAGCCTATTTATGAATTTTAATTACATAATTGGATTAATTCTTAGCTACACATCTTAATCTTGATATGGACAATTTAGGTTGATTCTAGCCATTTGTAAAAATCTATAAATAGAGATGTCATAAACATAATTTCTAAGCTATTTTGGTGCAAATTTATTATGCTCAAATATTTTCAAAAAGTATTGATAATTCAAAGTTATAATGCACAAATGATTCCAAAAGCTATTGCAATTAGTGCTACCATGCCAAATTGATTCCAAGACAAGCCAAGCCAAAGCCACAAGGTGCCAAGGACAAGAGGAGATAGCCAAGCCTCCTTTGATGAATACTTCATGAGCACAAGTCGAGCAAGCCACTACAAAAGCATTTGGAACATCTAAAGAAGGTGAAGGATTATTGTTTTTCCTTACTTTTTAGTTGTGTTTGTCATTTAATCTTATTATTAAGCTCACCCTAATAAATATACATGAAGGTGTTAGTTTAGTGTGTTTGTCAATTTACTTTGTCCATTTTGTCACTAACAAAATACTAATATGCTCTTCTTAGTCAAATTACTAGTTCACATAATGGCACATCTGGTAGGATCAAATCATTTCATAAAATTTATCACAATGCTTCATCAAGAAACTCATTAACTTTTTTTACACATAATCTTGGAGTGGGAGACTCAAAAGAGTGAAAAAATCAAGAAAACCCCATTTTTGTGTAAATGGCAGGTTTGACTAGACACAGTCATGGGATTATCCTAAAACTCATGGTATTGTCATTCAAAATCGTGGTATTTTGCTTAGCCATTTTTATTTTTGGACTAACTTTGTGTTTTTGTGTGGGGGTTAACAATAACGATACTTTAGAAGTCATAGGATTTCTTTGTAACTCACGGGGTTACTTCATTGTGGTATTATCTAACTGTTAACAGTTAAGTGACAATACTAAAAATCACAAAGTGGTGGGATTATCCTACTACTAGTGAGATAATCAAACCCAATCATGATATTGTGACCAAACCACCTACAGTTTACAATACCACAAATTTTAAAGTTGTGGGATTTTCCTACAAGTTGTGAGATTGTCTTTCAAAGTCACAGTATTATGACTAAATAGTTAGTGGTTAGTTATAATAATGCAACTCATAAAGTTGTAGGATTGTCTTGCAAGTAGTGGGATTGCTCTATCAAGTAGTGGTATTGCAGCATTATGTCAACTTGAGACTTCATTTTTCCAAGTTCATTGTTTCAAACTTAAAGTAGCTTCAAGGCTAAAGGACATACTAACATTATTGTTGCAGGACCAACATGGAAAATTGCTAAAACATGTTCAATCATATTTTTTATGATTTAAAATAATATAGAAAATTTATTTTGGTGCTTAATATAACATTTAGGTGCTTAAGTAAGTTTTAACATTAGTTTTCAAAGTTTACAATTTTAAGACCAAGGGGTCAAATGAACCCCACCAAATCTTTCATTTGAACTTAAAATTGAATACACTTTTCAGTTTTTTTTTCACGGTTTCAATTAGCACTTTGCTTTCACAAAATACAAGGATGCTACATGTATGGTCTTCCATTTGTCCTCTTCAGGGGACCCTTGGAATCAAAAGCGCTTTCCTTATTTAAAAATTACCTAGTCCAATGCATAGAAAGAATGTCATCTAAATCACTCCCCAAAAACATAGAAAAGTATTGGGTGACCTTGACAATGACCCTAAAGTATTTCTATTTTATGATTTCTTTATTTCATGCAAACTTGGCTTGCAAGGGGGACTTCATCACCTCTTGTGAGTTCTTTAAGGAAGCTTTGACCTGGGGTTTCATCTCCCAGCATTGACTTTACTTACTCCTTCTGAGTTTCACATGAGACTTATCTACATTTGGACATCGTACTACACTGAGGGAACAACAGGATGTAGTGGTTGTAAAATAGACTAGAGCTTTTTACAACTAGCCAATGCCATGGTCACCTAATTTATGTGCCTATCTTTTGCATTGTTTGACGTGAAAGCCATTGTGCAATTGATTCCCCTAGAAATGTTTAAAATCTTGCTAGTTTAGTCAACCCTATATTGACATACCCTTGTTAAAATTTGGATGATTATACTTAGTGCATTTTGATCATTTTTTGCTTGGTATGTTTTGAGACTAAAATGTATGTATTTGTTCATAATCCATGTCAAAATAATGTATTTGAAGTAAGGAGGGTAGTGCTATGCTACCCAAATCATGTCAAAACATTTTGATCATTTTGAGTCTTTGAAACATAACAATGATCACATCATTCGAGCATGCTTACATCATTAGGCTGCTTAATTTGTTTCAAGACTAGTTTACATTGCACCAAAAACCATTTGGACCTTTGTCTTCTGTCGTCATGCTATCCAATCTTGTCTAGATTATTTTATTAAATGATATCTTTCAAAGTTGAGTTTCAATTAACCTTGTTAAGTTTGGATCCAAACATTGATTGATTTTTATTTAAGCCTCAATTCATGGGATTGATACATAGATCTTTCTCTTTTCACTTGCATAACTTCAGTTAATCGATTACCCAAAATTGAAAACTATTGATGGTTTATTTTTTAAATTCCTATCCTCATCATTATTTGTACCTTTATTTAGGAAAGCATAGTCTTTCTCAAATGCCTTTTGCCTTATGCCTTATGCCAACTGATCATGTTTATGTTTGATTTCATGTGCCGAGTCTATGTCAAAGATGTTTCCAAACTTGTTATATTAAATCAAATCACATCAGCCTTTATTTCAAGTCTTTTTTTTATGATATTTGGCTAAAATTCCTAGTATGCCTATTTGTTTGAGCCTAGCTTTTGACTCTGGATTTGGATAAAATACCTAGTAACTCAAATTTTACCTTTCCTAGTTTAGACCTTGTTTGGAACACTTTGACCTAGACCTTTGACATGCTAATTTTTATTTAGACACTTGACCTTTTGTGCATATGAGATTTAACGTTAGATATTTGATGTTATACTATTTTATGCCAAGTTTTAGCACTGACCATTTTGGAGATATAGCTCCACCTTTTGATGACATTAGAGATACAACTCCACCCTTTCAACCAAGTTTGAACTATTTGTCCTTTAGACATAGTTTTTTAGAGTTTGTAGAACTCTAAGCCTTTTTGTTTTCAGAGCTTTCATCATTTATGTAGATATGTCTAGCTAAAACTATGGTGGAGTCACATTTAATCCAACCTATGATAGAATGGCCACACAAAATGAATTTTATGGCTTTAGTCAAGACCCCAATGATGATAATATGGTTTGTGAAATAGATTTCTATCCACCTCAAAATAATCATTCATGGGAACAAATTCACAAACCAACTCACTATCCAACTCGACACCTTAATTGGTATGAATAGGATTGTGAGGAGGATTTTGAAGACCTAACTATATATAATGTTTTTTGGGATATTGATACATACCCTCTTTACAATAATTAGTATGTGAAACACAATCAACAACTAGCTTATGAGCCAACTCATGACTGGGATGATATGGTTTATGAGCCTTGGATGCTTTGTATTGTGCAAACAATCAAGTTCCATAACATCCTTTTCTTCTCCAATCATTGACTACCCCTAACCCTCCTTTGGCTTATACGAGCTATCAAGCTCTACAATATCCAAGGAATACCATTATCATTTGAAGACCTAGTCATTTGACTTATGCAATCAATCAAGCTCCACACCACCCTATCGTTACCATTTCAAGACTTTATCTTTTGGCTCAGGGGATCAATCATTCTCCCTAATGCCCTATCATTATCCAATCATAGACCATTCCTCATCCAGTGCCAATCCCATCCAACCCTCAATCGATCCAATCATTTGAAGACCAAGTTGTGTTTAAAACTAGTATTTTCTAATTCATTAGACCCCAAGTCCCAAATAACCAACCAATCCAAGATGTTTTTATTGAACCAACCATTTGTGATAAGTCAACCTAGGATGAATTGCCTATTGATCCTATCCCAATTTTCAAGGAGTCTCAATCTAATGAGTCAGTATTTATTAAGTCACTTCTTAATGACTATAACTGCCTTTAGGCAAATCATCATCTCAACCATATGCCTATTTTTCAAGAGCGTCCTATTGATGAACCATTCTCTAAGGAGTTGTATCTTGACCTTTTTCCCATCGTAGAGGAGTCTCACTTTGACAAACCAGTTTTTATAGAGCCCATTGTGCCATCACAAGCTATTACTTATCCACTACCAAACATTCAATAAGATATCATTATAATATAGTACCCATCAGATGAATAATCAAAATTAGAGTCATGTTCTATTTTTGGATTGACATCAAATTTAGCATCAGAATCAAAATCAACATCAGTCTCAACGTTATATTCAAAGTCCCTTGAGTTAGAATCAGATTCAAAAGAAAAATATGTTTGTGGCTATTACAACATTGGCTACATATGTCTCATAGATCAATTTGAATACATTTGTGATCCTTCTACATTTTTTGAGGATGAGTACTTCAACATTGACATAGGTTCTCCTAGTATCTTCTACAAGGATTGTGTTTCCAATACCCATTCCATTACTATTCCACAAGCCTTTACCCTCAACCAAGATAGGCATAGTATTGACATTCCATCTTTTATAAGTTTTGATTGGGATCAATAAAATCACACTTTGTTAAACTGCATCCATGGTGACATAGTAGTTAAAGAAGAGCAATGAGGCCAAGACCACATTCATGTAGTAGAAGAACACTCTCTTAGTGAAATATTTTCAGAGGTGCTAGGGGACAATCAAAGTTAGAACTCAACATCTTATAGTGAAACTTATTCAGAAGTGCTAGAAGACAATCAAAGTCAAAAGCCAACATTCTTTACTAAAACCTTCTTAGAGGCACTATGGGATAATCAAGACAACTTTGTTGGTGAAAACTTTTTTGAGGCACCAATAGCTGAGCACAAAAGTTCTTCACTACTTGATGAAGACAAAATCAAAGATCAAATAAAAATAACTTCCTATCTACAACTTAATTAGATGATAGCTACTCTCAAGATCAAATAATAGAAAAATATGATGGTATTATTGAGATAACAAGTCTTTGGACCTGACATAACCAAAGTTATGTTAAATCTAGCATTAACAACATTACGTGTGACTAAAAGTCCTAAGTTTCATTTGTTTCCCCACCATTATACATTCCATTATCATCCACCATTCCATTTCATAATCAAACTTACCATCCATTATTTATCCTTTTCACCATTTATGGACACACTTTACTTTGTATAAGATATAAATATACCTTGTCTCGACGCTTGAAGGAATCATAATCAACAACCAATGAAGATCACAAAATCATTCTTGGCAATCAAATCTGTAGCTAGTTCTTGATAGAGAAACTATTTAGACAAGGTGTCATAGAGCTAATAACATGATTGAGTATTCTATTTATATCATTTTTTGATTAGGACTTGCATCTCCCCATCAATAAAAATAATAGAATAAAAAACCATACCTAGTCTAGAACCACACATGTACTTTATTGTTTCACATTGCCATGCCATTACCTTTATTACATATGCCTATTTGCCATTACTGGTGACCCAACCATTCACCCCATCACTTGCGAGAAGCCCTCTTACCATTTTTTCCAATCTATCAAAACCCATAATTATCTTTATCAAGACCATACCATCCTATCATACCATTCTTATCTAGACCAAAGCCTATTTTTAGTTGTCCTATCCACTCCTATTTTAATCTTTGTTACTTTGGTTCTTCCTAAAATTTTTGTGAGGGGATTATAATCAAGTTTCAATAATAAATGAAATCCATGTTTACAATGATAGTCTATGAAAGTAGTGTGACAATTGATCTGGTAAGATATCTTTCATTTTCCATCGTGTATCAAGTTTGTTTATGTGAGCCTGAATATAATCACCTATGGGAAAAATCAATGTTTCACCAATCTTGATACTAATTGTAACTACCTATGGGAAAATTAGTATCATTGACCCATGTCATTGTATACTAGTTATAACCACATGTGGAAAAACTAGGGGCAACACTTGTTTACCATGCATTGCCACATTACCTTGCCATCACTATTTTTATTTGACTGGTCACTTGCTAGATTTGAGAACTTTTTGGGACCTAACTTGTTTTTCCCTACCTTTTGTGTAGTCAAAATAATGTGACTTGAGGTCATTTTGAGACTATGTAGGCAGCGTTTGATACTTGTTGAGGTCAGCTTAGTCCCCCTTTCCATATGCTCTCACCATTTTGTGAGCAACCTAAGCCAAATGCTCTTGCCATTTTGTGAATAGGTATATTTTCATTCTCTAATGAGTTAAGATACCTTAAAATGCCATAAACATTCATAACATTTCAAAAATACCAAAAACATTTGTCCTATCAAAGTCTAGTTAGTTATCCTCGATCCACCTTACTGGGCCATGGTCATTGATAGGATGCTTTCTTTTGATTTTATTTTGACTTTCTATTTGTTTGTTTGTTTCAAGTTGATTTTTTGTTTATTTGTTTTTCTATTTTTTTGTTTGTTTGTTTATTTATTTGCTTATTTGTTTGTTTGTTTTCAGCACTATTGCCTTGACTTGGTCTGTATGCATTCATCGGGTAATCCCTTGAGCATATTATTCTTTAGTCTATCCATATTCATATGTTAACATTCTCATCATGGTTTTCATCATTGGTGCATTATTTTTGAGTGTTTATTGGATATCAGGAGTCAGTCTTTATGCATATTTTGGCCATGTCTTCATGGTATTCTATCATAATGCCTATCATCACATGCTACATCAAAAATCAACTTCAAGAAGGTCTAAAATCAATGGATCTAAAAAATATTCTCTTTATCACCTTGGAAAATCCTTCCATCCCACCCTTGATCAAATTAACCAATTAGCCATTCTAGTTGTATTATTACTAATAAGGATGAGCATCTCCTTATTGGTAGGTATAACTGAATTATTTTCTATTGATCTATCTCATTATTATATCCATCTCCTTCATCACTTTACACTCACTCATATTTAATCTATATTCTAGGTTATATCCTTGAGTTATGTTTGCTAATGAACCCTAACTGGGGCACCATCATCTTTAAACAATCTAGGTCATCTTAATGATTAGAACTGCCTATAGGCAAAACATTATTTTTGACTTTTATTCCCGATTATAAACACCTTTGGAAAAATCAGTACTTTTTAAATCAATGCATGCAATCATTTTCTCATTTGGATTAATCTCAACCACAGGTTAATTCCACCTTTTTTCTTGTTTTTTTTTAGGGACCATCCATCAACAAATGTGATGGTCATTCCCTTGAAGGGGCATCATCCTAGGATTCCTAACTACCATTTAGAGCTTTAATTTTCAACCATCATCTTCCTTTTGGCATACAGGCATTTTCTCATTATTTGAGAAGACATTTCTTTTCCTATGGCTTGTAACATCTTCCCAAAAAAAGTCAAACTTTAGACACCTAAAATTGGCCACCGATAACCTTCAATCAGAGTTTTGACCAATTTCCACCTAAAGTGCACAATTTGGCCTAAAAACACTAAAACACGCTAATGATATGAAACTATCATATTCAAGATCCTATTTTGGCTAGGGTATCATTAAATAGGTCAATGAAATTTATGGGCCAACTACCTTTGATCAGATCATCCTGAGTCAAAATGCTAATTTTACACCTAAGAACTCTGGATTGTTATTTTCTATAAAATTTATTGTACAAAACACATGCCTTTTTTATTTTGTGTTGGTAACATTCTAAATGAGATAACGAATCCAATTCATTTGACATCAAGTTCTAATTCCAATCCAGTCAAATTTTAGACCAATAACAAGGCATTCAGATCAATTTGAGTAATTTGTGCACAAAGTGCTTAATCATGCTTAAGAGATAATTAAAATAAATTAGAGCCTAATTAAGAATTACATGGAAACTTGTTGAATACTTATTTATTTGAATGAATATTGAATATTTTCATCATCAGGTGACCTCATTTCTTAGGAAGACATCCTTAGGGCATAAATGCCATAAATATCAGGATTCATGCCTCATATGCCTCATCAATGACCTCTATGCCTCTTAATTGCTCCTCTATCCCAAATATTGATGAGCCTATTTATGAATTTAAATTACATAATTATATTAATTCTTATCCACAAATCTCAATCTTGAGATGGACGGTTCAGGTTGATTCTAGCCAATTGCAAAAACTATAAATAGAGAGGCCATGAACATCATTTCTAAGATATTTTGGTGCAAAGTAATTATTATCAAATATATTCAAAAATTCTTGATAATTCAAATTTATAAAGCACAAATGATTCCAAAATTTATTATGGTTAGTGCTACCATGCCAAATTGATTCCAAGCCAAGCCAAGCCAAGCCAAAGCCAAAAGGTGCCAAGGAGAAGAGGAGATAGCCAAGCCTCCTTTGATGAAGACTTCATGAGCGCAAGACAAGAAAAACACTAAAAAAACTTTTGGATCAACTAAGGAAGGTGAATGATTCTTGTTTTTCCTTACTTTAGTTGTGTTTGTTATTAAGATCACCCTAGTAACTAGGCTTGAAGGTGTTAGTTTAGTGTGTTGTTTGTCAATTTGATTTGTTCATTTTGTCACTAACACAATACTAATCTCCCCTTCTTTGTCGAATTCCTAGTTCACATAATATATCTATGATAATTTTTATATATGGTACTCAATACCTATTTAATCCTCTCATAACCTCAGTTTGGATGAGCAGATAGGGGAAGTGGCCTCTATTATGTGTCAGATAGAGGGCACTCCTAGAGATGCAAAACTATAAGAAAGGGTAGGTAATTGATAATGGGATGTGTTGAAGAGGCTTGTAGCATTTAATTAATAATGTATATAACTATTTTGAACATGAAAAAGCATAGGAGAGGCCTCATAGTTTTTTGAAAGCATGCAGATAAGGTTTTATGTCATGAACATAGTTCATGCCTACCAAATGTAGACTAGGCCTAAAGCCCCAAAGGGGTCCAATCTCATTTTTAACACCAATTCAACCTTTCAATGCATTGTATGACTTTCAAGGTGAGATATTAGGTGAATTGGAACTATTGGTCTATAAGGGAAATAATAATAAATTCGTTTTCGGCTTAAAAAAATCTTAGGGGTACCTCAATTGCATTCTGAAGCTTGAGAGACCAAATTTAAGAGCTCACACTAGTGAAAAAACATTGAATGGATATATATGTATATACTAATGGTTGAAGGAGGTCACCAACTTTATTTTAGTGGCATTTGTTCAAGTTTTTGAAATCTAGTTTTTATGAACATTTTCTAACAGTCTAAAACATTAAAAACCCCTCCAAAACCCTTGTTTTTGACTTGATTGGAAAGTGATGGATAGAAATGAACACAAACTGGGATTATTTCTCTAGAAAGTGTTTTTTAATCATGTAAAACTCTCTCATTATCCATGACACATGATTTTTCTAAACCCTAACTCTATAGACAGGTTTGAAATAGGTTTTTTGCAACAATTTATGTGTTGCAACTTTGTAGAAGGAGAATCAATTTGGTAGGTCAAGTGTGTATTTTACTAATCAACTATATCCATTTATTTCCATAATTTTATATAATAGGTCTTATGCTAACTCATATACTTCAAGTAATCTATGGTAGATAGTGAAAATGGAGAGTGACTGGCAAGTGAAGAGATGAGAAGTCCAATTAAGAGGAATTTTAAGGTCTAAAATATGGAGTAAGAGGTAAGGATATTATTACATAGTGTCATATCACCCCATACATATATTTAATATAGAAACTAAAGGACCTTTTGGTGATAAATGTCAAGATAGACCTAGAAGGTTAGTGATAGTGACTGTAGATGATGAGAAAAAGTGTCTAAAAGAGGACCAATGGTTAAGAATGCATCTAATTACTATTGAAGCTTATTTATAATCCATCCTTGATATTTCACATGTTTCAACTCTCCCTAGTCTGGTTTTGAGTGCTCAAGAGGCCTAGTGATGAAGGCAATTTAAAAAAGGTAGCTGAAGGATCCCTACCCTAATTTTAGAGAGTTTCATGATTTGGAGAGACATTTTTCCAAAGAGACCTTTCATGGTCTATTTCATATTACATTCCTTTGAAATTTAACTAGTTATCATGCCTTGACAAGTGGCATTGTGACCCTTGAGATCTGCTTCTCCCTCTCCTCTATCACATTCTATAAATGTAAGCCATTTTAGCTCTTGTATTATAATTCCACACCTGGTATGGTGAAGCCATGATGGTTTGATATTTTAATTTACCTTTGAAATATATATTCAATCTAGTTTTTAGTTAAAAAAAAACTATCTTGTCAAAGTGAGTGAAGAGATGTATAGTGAATATACAATTGATTAATGTCCATCCTTGATTTCTCTCAATCCTTCCATGTTTGATGTAAATTGTTCCACTCTATCAGGTCACATGAAGTGTTTTCAAATGTATGGGCCTATTTTAAAGTGTAAAAATATCCTTAGTTTCTACAACTAATCATTGGTTCACTTACCTTGAGTAGTTTTCATGCATATCACCTCCATGTTGAAATACTAATGTTGAAGTATTCTAGGACTATGAACCTAGTGTTCTAGGTCATGTCTCTTAGTGCAAGAGTATGATAATATTTTTTAAGTCTTTATAGTGTATCACCCACTCAGAATAGTTTAATTTCATGTATACTTCTACCTCCTTTCAACCAATCAATCAGTTAGTGTAAGTGATAAACACATAAGGATCAATCTAGGGAGCTAGCCCTTAAACCTAGAGTTCTACCTCTACTATAGGAAATACATAGGCCTAGAGGTATTCTAATGTTTCCAAAATCTTAGAGTAGGCTTATACAACCTCCTCTAGGGTGAAATAGTTGGTGATAACAATAATTTTATCATATATCCTTGTCATGTAGAAGACAATCTTAGTCTACTTCTAATAAAAAAGATACCATAATTCAAAAGAATTTTTTTTGCCACATATAAAATTAATCAAATTGTATTTCATATATTGAAAATTATTTTTCAAAACTTTAAGTGCTTGTCTTTCAATGATTTCATATATTTTATAGGTACATGTGAAGGATTGAATGGATTATTGAAGTATTAATATTAATTATTGCAATACATGTTGGTGCAAACAATAATAATGGAAAATTATTATTACTTACTTCTAAATTAAATATAAATCTTATTTTATTTATAAGGTATGATTTACATATACCAATAGTACCTGGGATAATCATTTTCAATGGAAGCATTGTGGAACATTGCTTGTGGTGGCGCATAATAATATCCAAAGTGATTTGTTATTCTATGGATAATGCATTTAAATTAGATGGAATAACAATATGGGATTCATAAAATTGGAATATTAAATATTCAATCCTATAAATAAATACATAATATCCATCCATAAATCTTAAATGTTATCATCATTCTAGTTATGATGTGCATCAAAGTCAAAAGATCATTATGTTGTATATCATTCTTGGGATGTATTTTAGGCAAAAGTTATCATTCATAAATATATTCAAATTTTTAATGAAGAATGTTATCATCCAAAACTTCATCATTATAAAAAATATCATTTTCAAAAACTGTACAGTGAATATGGCATGATGGTAGAATATTTGCATGCTTACCCAATTTTTAACTACTTGTTTAGTAGAACAACTAATGTTTACACTATTATTCTAGAAAGGTTTGTACAAATTAAGTTCTCTCCAAAAAAATATTCATATGAAATATAATATTTTAAAGGAATTAAAAAGAATCTTGGGAAGACACGAATAAAATTTGGCACATATTCTTTTCCTTTTTTCACCATGATGATTATTGTCATATGACGAATTTATTGAAACTTCTATAAGTGATAGTGGAACTAATGAATGAGGTCGATATATGTATGCATTAATGAAATTTGAATTACATACTGACTCATATTTATAAAAAACAAACATGGTGTAGGTTTTTCTTACAAAAAATTAATGAGACAAATGATCTGTACACATAACAAGTAGGAGTTTTTGTGAAATATGGAAAATTCACATGCATTGATGTCATGATCAACAATATTAATAGTTAAAAGTTTCTTAAATACATTTGAAAATGGTTCATATGATATTGGCATTTTCTAATATTTTTGTTAGCATATGGTGATATGTTTCAAATCATTTCTCTAATTTAGATATATTTCAATGCAAGTTCATGTGAAAGAACATGTTGGAAATCAACATTCTTTTTCCAACTAGAAAACATGGTTGGATTATGAGTATTTAATCTATCATCAATATAAGAAGGATTTTATTTTTTATCTCTATTATTTTCAATGACTATGGAATATTATTGATGCAATTCCCAAGGTGATTTTCATTAATGTTGAAGAACCATTCCTTTTTGCTTAAGCACATTTCTTTGGTGCACTTAGTAATCCTTTGAAGATGTTTCAAAAACTCTTCATATTCAAGAAAAGGATTGCTTGATAGTATGTCTATTATATTCAATAAACATGGACCATCAAGAGTATAATGATGTAATATTTTATTTCTTTCAATTATGTCTTATGGATTCAAATCTGTTATATATTTTTCAAAATAAGATTTTAGATTTGTAATTTTAGTTTAATCTTCCAATATAATGTATAAATATTGGGTCCATATTTTAGCCAGATAAATCCATGAATATGTGCATAAATTATATGTTACCATTAATATTTTACAATAAAATTTATTTATATGAGGCTTAATAGAACAAGTTGTTTTGGAAAAATGAAACACAAAATGGAGAAATTTGATGTATGTGTAAACCAATAATCTTGTACTTATAAGTGTTTTTCTAATACTTCCTCATGAAATATTATAAATCTATGATGCATACAAAGGGTTGTATGATGTGGATTAGATATAATATTTTTAATGCTTTAATGCTAAGCTTAACATGGATCTTCATGGGGTTTAGAATGCATTGCACTATTCACTTCATGCCATTTTATATTATCAACACTCAACTTGAAAAAAAAATAGGATCATCTAGATGATCAATCATGCCAGTTAGTTCAACATGGATTTTTTTCCAATTTGATCTTGGTCCCTAAAAATAGGAAGCAAAGTGCATAAATTATTCAAAGGTTTTATCATGAGGAATTGTGTGGATTCATTCTCAAAGATCTACAATAATAATTGGAAAATTTTCCTCAATATTTATTTAACAAAAATAGTTACTTTTCCTTGGGTATGATGATGCATCATTAGATTAAATAGAAAATACATAAATATTTTATTACTACCAAGTATTTTATCATAGTAACATATGAAATGAAGCACATATTCATGCATTTTAATTTTTTTGAAGTAACTCTAAACATAGCTTCACCTTTAGGAAACAGAGTAAGAAGTGCCATATCAAATGAACCCTTTGTATTGTATTCAATTATAAGACACATATCAGGTGTTGGCCATGGCATAATAAATGGTGTTGGTTGGTATGTTGATTAAAAATACTTTTGTATTTATTTTATTTGTGTTCATGTATTTTAGAGAACATGGACAAATGAGGAAGGTGGTTTTGCTATGTAGTCAAAACATGTTATTTTTTATACATCTAAAGATGGTTTAATTTTCTAGGATTATTCAATAGTTTTTTCAGGGGATGATGCCAATTCTTCATTGTCAAAAGTGACATTTTTGTAATATAGATCATGCACTATTTTATATTGGATATCATTTCTTATGTGCAATCTGTTAACATAAAAATCATGTGTTTTTTCTTTAGGAACTTGTATTTTGACAAGTATTATATCATATTGATCAATTTTTCATGGATTTTTTTTTTTTAAAAATGGCACTAATGTTCCAATGCAAACTAATAATATGTCTACTATATTTATATTGGCATCCACAAACATATTATACCTAATTTTAGATTATCCTATGCTATAATCATATCCTTAACTTACGTTAACACTTTTAAAACTATAGGGTATTCTCTAGGATCCATATTATTCCATTTGGTGAAACAATGGCCCTTTTGTTATGAGAAACATCTAAAAAAATGAATACTCTATTTGAAATTTAAATTTTCATGCTTGGATAATTATCCATGCATGTAGAGCATATTCAAAACAATGATCAATGATCCACTCTACATAAAAATTGCCTATATGTCTCAACAAGGTTTGAATTATATATACAATCAGTAAGCACGTTGTTTCCCTTTCTTTTAGAAATAGGAAATGATGAATTAGAGATCATTTACTTTGATATACTATAGAATATTTGAAATGATGTGCTTCCAACATACTCAAAATAAAAATAATTTTTAGTCAATGTTTGTTTTCCTGTAATTCTAAACAATTCATTTGTGTGTTTACAAGGAATAGGTTCAACATTCATTGAGAAACTACACACACATATATTTTCAGGAAGTATTGGTTGATTTTCCATGAGGAGATGTGAACGGCTATTGAAACAATATTTTTTCCCCTTTTGCATGCATCGATAATATATTTTTTCAGTTGGAGTCAACACCGTTAAATTTATTTAAAAAGTTATTTATTCTTCACATAATATTTGTCCATTTTTTTATCTCCTTTATAAAATAGACGTCTGGAAGTTAAAATCATTTTTTTACATCAACAAAATGTATATACATGAAATATGTATATTATTATATGAAAATACTATCACCAAATAATATATTAAAAGTATAATAATAATTTAAAAAAAAGAGAGAGATATTGATAATGCTATAAATTTAAAATATATCTTAAAATTAAAGTAAAAAAATGTGATATTTAAGATTTTTTCAAACCATAACTAAAAAAAGGAACTTTTTTTTTCTTCATATTCATTAATTACAATTAACAACAATTATCTAAAATATTTTTTTTCAATATAATAGAAGTCCAAGTTATATATGAAAGGAAATAAAATAAAATAAAATAAATGATTCTTTACAAACCATATGATTACAATTAAGGAAAAGGTATATAAGAAATTAATGTCTATGAAAACATAATACAACAAAGTAGGTAAAATATAAATAAGTCTCTAAATAAAAATATTATTAATGAATAGTGTTTTTTAAGTTATAATATTAAAATTAAAACTAAATGAAATGTAGGATTTAATATATTTCAAAACCATAGTAAAACAAAGAGAAATATTTTTCATATTTGTTAATTATAATTAATAAGGTTAGTTAGTTATAGATTTTTTAGACATCCAAACATGAAAATTATCTTTCAACACGTAATATAAGTTTATCAGGTTTCTAAGGAGATTTTTCTCAACAAGTCTAGTTTGCTTGAGCTTGAGGCCTTGATTAATATTTGCAGATAGTTTTATGAATTCTTTTCTTGATTTAAAAAAAATTGAAGTCTTTATTCTCTTTCTAGAAAATCTTATGTTTCTATGCCTTAATCATGTGATCATTATTTTGATTTTGTAATTGTATGTGATAAATAAGCCCTACCTTTTACATATAAGCATGGAAAAATAACCCTAATTACATAAGTACTAATTTTATTCTTTTTGTTTTACATGTGTCTAAGGTTTGCCAATAATTTTGTATGATGATTAGTTTAGATGTTGCACTCTATAAGTAGGATTTTGTGATATCTACCAAATTTACTTTGTTTTTCCAATTCATGAGTCAATTTCCTCTCCATATTATTACCTTATCTCTCAATTCTTTCTTAAATATGTTAGTGGCATATTTATCTCTTAGGTTTTTAGTAAATCCACTAGTGTGAAATTTATCTTCTTTAATAGGTCCAAAAAAATTTCCAATTGTATATGAATATCCTATGGTTCAATAGCAAATTTCCTATTTAAAATTATGTTTAAACATGACAAGATGGTTGGAATATGAAACTAGTGAGATTGAATCCCAATAGGGCAGTTTTATATAAGTATCGTTTGTTGATAGTTGTGCTTTGTGTTATTCCTTGAAGATTTGGACTCTAGAAAGAGATCCTATACCCCTCTTATTATGTCTCTAGAGTGAGTCCTCATAATCCCTTCTGATGTGTTTCTCATGGGTCCTATAATCCGTCCAAAGCTAACACATTATTTGTATTGTATGTGAGTGATATTTCTATGGCCAATATTTTAATGCCCACATACATGTAATGGAGTGTGTACATGCATAACAAATGATGATCTAACAAAAAACACTTACAACATGATATGATTTTGAAGACGCTCCATTAGTATAATGGTAACCAAGACAAATATGAAATACCAAATTTGAAATATATTAAAAAGGTCTCATCACTAACTCCTAGGCCACTCACTCTAAATCAACCTTGAGGATTGAAAGGAACCATCCAATGCAGACATAAACCTCTCATGTAGGTGAAAACTTGTGTATCCCTATTAGCAAGTGAAAAATACACTCCAAATAGACTTCATAAGAGAATAACATAATAAAATCATAGTGGAAGGGCATTATTCCAATTTGTGTGTTAGTATTTGATAGTTTGAGTCCATGGGTTGAATAAATAAATTAGGATTGATGCTCAGTCAACACAAGAACTATTTTATTTTACATATACTTTTTCTATTCATCTATTTTAACCCTCAATCCAAAATAAAGGGCCAAACGTGTAGTTGCATTCCTCTCTCTATAGACCTAAGAATCATGGAATATCTTAGTGGTTCCTCGACAACAAATGTCTTGATACCATTCCATGCATAAGAGCAAGTTTTGAGTGCAGCATATTATTACCCTTTAGATGGGTGTAATTTACATAATACATATCGATTACATGATGATATATTTAACTCTTGTTTTAAAACTATGTAATTACATTTGTTATTTTTTAGAAATCATATTTACTCATATATGTCTAATCACATTCCACCAAGGCTTATCTTCCCAAAACAATCCACAATATTCTATCCAATATCAATGCATTAGAAGTACAATAATTATGCAGCGTCCTGTAGGGATTTGGCACTTTATGTCCTTGTTTAATAATGCTTTTCAAAATTTAAAACATTACATCGATATATATTTATCACCATCTTTTATGTAGAAACACTAAGAGCTAGTTTTATAGGACAATTATTTTAAAAAATAGAATAAAAGGATTAGGTAGACGTTAACTCAAATCAACCAAATGAATAATAAATTTCTAAAGGACATAATTAGACTTAAAAATCTTTAAGTGGTTAGAACACTCAATGTAATCTATGGTTCTATTAACTGTTTAAACTCATAAACATAATTAAAACCATTTATTTCATTTATTCATTAAGTCAGAGGCTTATACAATGGATAAGGCCCTGCAAATTCATCTCACAAAGAGATAAAGCAATATATTCCATTGTAAATAACCTAGTTTTGAATAGTGGTTATTTGGGGGAAGTGGTGGTGCAGAGCGGTTTGGTAGCGCTTGATATCATTTACATCAACCAATAGTTAGGATTTTTATCGACCATGTTGTTGTTGTTTCAACATATTACCCATCATAAATGAAAGATTTTGCCTCTTTATGGAGGATTTACAAGGGATGGTCCCCTTAGGGATAAATATTATGCGATGTTAAGCCCTTAAAACTGTCATCCTCCTCAAAACCTCCAAACATATTGGCAAGATGATTATTATTAGTATTACTGTTACTACTAACCCCTCTAATGGTCATGAAAGGTGGATGATCCTTTGTGTAGTAAAATTGGTATTTCTGAAGTAGCTAAGCATAAGAAGGCATTAATTGAGCCATATGTTCAATGCTTAAAATGCTTCTCTTGTGATTCGAACAAGAAACCTACTACAAACCAAACATATTTTTATTGGATGAAGATGTAGACAACTATTTAGATTGATGATGATGATGATGATGATGATGATGATGATGATGATGATGATGATGATGTTGACGACGATGACGACGACGACGACGACGACGACGACGATGATGATGATGATGATGATGATGATGATGATGATGATGATGATGATGATGATGATGATGATGATGATGACGATGACGACGACGATGACAACGATGATGATGATGATGATGATGATGATGATGATGATGATGATGCTTGAGAATAGAATATGCCCCAAGCGGCCTTCCATATCCATATGATGATACATATGCCATACAATTATTCATAGATGCAATCGATGCTGCCATTACTATATTTTCCTGCAGTTACTTCTTCTGCTCCTGCAATCTTAGCCTTTCAAGATAAGCCACTCCAAACCGTCTTTGTAGTTGCCTCTTATGCACCATGCTATTGATCTTTGCCTTCTTCATTGACTTCATGCAATACTTGTTATCACCATGTCTAGGTTTCAAACCTCTTGAAGTAACCTTTTCATCCAACATCATTAACATTCTTTCCATATCAAGTTCTGTTCTTTTCTTTTTTTTAACTTGGCCCAAGAGCAACACTGCCACCATTCTTTTTATCTGAATTTTTTCAACTCAAGCGGAACCGCATTCCATTTCAGTCAAGGATTTCAACAGACTTAGAAAGCTACTCTGCGCTTTCAACAAACTAAAAATATGCATTTATCTCCATTTCTGGACATGACATATATATAATGTATATGTATTGTGGTCATGTTTCTTTTTCGGAGTGCGAGCTGCTTCATGATTTTCATTATACGTTGGCCGGCACATATTTGATTTTACGTTATTGTGAATTGACAGGAAGGGTAGAGGGAGACCCACATTTAGTTGGTTAGTATAATTTATGATTGGTTTTGGGGGCTCTATTTGGGAATTAAATGATAGGGTTAAAATGTTCAAAAGGGGCGACAAATGTCAACATTTACTGCTCCTTTGACAAGTCATGGACGGTCTCTTTCATCCTTCCAATTGGTTGTTGTGGGTTGTTTTGTTGGGATCTTCACAACCATGTTTGGTCTTTGTTTATTGATCTAATCAATCTCCCATTAGTCTTTAGTTAGGATACATTGGAATTTTAGGAGGATTTTATTTTCACTGAAAATATTTATTCTTATTTAAATTTTCTTATTTTGGAATCAAAATTTTGCTAAGTGTTACATAAATTTATATAATTTGAATGTTTATTTCTTCTAAAATATAAATACTTAATAAATTTTTCTTTTTAGTGTTTTTGATTAGCTAACTAGTAATGGCTAAATTGGTGTTGGGTCAAGGAAAAAAAGTCTACAGATATTATGTGAACAACTCAACAATTGTAGCGTCATTACCATCCACACGATATATATATATATATATATATATATATATATATATACACACAAAACAAAAATATACAATTCCTCTAACTTTTTATACACCTTCGAAGCAATTGCTAATTATAAATTATCTAAACTACTCAAAATCTGCATTTACATTTTATACACTCATTTGAAAACTTAGAAAATTATAAAAGTTACTTCTTAAAAAACTCGGAATGTTGACCAAAATATTTAATGTCTATACAAAGTTGTTCACAAACTTCAATTTTTTTATTAAAATTGTTTCTAAAAGCCATAGAGTTGACCAATATATTTAATGTCTATATTCACTTTTTAGAAACTTAACATGTTGAAGATTACTTTCACGAGAAGCCATATCGTTGACCTATATATTTAATGTCCATACTGAATTATTTTAAAAACTTAAAAATATAGCAAACCTTGTTTCCAGGAAAAACCATAGAGTTGACATATACTCGTTTAGAATCTTAAAAAATTATCAACGTTGCTTCGAGAGACTTTAGTCTGTTCTTTGATTATAAAAGAAAATTGCGTATAGTTTCGTAGGAAGATTATCGGTGGGCGGATAGATCGGTCAAAGTTTCCTGGCCAAAGTTCGAGTCTCACAGTTATGTGCAGCAAGCTTGAGGGAGTTCAGCTTAACCTGGATCGGTTATGGATCAAAGCGCCTCTGTGTAAAGGGATGAACAGAACGTTGTACGACGCAGCCGAAACAGGGAATATACAAATTCTTGATGAGATTGCCCTGCACGACATTGTCAACGAGGTAACGCCGGCAGGAAACACAGCGCTTCAGATAGCCGCGCGTCATGGTTCTCTGCAATTCATTCAAAAGTTGGTTCAACTCTCATATGCAAACCCACTAGAGGATGGGATGGGGCTTTTGAGAGCTAAAAATATGAAAGCAAACACTGTGTTGCACAAAGGGGCTATGGGAGGCAATGAAGGAGTAGTGAGAGTTTTATCACGGGAGAAGTGAAAAAGAAGAATCGAGCAGGCGAAACTGCCCTGTTTAGCGCTTCTGAGGAAGGGCATGTTAAGGTCGTTGAAATGTTGTGGTTTGCAACTGCTATGTGTTAGAAACTGGAGATAGATAATTTCTACTGCTCGCCTCCCCCTCATGGACGCCATGCACACAGTCTCCGCACCTCAGTTCGCATGATAGTAGTTCGTACAAGCAGTTAAAGATTCGTTCAGCCTTGTGTGCATGCAGAACAGCAGTCAAACATTTGTTTATTTTAAGTCTTACCTTAGTTTAGTCTCAGTTAACATGTTAAAGACTGGAATTAATTTTAGTTAGTTATGCAGTCTATTTTCAGTTTGATTTGCTTTCACATTCTATTTATAGACACCTTGGGCGCAGCATTGTAATAGCAAGAAAAAAAAAAAGATTAATAAAAAATCTTGTTTTCAAGAATTGCAGTAGCAATCTGTTTGAGTTCTTGTTTTCTTTTTTTATATGCTCTGTTTCTTGCCTACAAACTGGTATCAGAGCCAGTGGGGAGCACCAAGGAGAGGCACCCAGCAAGGCAGGAGGTCGTAGAAGGAGCAGTTCGCAGGAAGAGCCTAGTCGACGCGCGCAACAGTCAACACACAACAGAAGCAGTTGGAAGCGCCAGGTTGGACGCAACAGCGCAAGTTCTGTTGGAGTGCGCAGCTAGCAGAAGGTGAAAAGGCACAGTTAGATTGGAAGAGAAGCTGCTGCAAAAGGAGAGATTGCAGTAGTCAAAAAAAGATAAAAGGCCATAGCCTTATTCAGACCAGATCGCAGAAGAATAAAAAAAAAGATGAGACCGTGGAAATTTAAACCATGGAAATTTGAAAAACATGGAGAGATCGTTGTTTATTTAAAAAGAATCACAGCAAGGAAGATAAGGCACTATCCAACGAGCTCTGAAGCGCTGCCAAGCAGCGAGTTGAAAAAGAAGCTCCTGTTTGAAACGTTCCAACAGTATTAGTCAGGGACTGCGCAGACCTAGAGCACTGAAAACAAGATCTAGGCAGCAGCAACAACAGAATCCTGTAAGCGTGAGACATGGCAATGAATAACAGTATTTCTCAGCCTCAAATTCCCATTTTTAATGGTAAGAATTACCATTTTTGGGCAATCAAGATGAGAATTTTGTTTTTCTCACAACATGTTTGAGATTTGGTAGAGAGTGGTTTTGTAGAACCACAGGACGAGGTTGCCCATTAGGGATTAACTCGAACACAAAAGGAAGAGCTTAAAGAGAACAGGAAAAAAGATGCAAAAGCTTTATTTCTAATCCAACAGGAATTGAAAGAATCTATTTTTTCCAGAGTTGCAGCAACAACGAGATCCAGATCGGCATGAAAAATCTTGGAGACTACCTATAAAGGTAATACAAAGGTAAAAATTGCTAAATTGCAATCTCTTAGGAGAAGTTTTGAAAATTTGCAAATGAATGATTCAGATTCAATAGACCAGTTTATGGGTCAAGTGTTGAATATAGTGAATCAAATTAGATCTAATGGAGAAACTATAACGGATCTGAAGATCATAGAAAAAATACTCAGGAGTTTACCAAGCAAATTTGATGCAATAGTTGTAGCTATTGAGGAAACAAAGGATTTTGAACAGTTATCAGTAGATGAATTAATGGGTTCTTTATTAACACATGAATCCAGAATGAATAGAAATAACAATACTTCTCTTGAGAATGCTTTCAAGTCATAGGTATCATTTGGCAAAGGAAGAGGAAGAGGAAGGTCAAACTTCAGGGAGAGGCAAAAATGGTAGAGGAAGAGGTAGAGGCAAAAATGGAAGGAACAATCCAGATCAAGGTAAAAACAGTAATCAAAACTACAACAATAGAGGACGTGGCAACAATCACTTCTAGAAAAGTTCACAGAGGTTTGATAAATCTAATATTTAATGTTATTACTGTAAAAAATATGGACATTATGTAAGTGACTGTAGAAGGAAACAAGGATATGTGGACAAGCAGAATGATAGTTACACAAATGAATCTAGTTCTAATCCTGGTGAATCTAGTTTTAATCCTGGAAGCTTATTTCTCACTTGTCATGTTACTCAAGAAAAATCTAGAGATATTTGGTTCTTAGATAGTGGGTGCAGTAATCATATGACAGGGAATAAATAATTCTTTGCTAGTCTTGATGATTCTGTAAAATTTGAAGTTAAATTAGGAAATGATATCAAAGTGGATGTAATGGGTAAAGGAGTAATAAATGTTTTGGAAAAAAATGGTGAAAGAAGGTTTATACCTGATGTTTATTTTGTACCTGAACTAAAGCATAATCTTATGAGTGTTGGACAGTTAGTACAAAAAGGTTAAGAGTATCCTTTATGGATAATGTTTGCACAATACTAGACAAGTTTCCAAGTGACAGGTTGATAGCAAAAGTGGAGACAACCAAGAATCAGATGTTCCCTCTTCGAATTCAGTGCATCCAAGGAGAAGAGGAAGCCCACTTCAAAACCATGCATCTAGACCAATCATGGCTATGACACTTAAGGTATGGACATTTACATTTTAGAGGTTTGAATTTGTTACAGAAAAAAAATATGGTGAAGGGATTACCACCAATAGAACAGCCAGGAAGTTCATGTGACAGTTGTATTCTAGCAAAACAGCATAGAGAGAGCTTTCCAGTAGGAGCCTCATATAGAGCAAAGGTAATATTGGACCTAGTCCATAGTGATTTATGTGGACCAATGCAAATTCAATCATTTGGAGGTAGTACTTATTTTTTAATCTTCATTGATGACTTTAGCAAAAAGACGTAGATATATTTTCTCAAAAAATAACTCTGAAGCCTTTGGAAAATTTAAAGAATTCAAGGCTATGGTTGAAAAAAAGAGTGGCCATTACATCAAGATACTTATATTAGATAGAGGATGTGAATATATGTCTAATGAATTTCAATATTTTTGCAGATATCATGGCATTAAAAGCAGTTGACTACAAGGTACACACCACAACAGAATGGTGTAGTAGAAAGAAAGAATAGAACAATCATGGAGATGGCTATAAGCATGTTCAAGGCCAAAAATTTATCAAATGAATATTGGGTAGAAGCAGTAGCATGTGCAGTATATATTCTAAATAGAAGCCCAACAAAGAGTGTCAGAGATCGAATTTCACAAGAAGCATGGAGTGGTAAGAAACATAGTGTACATCATTTCAAAATTATTGGTTGTATTGCATATTCTCTTATACCATCTAAATTGAGAAGAAAACTTGATGATAGAAGTGAGAAATGCATTTTTATTAGCTATAGTGAAGAATCAAAAGCTTATAAGTTGTATAACCCCATTTCAAAGCAAGTGATTATTAGCAGAGATGTTGAATTTAAGGAAGAAGAAGCATGCGATGGTAGCACCATCCCAATTGGAGCTCCAATTCCATAGAATGAAGAAGCATCTAAAGAAATTTTTTTTTAAGGAGATCAATCCTCTCCACAAGCAAGAATAAACACTCCAATAAGAACACCTAGGAGGTTTGAACAAGGTGAATCATCTAGTCATGCATGTCATCCTACTCCAAATTCACAAGTAAGTGATGAATTAGATCCAACTCTTGCTACTTTAAGATCAAGATTTAAAGGTAAAAAAATAAAAAACTTGAATGAGATTTATAATCAAGAAGAAGAGAAGTTAGATTTGTGTTCAAATTTTGCTCTTTTCACTCATGATCCTATGTATTATGAAGAAACAGTTAATGAAGAACATTGGATAAAAGCAATTGATGAAGAGATGAATGCTATTGAAAGAAATCAAGCATGGGATCTAACTAATCTACCTGAAGGTAAGGATTGCATAGGATTCAAATGGGTTTATAAGACCAAATTTGATTCAGATGGAAATGTTGAAAAGCACAAGGCAAGGTTAGTAGCAAAAGGTTTTGCACAAGAACATGGAATTGACTATAATGAAATATTTGCTTCAGTTGCTAGACTTGACACTATTAGAATGATTTTAGCAATAGATGCTCAAAATAATTGGAATGTATATCAAATGGATGTCAAATCAACTTTCTTGAATAGTTTCCTAGATGAAGAAGTGTATGTGAAACAGCCACCAGGTTATGAAGTGCAAAGACATAAAGAAAAAGTCTACAGATTGAAGAAGGCCATTTATGGTCTCAATCAAGTACCAAAAGCATGGTATAGTAGGATTGATT
Source organism: Torreya grandis (assembly GCA_037957365.1). NCBI lineage: Eukaryota > Viridiplantae > Streptophyta > Pinopsida > Cupressales > Taxaceae > Torreya > Torreya grandis. Next base: position 1,506,799 of record JARHVA010001226.1, on the reverse strand, counting down.
CATACATGACAAACAATGGATTTAGCAGAAGCAATAGTGAGCCTACTTTGTACACAAAAATTAACAAAGAATGTCAGATTTTGATTGTGTGTTTGTATGTTGATGATTTGATTTTCACTGGAAATTTGTCTATAGACACATTTAAATCAACAATGAAGAAAGAATTTGAAATGACAGATTTGGGATTAATGAAGTACTTTCTGGGCATAGAAGTTGTACAATCAGAGAAGGGAATTTTTATTTGTCAAACTAAATATGCAAAGGATGTGTTAAGGAGATTTAAGATGCTGAATTGTAAACCAACACCTACACCAGTTGCTACAGGGACCAAAATTAGCAAAGAAGACAAAGGGTCTAATGTTGATTCTGTAACATTCAAAAGACTAGTTGACAGTTTGATGTATCTTACAGCTACAAGACCAGATATCATGTATGGGGTCAGTTTAATCTCTAGATTCATGGAGTCACTGAAAGACTTACATTGGCAAGTTGGAAAAAATATATTGAAATATGTGGCAGGGACAAGAGAATATGGAATTTTATATTCCACAACTAACGATTTCAGTTTGATTGGTTATATTGATAGTGATTTTGCAGGTAGCATTGATGACAGGAAGAGTACTTCTAGACATGCCTTTCTTTTAGGAACAGGTGTGGTCACATGGGCATCCAAAAAGCAATCTGTAGTGACACTTTCATTAGCTGAAGCAAAGTATGTATCAGCCACATCAGTAGCATGTCAAGCTACTTGGATGAGGAGAATATTGACAAATTTATTACAAGCATAGAAGGAGTCAACACCAATCTTGTGTGACAACAAATCAACAATTGCATTATTAAAAAATCATGTTTTTCATAAGAGGAGCAAGCACATTCATACAAGATTTAATTTTATCAAAGAGTTAGTGAACAATAGAGAAATCCATCTGAAATTTTGAAGATCTGAAGATCAATTGGTAGATATATTCACAAAGATATTAACAAAGGAGACCTTTGATTATCTAAGACAAAATTTAGGCATTGTAAATGCTGAAATTGTTAGTGGTAAAAATTAAGGGGGAGTGTTAGAAACTGGAGATAGATAATTTCTACTACTCACCTCCCCCTCATGCAAGCCATGCACACAGTCTCTGCACCTCAGTTCGCATGATAGCAATTTGTACAAGCAGTTAAAGATTCATTCAGTGTTGTGTGCATGCAGAACAACAGTCAAACATTTGTTTATTTTAAGTCTTAGCTCAGTTTAGTCTCAGTTAGCATGTTAAAGACTAGAGTTAATTTTAGTTAGTTATGTAGTCTATTTTCAGTTTGATTTGTTTTCACATTCTATTTATAGACGCCTTGGGCTCAACATTGTAATAGCAAGACAAAAAAGAAGATTAATAAAAAAAATTGTTTTCAAGAATTGCAATAGCAATCTATTTGAGTTCTTTTTTTCTATTTTTATATGCTCTATTTCTTGCCTACAAACAAGTACAATAAGAGATCAGATGGCCAGACACCTTTGCAACTTGCAATTTCTAATTCACGTAAAGGTATGATTCTCTTTCTTTTATGTTTTATATAATGTTTTAAAATGTAATCTTTAACCTACTATAAAAAAACATAATAATAATTTTAATACAATTTGAGTTCATTCTACTAGTGAGAGTATTTCCTTTGGCAAAATTTTAGTTTGGAACCTATTTAGAATCCTGGATAGCATTAGAAGCTCCACCCTGATATTAGCTAGTTTCTCTGTAGCTTGTTTTCTTCTTTTTTGATATGTTGAAACTTAATTTTCTCAAATGTTTCCTCAACCATTTGGCCTCTTCAATTATCACCTTTAGCCACTATGAATGAACTTCAACATTTTTCATTGCTTAACTCATAGTTTTGCTCTTTCTTATGATCTAATGCATGAATAGTCTCATGGGTCGTAATTATGCCATCCAAAATCTTTCTTTCAAACTTCAACATTTTTCATTGCCTAACTCATAATTTTATCTTTCATAATTTGCCCTTTCTTTTGATCGAATGAATGAATAGTCTCATAGGTTGTAACTATGCCATTCAAAATCATCTTTCGTCTAATAAATCCATTTTGGGCCTTCGAAATCACCACCTCCAAAAATCTTGTCAATCTCAAAATAAAGATATTGGTAAGAATCTTATAGATGGTATTACACAAATTTATAGGTCTAAATGCATTAAAAAAAACTCAACATCATCCTTTTCCAAGATTAGAATTTAAATAGTTGCATTGCACTGCTTAAAAACTAGTTTACTCCTTCAACATTCCTCAACTAGAAATATTGGTAAATAGGGCCGTATGGAAATACAAATTTATTTCTGCAGCTTAAAAAACAAAAAACTCTTGGAAATTTCTGAGCAGTTGCTATTGTAGGGATCATTTTCTAGCCCAAGAAAGTAGTATTCTTTTTCCACCAGCCTCTAGCTTTTTTCTGCTACTTTGGGGATCATTTTCTTGCTCAAGCAAGTTGTGAGGGGTACAATTTTTACTCACCCACTTTTCTGTTAGAAACTGCAGCACATTGGAGATAATTTCTCCACTCACTGTTTAACTTCTTGTTTGCCCCTTCATGCATGTAGTTTGCATGATTTTTTTTCAGTCTTAGCTTTAGCTAGTCAAGTCACTACTTAGTTAGCATGCAATTAATCATTAGTTTATTTTTAGTTTGATTTGGTCTTAATTCTATATATGTATTTCAAGAGCATAGATTTATGGAAGGCAGAATTAATAAGATTAAAGAATATCTTTTCTTGATTGCCGTAGCAATCTACTCTATTTTATTTTATACTATTTTTCACTCTATCTCTATCAAATTGGTATCTGAGCCATAAGATCATGGCAGAACCGTAGCTTGGAAGAACTTGTTTCAGTGACATCAATTTGTGTTGCTATTTGGAGAAAGAAGAAAAGCACGAGTCTGTTGGAAAGCACATCAAACTAGCAGAAAAGTGCAGGTTTGCTAGAAAGTGCAGAGCTTATGGAGTCAATTCTAGTAAGTTGTAAAAGTTTAAGAGCCAAGATTGTCTAGTTTGCACAAGGCAGCGAACTGTTGTCTACGCTTATGTTGCTTTAAGTACTAGTCTAAGATTTTATTGCCCATGTCCTGGGCTGTTGTTGAGTACGAGTCTTTTTTTAAAAAAAATGATTATGTTAGAGTGGAGTATGTATGTAAATATTTACATTCTTTGAATGTAATGGGATCAGATGAACTTTTTGTTTGAGTTTACACTGAGTTACTTCCTTAATATGTTCTTTCTCTATTTGCATTGTTGAGTGGTTGATTTTTTTGAATCTTTTCTATGTTGAACTGAGAAGTTTAGCACAGCCAAGGAGTAGTTTCGCTACATGTTAGTAGCAGTCTTAGTTGTCGTAGTTGCCTAAGGAGATGCCAGCCTGTAAATAAGACAAGGAGAAACAAAAGGAGCGCACAAGAGCCATTTCTTCTTACAACGATTTAGCACATCAAACCATAATGAGCGCTCTACATAAAAGTTTCAACCTGTTGGCAGTCAAGAGAGAGACATAGAAACAAACAATACCATTTCTCAGCTCCAGATTCCCATTTTCAATGGTAAGAATTATGATTTTTGGGCAATTAAAATGAGAACATTGATTTTCTCACAAGATGTTTGGGATTTGGTAGAAAATAGCTTTGTAGAACCACAGGATGAAGCTGCCCATCATACATTAACTCAAGCACAAAAGGAAGAGCTAAAAGAGAACAAGAAAAAGGATGCAAAAGCCCTATTCCTAATCTAATAGGCAATGGATGAATCTATTTTTTCTAGAGTTGCAACCACAACGAGATCCAAGTCGGCATGGAAAATCTTAGAGACTATCTATAAAGGTAATACAAACGTGAAAATAGCTAAATTGTACTCTCTTAGGAGAAATTTTAGAAATTTGCAAATGAATGATTCAGATTCTATAGACCAGTGTATGGGTAAGGTATTGAATATTGTGAATCAAATTAGATCTAATGGAGAAACAATAACAGATTAGAAGATCATAGAAAAAATACTTAGGGGTTTACCCAGCAAATTTGATGTAATAGTTGTAGCTACTGAGAAAACCAAAGATTTGGAACATCTATCAATAGATGAATTAATGGGATCTTTGTTAACACATGAATTCAAAATGAATAGGAATAAAAATGCTTCTTTTTGAGAATGCTTTCAATTCTCAAGTATCATTTAGTAGAGGAAGAGGAAGAGGAAGATCAAACTTTAGAGGAAGAGGCAAAGGCAGAAATGGAAGGAACAATCCAGATCAAGGTAAAAACAATAATCAGAACTTCAACAATAGAGGATGTGGCAACAATCACTTCTAGCAAAATTCACAGAGGTTTGATAAATCTAATATTCAATGTTATTACTACAAAAAATATGGACATTATGCAAGTGAATGGAGAAAGAAACAAGATGTGGACAAGCAGAATGCTAATTACACAAATGATTCTAGTTCTAATTTTGAAAGATTATTTCTCACTTGTCATGTTGCTCAAGAAAATGCTAAAAATATTTGGTTCTTAGATAGTGGATGCAATAACCATATGATAGAGAATAAATAATTCTTTGCTAGTCTTGATGATTTCGTAAAATCTAAAGTGAAATTAGGAAATGATAACAAAGTGGAAGTAATGGGGAAAGGAGTAATAAATGTTTTAGCAAAAAATGGTGAAATAAGGTTTATTCTTGATGTTTATTTTGTACCTAAACTAAAGCATAATCTTATGAGTGTTGGACAGTTAGTATAGAAAAGTTATAGAGTATATTTTATGGATAATGTTTGCACAATACTAGACAAATTTCCAAATGACAAGTTGATAGGAAAAGTGGAGATGACCAAGAATTGGATGTTCCCTCTTCAAATTCAGTGCATCTAAGGAGAAGAGGAAGCCCACTTAAAAACCATGCATCTACACCAATCATGGCTATGGCATTTAAGGTATGGACATTTACATTTCGGAGGTTTGAATTTGTTACAAAAGAAAGATATGGTGAAGGGATTACCACCAATAGAATAGCCATGAAGTTCATGTGAAAGTTGCATTCTGGCAAAACAACATAGAGAGAGATTTTCAGTAGGAGCCTCATATAGAGCAAAGGTAATATTGGAACTAGTCCATAGTGATTTATGTGGACCAATGAAAATTCCATCATTTGGAGGTAGTACTTATTTTCTAACCTTCATTCATGATTTTAACAGAAAGACTTGGATATATTTTTTGAAAAATAAGTCTGAAGCCTTTGGAAAATTTAAAGAATTCAAGGCTATGGTTGAAAAGCAGAGTGGCCTTTACATCAAGGTACTTAGATCAGATAGAGGAGATGAATATGTGTCTAATGAATTTCAAGATTTTTGCAGATATCATGGCATTGAAAGGCAACTGACTATAAGGTACACACCACAGCAAAATAGTGTAGTAGAAAGGAAGAATAAAATAATCATAGAGATGGCTAGAAGCATGTTGAAGGCCAAACATTTGTTAAATGAATATTGGGAAGAAGCAATAGCACGTGTAGTATATATTCTGAATAGAAGCCCAACAAAGAGTATTAGAGATTGAATTCCATAAGAAGCTTGGAGTGGTAAGAAGCATAGTGTACATCATTTCAAAAAAAATTGTTGTATTGCATATTCTCTTATACCATCTAAATTGTGAAGAAAACTTGATGATAGAGGTGAGAAATGCATTTTTATTGGCTATAGTGAAGAATCAAAGGTTTATAAGTTGTAGAACCCCATTTCAAAGAAAGTGAATATTAGCAGAGATGTGGAATTTAAGGTATAAGAAGCATGGGATGGTAGCATTGATAAAAGCATCACAATTGGAGCACCAATTCCCCAAAATAAAGAAGAATCTGAAGAACAAAATTTGCAAGGTGATCAATCCTCTCCACAATCAAGAACAAGCACTCCAATAAGAACACCTAAAAGCTTAGCACAAGGTGAATCATCTGGTCATGCATGTCATCCTACACCCAATTCACAAGTAAGTGATGAATCAGATCTAACTCTTGCCACTTTAAGATCAAAACTTAAAGGTAAGAAAATGAGAAACTTGAATGAGATTTACAAATAAGAAGAAGAGAAGTTATATTTATGTTCAAATTTTTCTCTTTTCTCTCATGATCCTATGTATTATGAAGAAGCAGTTAATATGGAACATTGGATAAAAGCAATGGATGAAGAGATAAATGCCATTGAGAGAAATCAAACATGGGATCTAATTAATCTACCTGAAGGTAAGAATTGCATAAGAGTCAAATGGGTCTATAAGACCAAATTTGATGCAGAAAGAAATGTTGAAAAGCAAAAGACAAGGTTAGTAGCAAAAGGTTTTGCACAAGAATATGGAATTGATTATAATGAAAAATTTTCTCCAGTTGCTAGACTTGATACTATTAGAATGGTTTTAGCAATAGCTTCACAAAATAATTGGAAAGTATATCAAATGGATGTCAAATTAGCTTTCTTGAATAGTTTTCTAGATGAAGAAGTGTATGTGAAATAGCCACTAGGTTATGAAGTGCATGGACATGAAGAAAAAGTTTACACATTGAAGAAGGCCCTCTATGACCTCAAGCAAGCACCAAGAGCATGGTATAGTAGGATTGATTCATACATGATAAACAATGGATTCAGCAGAAGTAATAGTGAGCCTACATTGTACACAAAAATCAACAAAGAATGTCAGATTTTGATTGTGACTTTGTATGTTGATGATTTGATTTTCACTGAAAATTTGTCTATAGACACATTTAAATCAGCAATGAAGAAAGAATTTGAAATAATAAATTTAGGATTAATGAAATACTTTTTGGGAATAGAAGTTGTACAATCAGAAAAGGGAATATTTATTTGTCAAACTAAATATGCAAATAATGTGTTAAGGAGGTTTGAGGTGTTGAATTGTAAATCAACACCTACCCCAGTTTCAATCAATCACAAAATCTACACAAAATCTTTAAGGAATATTATCAATCAAGAAAATATTAAATTCATCTCTAAAACAGAAATTCAAAAATTCATTACTAATTGGAGACCCATTACCCAAAATCATTGCTAAAGCCTTAGCATCCCTTTTGCAACATATCCTCACTATAATTTTTTATCAAAACTCAATAACATAATTATACTCTAAGAAGTTATCAAATAACCCTGTACTTCTCTGAAACTTGTTTTCGAAAGCCTATGACCCTAATTAATTTATTCTTTCCATACGAAAAGCTTAATCTTGCCATGCTAAAGGCTTCAAGACGTACAGACTTTCTTTCCTTCTTTCCTCCCTGCCTCCCTACTTGTACAAATTCTCTTTGTGATGCCTTGGCTTGTTTAACAATTATTAAAAATCGAATCTAGGAGCTTTAACCAATTTTGGCCCATTCAGACAAGGATTCTGCTGACATTTAAAAAGGTTTTTATGTGAATTTTATTTTAAAAATAGTAAAATCTAAAATAATTTACTATACACTATTTGTCCAAAGCTTTTTCTTCAAAATTTCAACCGCTACTGGAAATTTGTTGCAGCAGTAAAAGCTTTTCCATCATACAACCTGGAAAAATACAATTTGTCCCCTCTTTCTTTTGATTTATGCATCCAATTCACTGAAGGCTAAATAAAGTGGGTAAAGGCAAAGGCAAAGGAGAACCTTTAATTTTTTTATTTATTTTTCGCTGTTTATTTTATGCTTTTTACTTTGATTTATAAAGTTGTTCTTATGGACACGATTATTTTCTCAGTATAAATATTTTGCATTGTGCAGGTGTAATGGAGAAGCTTTTAGAACTAATGCCAGTGCTTGCTAGACAAGCAGATTATATCTATAGAACACCGTTGCACATGGGTACGTCGATTCTAGCATTTGAAACTAACCCACCCAAAATTCCCCAAATTGGAGAAATGCTTATCAAGGAAGATATCCTTTCTTATTACGAAGTTGACCAGAATAAGGATCTTTTGAAGTTAATCTTTGTAATGATTAGAAAGTTTATTTTCTATTTATTTAAAATTAAAAATAATATAAAAATCAATATATATGTATGTATATATATCTATATGTTAAAAAAATTATTTAGTTATTTATATTGGTATGAGAATTAAATAAGAATTTGTTATTGATGAGTTATTTGATGTGTATTAGATCGAATGGCTATGCGAAGGGTTGTCCTGTCGGGCAACGTGCAAGATGCTATCGAAAAATTTAACGACTTGATTCCAGATCTCAGGTGAGCAGAGTTCACGTCGATTGCAATGGTCGAACGAAAGGTGTTTGCAATTGAGGAATCTGACGAGCGAGCCACGGAGCGATCTGCCTGAACGACTCCAGGATACGCAATAACTTTTTATACTGGGTAAAGGCCATTGGCGAATATACTAATGTGTAAATAAAGACATTGAAGCTCAGATCTGAGCTGCTGTAAGAATCCACGAAAGATATTAAGTTGTAGGAACAACGCATATAAATTGATCCTCGCGATAGAGGCACTCAGAGGCAGGGGAGAGAGCTAGGACAAGCAGAGCCAATTAGGGCAAGGGGAGAGAGTTGTAGAGGGACGTTCGTAAAGATTTTGGAGGAGCAAGTCGGGTTTTCGGTAGGATTTGAACAACTGTTTAGATATTCAGGATGCATGCCAAGTGTTTGTCAAACAAATGCTCTCAATGTGCTTGACAAAACGCCTCTAATGCAATGTCTCTTCGAAAAGTGATCCAAAGGACCGTAATTTTTGGGGGATAAGTCTTTCTTTTTTTAGCTTTCTAAGGATCCATTTCAACTTTCATTGATATTTTGGGAAATAAATCAAACCGACGGTCTTGTTCAATGTTGGAGGATGGATTGGAGGATTCAAGTGGAAGAAGAAGATGACTGACTTGATTATTCTCAAGGAAAATTTTAAGGAATTCGTGTAAAAAAAAATTATAGAATGGGTAGTGAATTTTTAAAAAATGGTTACAGTGATGAAAATAAAAATAATATATAAAAATTGTTGTGAACATAAAGATGAATCCAAGTAAAAGTCTTGAAATTAGTAAAATATTTTGCAAATCTCTGTGGTGTTTTCCATGCTGGATATAACAGAGTATACAAAAAAAATTGTATAACACACAAAAGCATCACATAGTTTTAAAAAACATTGCTTTTGCATACAAAAGTATCCCTTAAAGTTGAAGAGAAACGTGTACATTATTTTTTTCCAAAAGGCTGTGTATAATTATCATGATTTATGAAAACATACAATTTTTGAAAAAAAAAATTCTTAACTAGTCATTAAAGAAAGTAGTGCAACAAAAATAAACTTCCCCAAAAATTAAAGAAAGCATTATAACAAATAAAAACTTCTCATGGTAATAAGCGAAGCAATGTAGTCCTAAACAAACATCAAGATCCTTTAAAAACACAGCAAAAAATACAAACTTCTCATGGGATATATATGTACACAATAAAGGAATTGTTTTATTCTTGAAAAACTCCTACAACTGAAGAAACTTTACATAGAGACTTGTTCAACAAAGAACACTATATTTTGGTTATGAAGACATTTTTAGAGAATCTATGAAAGCAACAAGTTCTTTCTCAACAGAGAACTAATGGTTGGGGATTTCCAATGAGAGAAGTGATGTTACAAACCATGGCCAAAATTTCTCCTCTTCCTCAATATTCACTGGAAGTGACTTCATGTTTATAAAATGCTACACTATACCTCCATCAGAGTAAATGAAGCAATTCAAGGAAAATCAACCTCAACTTTCTACTAGTAAACTAAGCCACACATAGTGTTGAAGTTTTAGAAGAAGCAATGGCTCCCTTTCCAAATAAACTTACTCCAAAATATGTTCCTACAAAAAAAGGAGCATATAGACCTTGGGCCAGGGCATGGAATCATGTTGAAATACAACAACAAAAAAACTCTCTGGGATAAGTTTTCATCTTTACAAGATCATAGTGAATAATTTGGTATGACAATACTTTACTTATAATATATTTGATGCAGGGATATCCTTATCAAAATTAAGTGAATGTCATTTCTAAATTATTGCATAGTAATTTAAGAGCTAGATTGTCATTAACTTCTCCACTTCACTTGACACTTAGATTTCAATTTAATAAAATCAAATGAGATGTCAAAATTTAAAATGAAAATCCATGGGAATGTATAAGCATTTATAATTGCATCTATTAAGGCAATTAATTTGAGAAAAATGAATAGAAAACTCATTAGGATATCATTGTCAGTAGTGAAAATTTTCACGTCCACAAAGTGGATATCATTTTAGGCTTGTAAATACATCTCAAGATTGAAAATGCATCATAAGTTTGAAAAATAATAGTAGGTTTGTAAATGCGTTGCATACTCAAAAATGCACCATAATATTTGAAATGTGTCACAAGCTTATAAATGCATCATAGGGTTCAAAATGCTTCATGGGCTTCGAAATGCATTGCATGTTTCAAAATGTATCATAGGCTTTGAAGTGCATCATAACCTTAGAAATGTATCACAATCTTCAAAATGTGTCATAGGCTAGGAAATGATCATGGAATTAGAAACACATAATGGGATTGGAAATGCATCATCAACTTGAAAATGAATTGCAAGCTTTAGAATAAATAATAACCATTTCATAGAATATGATAGAATCTTAAAAATGAATAATGTTCTTTTTTGAATTAAAAACTATCACTAATCTAAATTCATTTAAAGTTACCAATTTACTATTGTTTGAAATTTTAGATCCCCTGCTTCATTATTTCTTTGACTTTATTGATGTTAAAAAAGTGTAATATTTTCATCCATGTTTTCATTAGGGTTATTTGTTGTTTTGGTGGCATTGTTATTAACCCCTCTCTTTTCAGTAACTAATTTCCATATTACCAAATCCCTATCATATTTTAATTCATTCACACCATACCATGATTTTTTAAGCCTCGAATAATTATCTACATTTTTGTCAAGCTTATTTCACAATTCAGACTTTATAAAGGACAAGGCAAAGAAAAATCTATCGTATTGAATTAACCCAAAGTCATTATTTGACAAAGATTAGACAGTGAAAAAAATCATGTAAAATTACTTTCAAAACATTTTCAATTTTAATTTTTTCATAATCGATTATTTCTCCACACTTAAAGTGATCATTTAATAATTTGAATTGATCAGGCATTATAATGGAATTTTTTTTGGATTGATCACTCAAAATGTTGTCCAAACTACCTATTATTTTTATTGCATTGACATTAATAGTCTTACAAAAATGTTTAATCAAAATAATCAAATTTTTTTGGTATTATTACAAAGGAAAAATATTTTGGGTATTCTTCCAATAGGTGGGATTTACCATAGCCATCATATCAATTAATTCATATCTACAAAAATGATCCCTTGTTTTTGATACTATGGAATATGCAATCTCTCTTAACCTTAATATTGTCAATAATAAAATATCATCAAAGAGCAACTTAGTGACATGTAACTCATCAAGTTTACCATAAGCTAGCCTTCAAAATTAGTACATAGATATCGCATATCTACATATAGATGCACATGATGCTCCCAATATATTATAGTTCATAAAGTTCCTTGGATTTCAAATCTATATCAAACTATGCCAAATCTCAAAATTTAGATCTATTTTGCTACACCTTTAACCTATTGCATGTATTATTATGTACTTAGGGATATGATATATTAATGTATATGGGTTGATGAAGATGCTAACATGTGGCACACAGCTCCCTTAGTTATATACATGTCGACCATTACCTAATGCACTATTTCCATAAGTTACTCATATATCTTAATATATTGGACCCATGTAACTAACTAAAGGGGATGTGTGCTACATATTGTGATCTCTATCAACTCATATACATTAATATATCATATCCCTAGGTATATAACATTATTTCTCTCCTTGACATGTTTCATCTTTGAAACATAAGAAGAAACTAAATAATGTGTGTGATTCAAATCATTGTACACTTATCTCTAATCTCGATCATCTAACCATGCATATGTGATCTTTATAAGTGATAAATCTCCAAACTTGTTTATAAATTCCATTGTAATACTCTCATTCTATTCATAATCATAAATGTACTAACTTTGTGTCTATGCATAATTATTCCTCCTTTGATTCTATATACCATATTCTGTTGTGCTACTTTAATTTCATTCATGACCATATTATTTATCATTATATGCATAATCATAGTGATTTCCTCACTCATTCCATGTTCTATAGGATAGTACATGACTCTAATTCCATATTTGACCATAATAGTTCTTCTTTGGCTTACATGCATAGCCATAGTGATTGGTACTCTGATTTCTTCTATAGCCAAAGTGATTATTGTTATAACACTATCTCACATGGATCCATGATTATTTCCTCTCATGATGATGTGGGTGTATATATACCTCAATTTTTTTTAATATTTTGACCTAATCCACCTTTTCTTCTACCTCTTCCACCTTTTCCTTTGGTGGTTCCTTTGTTTCTTGACTAGACGAAGTATTATTTTTTTCTTATATTATTTATTCATCTATGTTGTCAACTAAATCTTTGTCATTCTCTTCATCACATATTTTAATCTCATCCTCATGCCCTACCTTGGTTATTATTTGTGCCTTTCCAACTATGATATCTTGTAAAGTGACATTCTTTTTCCTATACCAAAATTTTATGAACTTATTCTAAACATTAAAATTAATTGTTTCCAAAGTCTCTGACCATGGATATCTAAGAACCATATCCACACCGTCCATATCCAAAGCATATAAATATGAATGTAAAACATATTTGTCTATAGTGAGCTTTAAATCTTTAAAAACTTAAATATTCTGACTATCTATTTGAGTCTCCTTGATATTCTTTGCATGAACATGTTGATATAAAGCCACATTCATGTTGATGAAATTATACTTGTTGCTATGGTTTATGAACACAATGACCTTGTTCCTTTGAATGCATCCAAGAAACTAAAAAATTAGATTTGATTTCTTTTGAGCCAAATTATTTAAACCCTTATCATCGAACCCTTATTCTTCATCTTTAATATCCTCTACCTCTCCTTCTACACCATTTTTAGCCTCATCATCATCATCATCATCATCATCATCATCATCATCATCATCATCATCATCATCATCATCATCGTCATCGTCATCGTCATCGTCATCGTCATCATCATCGTCATCGTCATTGTCATCATCATCGTCATCGTCATCGTCATCGTCATCGTCATCGTCATCGTCATCGTCATCATCATCATCATCATCATCATCATCATCATCATCATCATCATCATCATCATCATCATCATCATCATCATACATAGTTTATTTTTATTCTTCATCACCTATATGCTCTTCCTCATTGCCCTTTTATTTTTTACCCCTATGTTCTCTTCATCATGATTATTTTATTCCTCTAATTTTTTATCTTTTTATTTTACATCCCATCGATCTAAGAAAACCTGTTCCATTTCTTCCCATGAAAACTTTCATCATTTTACTCCTAGTGCATCCCACTAAAGTGCTTGAGGACCATAAAAAAAATTGTCAACACATTTTTACCACAAAATTCTTCAAACATTATTCTCCTTAAAAAGGATCCACCATTATCTAGCATCAACATCATCCTCCCATGAAAATATTTGTAACTTCATGATCCACCAAAAAAATATGGATAAAGAAAAACTCAAAATTTTTAATAATTCATGCAAGACTAATCAAAATAGTCCTAAATTCTGTTTGTAGTTTCCCTATATGATATTACAACTTTAGAAAAATGTTTGTAAATTTTTAATATAAATTTCAACCTATAGAGTGAGTCTATAAAAAATCATAAAATCAAAATAAATCACTCCAAACATTTCAAAAAATTGTGAAATTTTGACCATAGATCTCACTTATGTTGATATAGTATCATTAAGAATTTTAGATTAAAATTCCTTAGATTTTGATATATATGATGGAATGCTTACAAACCCTAAAATATAAATAACTCCATCAAAATTGATCATAAAACCTCTATTTTTATATTGTGACTTCTTTAAAATATTATTCATCTCTAATAACAATATTGTGTAAAAATTAATAACTAATTACAAGATATTAATGATTTCACAAACCTAGGATTTTACCTCACACAAATTGCCCAAACCAAAGCTTTGATACTGCTTGTTATGATCCATAATTAAAATAATTAGAAGTATGAAGAATATAATGTAGATCAACACAACACAATAGATATTGGTGGGCCAAGATTTCCAAATATTCAATATATGTAGAAATAAAATAATACACTTAAGGTAGGGCAACACCATACAATACTCTAGGAAGGAATAACTCCACAATGTCTCTTCGAGGGGAAAAACTCCAATATATCTATACCAAATATATGGCTCAACACTTAATTGATTAATTTACAATGATATTCACCTCCTTTATGTAGACCTCTATATAACTAACATTGAATGGGTAACCTCTTAATCCCAATATAGGCTGACCACTGCCCAATGCACTAATTCTATAAGTTACTCATTTATCCTAACATATTTGATCCATATAACTAACTAAGAGAGATATGTGTCAAATATCAGCATCTCCATCAACCCATATATATTAATATGTCATATCTCTAGATACATAACATATATAGGGATGTGTGCGGTTGACTTGTGACTTACATAACTCTATACTATCTTATCACATTTCTCTATGTTCTTAGTAAGGTTGGCCTATATAATAAATATGGATAAGTAGAATATATATAAGAATTAGTGGTTAGTATGTGATTATTATATTACAAATTTTGTTCTTATTGTATTGTTTTGGAGGTCCCCCTTGAAGTGGCTTAATTATATTTATCAAGCATTCTTCTCTTCTATCAATTATCATTGTGGATCTATTATATATTCTCCCATTTATATGATATATTATTCTACTATGTGAATATCTAAATAATTTTATTAAAATTTGTATTAGAATTTTGATTTAGGAAAGTTTATCCAATAGTAGTTTTTTCAAATATGGTATTACACATATCCTATGAGATGAAGGATGAAAAACCATAACTTGCGATATAGGACGATTTTTTTTCATCACTACAGTATTGTTCAAAGTGTTTTTTTTAAATAGTAAAACTAGTCTAGAATTTTTAACCTTGTACAAATTAACAATCAGTAAATTCATCTATGTGAGATAGTTGCTATAGTATATTTTTATGATACACTTTTCAAGGCAATTTTTTCACCCTTATGCAAAATATCAGTCATTGGATTCATCTTGGTGAGGTGATTGCAATGGTTTTATTTTTCAATATATTTTTACAGATTGAAACCCTCCTAGGTTTTATGCATGACTAGTCATATCAGTCGCAGACATGGGAAAGGGAAATAAATTACTAAAACTTCTCACAAGGATGACATGGGGTTTAGAACTTTTGATCCATATATTTTAGAGGTGTAACAACACATACTATCCACAACAATAACTCTTCACATCTTAGATATCAATATTATGTGATGTATTATGCTTGTTGTTTTTATCACCTTGTATTTTTATTATGGTCTATGTATATTCTCGTGGTGTAATCTATATTTGGTATATGTGTTAAATTAAAAAAAAAAAAATCACGTATTTATATATTTAACCTAGTGGGGTTATTGTAAAAGGAAACTCAACAACTTCAATCAGAGTCACATGGCATGGTTAAATAGGACATCATAGAATGAGAGTGAACTTGAATGTCTTGTAAGATCAACTACAACAAATATCTTAGAAATTATCCAATTTTTCAACTCAATCTTTGTAAAATAACCCTCCACCACTCAAGTTTAGATCTCCTCCTCTAAACAATCACACTGTCAATCCTAGTCTTAAGTTGATGTTGTCAAAAGTGGGCATGCAAAAAATTTATGATAATGATCCACTCACATGGATCAGTCAAATTAAAAATTTATTTTATCTACATCAGACTCCATGTTCTAAAAAGGTGGTCATGGCCTCTCTATAACTATAACTTGATCAGTTCAGTTGGTATCGATGGTTGTATGCTTAAAATAAAAATAAGAGTCTCTTGGTTTCCTATTTTATATTTTCCAAAGATCTATAGCTCCACTATCACAACAATGTCTTCAAAAACTATTCCAACCATCTAGCTAAATTGTGTTAGATAAGGATTGTAAAATATTATATTCATCAATTTTAGAATCTCTCCTTACATGTGGTGGATATCATTGAGAAAAAACTGACTAACCTACTTTCAGGTGGCCTTAAAAATAACATCCAGTTGGAGGTTTGCATGTTTAATCCTAGTTCAGTATTTAAAGTCATCCCAAGGGCACGCCTAGTAAAAGATAACAAGATGACCAAATGAAGACCTTTGATTAATGTCCATAAATCCACTTTCCCAACACCATCATTTCCTTAGTCTACCATAATGACCCCTTAGCAAATTGAGGATAATCTTACAAAAGTTTTGTGTTTTAGTTATGATAGCAAATGAATCAAATAAAAATTTTGTGTTGGGAAAAAATTTCTTTACACTGAAAGTGCCAATGAGGATGGAAAAGATTATGAGGCCTCAGGTGTAGGTTTGGATGAACCCAAGGATGAATTGGACTATTTTCAACCTACTATTTCCTATCATGCACTTTTAGGTATTATTATTCCTTAAAATCTTAAAATTATGGGCTTCCTCAACAAATAAAAGTTGACTTTGTTTATTAACTATGGGATTACACATAATTTCATCAACAATAAGTTGGCTACTCATTTGAACCATTGTATTTACCTAGCTCTAGAATTTTAGGTTATAATTAAAAATGGTGGCACCATCAACTATTCTAGAAATGACATTATATTAAGCTTACTATGGGAGACTACATGTTAGATTCTCATATGTTTGGTATTTTCATTGAAGGGGCTAACATTATTTTTAGAGTGCAATGGATCAATAATTTGGGCACAATTGAGATGAATTTATAGGAACTATTCATGTACTTCCATTTAGAATGTAGACATTTGAACTATGTGGATTATGGGATAAATGTACATAACTAGTTAGTTCCCATCAGAGGATGAAGATTCTCAGAAAAGGTGTTGAAGGATTTGTGACATGCTTATTTTCCATAGAAGTTCAACCAACTAAGGAGTCTATCCATCCTAATTTTCAAATGGTGTTGGATGACCATTCTATTGTTTTTAGTGACATGCCAAAAGGACTTCCACGATGTTGAGTGCATGATCACGTCATCGGACTACTTCTTGTAAGTACACCACCCAACATCAGACCCTATAGGTATCCCTATGCTCAGAGCAGTGAAATTGAAAATCTGGTATAGGGGATGTTGGAGGAAGGAATCATCCAACATAGCCAAAGTGATTATTCCTTCTGAGTAGTCATGGTGCAGAAGAAGGATGACACTTGGAGGATATGCCCAAACTACAGAAAACTCAATAGTACATCATCAAAGATAAGTTTCATATTCTAGTAATTAATGATTGTCTAGATGAATTTCATGGTGTTGTTTATTTTACCAGGTTAGATATTCACTTTGGGTATCAATATATTCAAATTCATGAGGAAGACATACCTAAAATAATTTTCAAAACTCATGAAGGCCATTATGATTTTATGGTCTTATTTTTTGGCCTTACAAATGCACCATCTACATTTTAGAGTTTGATGAATACTGTTTTTAATCCATTTCTCAAAAAGCTTCTGTTTGATATCCTCATTTCTATCAAAAAATGGGAAGACCATTTGAAGCATGTGAAACATGTCCTCTCAATTCTAAAACAATGTCAACTTTTTGCCAAATCTTTCTAATGTGATTTTGACATCCGAGAGGTGGAATAATTAAGTCACATCATTTCAAATGAAAAAATGAAAGTTGATTCTCAAAAGATCTAAACAATGATTAAGTCGCAGGGTCCTAATACCCTACAAAACCTTCAGGGATTTCTAAAGTTAACTAGTTACTATCACACATTGATTCTGGCATTTGAAATGAACCCACCCAAAATTCCCCAAATTGGAGAAATGCTTATCAAGGAAGAGATCCTTTCTTATTACAAAGTAGACCAGAATAAGGATCTTTTGAAGTTAATTTATGTAATGACTAGACAATTTGTTTTCTATTTATTTAAGATTATAAATAATAAATAGATTGTGGAATATAGTTTCTAAAACCATAACTCTTGTATCTATATATAAAAAATAAGTTAAAAATGATATTTGGTTATTTGTATTGGTATAAGACGTAAATAAGAGTTTCTTATTGATGAGTTATTTCTAGTATATGTTGACCAAGGGATATGAAAGATTTCATGGCGGCTATGGTGAAGGTCGTGGTCCCTTAATGTGTTGCTGTTGAATCGAATGGCTGTGGGAAGGGCCGTCCAGTCGGGCAACGTGCAAGATGCTATCGAAAAATTTAACGACTTGAATACAGATCTCAGGTGAGCAGAGTTCAGGTCTATCGAAGGGTGTTTGCACTTGAGGAATCTGACGAGAGAGCCACGGAGCGATCTACCTGAATGACTCCAGGATACGCAGGCCATTGGCGAATATGCTAATGTGCAAATAAAGATATTGAAGGTCGGATTTGAGCTCCTGCAAAAATCTGCGAAAGAGATTAAGTTGTAGGAACAACGCATATAAATTGATCTTAGCCATAGAGGCACTCAGAGGCAGGGGAGAGAGCTAGGACATGCACAGCCAGTTAGGGCAAGGGGAGAGAGTTGTAGAAGGACTTTCGTAAAGATTTTAGGAGCAGGTCTGGTTTTCGGTAGGATTTTAACAACTGTTCAGATATTTAGGAGCCATGGCAAGTGTTTGACATTAATGTTGAATGGATGGAAATGCCCTCCAAGTGCTTCACAAAATGCCTCTAGAAATGTGCCGTCATAGATAGCAATGTAGCTTCGAAAAGTGATCCTATGGACCGTAGTTTTTGGAGGATAAATGGTCTCATTCTCTCTTGTTTTAGCTTTCATTGATATTTTGGGAAATAAAATCATTGAATAACCAACGGTCTTGTTCAATGTTGGAGGATTCTGATCACGGGATTATTACCGAAGTTTTGATTAATTATTTGTAATATTATAATTAATTATTTATTGTTGTGAATATAGAGGTGGATATGATGTAGTATTATTTAGGTAATAATGTCACACTTCCACTTATAACATTTATAATTAATTTTGAAATATATATATATATATATATATATATATATATATATATATAAAATGAATTGTTAATTAATGAATATATTTTAATATATATTTTATTAAGATATTTTTAATTATATATTTTATTTTATAAAATAATAAATTCGTATCACTTTTATTATTAAAAATTCTATGCATATAAATTTTTATTAACACATTTTTCATGTGGACACATGTCATTATAATGGCATGGACTTTTATTTTAACGCCAAAGTTAAAATGCATGAGTTACCAAAGAAATATGGTATTTGCCTTGGCATATCAGTTAATATGTTATATTGGCATTAATAATAAGGTGTTTGACTATCCATTGGTTGCAATGCATTATGCATGTGCAAACCGTGAGTTATCTAAAGAAAGGCGTGGCAATTCCATGTTAGCAGTGCATGTTTACTCCACCAAAGACATAGCGTTGAATTCTTGGAATGAGCAGATGTTCTTTAACCACATATGGTGTGGTAATCATGTGATAAAAGCTATGTGGTATATATGGCATTGAAATAGTGGATTATATTGAATTGTTCACCAAGCCAATAATCTTGGCATCAAAACAGAGCGGCAAATATGCATTGGCAGATGGAAACGCATATTAATACAACACGGTTTGGTACTCAACCCTATGGCTTCAATAAATAACTTATTATGGCGTGGTTATTATTAACATAGCAAACTGGTTATTAGGTAATGTGTGGAGTCTATATATGATGCCAACCTATTTATGCTATGCATTAATTACCACAGGTATTTCTGCTTATAATGATGATATTCAATAGTGAACACTAAAAAGGGCGTTGAAAAATAGATAGCAACAATGAGTCTTCGCATTGAATTGAAACCATTGAGAGAATCTGGAGGTAAAACTCTGGATAAGCCAGTGAAGGTGAAAGTATTAAAAATAACCTATTTTGATGGGACATGGACCTAAGATAGCAGGAAACTCATTATGAGTAAACACCATGATGTTGAAATAAGGAAAATCCCAATTTAAAATTTTTGTTAGTGCCCAATGAATGCCAAGTAGCATATATATATACATATATACATATATACATATATACATATATACATATATATATACACATATATATATATATATATATATATATATACATACATACATATATATATATATATATATATATATATATATATATATATATATATATATATATACATATATATATATATACATACATATATATATATATATACATATATATATATATATATATATATATATATATACATATATATATATATATATATATATACATATATATATACATATACACATATATATATATACATATATATATACATATATATATATATATATATATATATATATATATATATATATATATATATATAAGAGTAAGAGGATTTTTGGAGAGAAGTAGTGATTTGCACAGAGAAATTTTGTAGACAAAGAATATCTGGGTTATAGAGGCAACAAGAACCTCTGATAAAATTATAGAGGTTTATTTTTTTTGCACAGATAGATATTTGGGATGAAAGTGTACTATTTTTACTCAGAGAGATTTTGTAATCATTATCAAAGAGTTTTTAATAAGATCATAACCCTCATAGAGTGGACCCGAAGATGTAGTCATTTGGTGAACCCAGTAAACAAATCTTCTGTGTCATTTTTTTAAATTTCTTCTTTGTGATCAGAAATCATTTCAATTTATTTTATTAAATTATGGAAGTTTTATAAATTAATTTTTAGAATTTATTTAAAGTGAAATTGAAAATTAAATATTTTGTTTTATTTCAATCCAAGTAGATAGTAAAAGTTTTATTTAAACTTGGATTTTTAGATCAGTTTGGTATTAGACCCTGTGATCAATACTATTTAACACATCATCTAGTAATTACAATAGTCTTGTATGATAACCAAGTCTAAATCAAGATGTGTTGAAAGAAAACTTGTAGAGTTTGATCCTAAAATTGGTGCAAGACATGTAAGCCATTAGTCAAGTATGTGAGCAGATATGTCTGAGATAGAATTCTTGCATGCTTTTCTTAGCATGAAAAATATGGTTGAGGAAATGTATGAGAAACATAGAAACGAGAAAGAATCAAAGTAAGATAAAGCTGAAAGAGAAGAAATTCCTCTTTCACCGTCATCTTTCAAGAAGGCCTCCTCCTCTGTAGATGGTAAAACTATCCCACACTTGAAATTATATGTTAAATTTGATTTATTAGTTTATAATGGTGAGTTGAATGTAGAGAAATTGGATAATTAGGTCATGCAGATTGAGATATATTGCAGGATTCAGAATATTCTTAGTGAAGAAGCCTAAATTTAGTTGGTTACTCTTCATATGAGTGACACAACACTCTTTTAATGGGAGAGTAAGATTCAAGAAGATATCAAACAACATGGTAAGGTAATCTCTTCCTAGATTGATTTTGTTTTTGCAATGAGAAAATAATTTCATCCTTTGGGTTATATACAACAAGCTACTATGGATTGACAAACTTTAAGATAGAATAAATGTTAGAGTGTGCAGAATTATACTAATTTTTTTAGAAAGAAGCCATTAATGTTAGGCATTCCTTTATACAATTTAGAAACATTGTTGAAGTATATTGGATGTTTGCATAGCTATTTGAGACATACTGTTCTCATGTTTAATCCTTCTAATATTGATGAATTTTGTGTGCAAGCTATCCATATAAAATCCATGAGTAAGATGACCAAGGAAGGCTATGGAAATAAATCTCACAAGCTAGTTGGAAATAAAGGTAAAGGAAAAAGAAAGGGTAAGGGTAAGTCTACTTACACTGTTAAGAAAGAGGAAAGAAAACCTTTCTATAATCATTGCAAGAAGAATCATGATGAGGTTAAGAGTTGGAAACTCCATCCATAACTCAAGCCAAATATGTTCTAAAATAAAAATGAAAAAAAAGCTATTGATGTGATCGAACATGATCTGGGATCATATTCTGGTGATGAAACCAAAGTGACTATCATGGGTCTATAAGGTTCAACTTCTTCCTCTTCTAACACTAAACCTTCTATTATTGTTTCATCTTTTAAAACTAAATCTAAACATGCTAAAAGAAAAATAAATAAAATTTTCTACATAAGAGTTATATCTAAGCATACTAAAATAGATACTCTTTTTGATACTAGATCACAAACTAATCTTATTTCTAAAGTGGTGTTAAAAAATTAGGACTAAAATATAAAACACATCCAAAACTATATCCTTTAGGATGTGCGTGTGATGATGAAAATTATAGGTGACAAAAACATGCACCTTGAGGTTTTCTACTACTTATAAATTCATTAATGAAGTAGAGCTAGATGTAGTCCCTTTGGATATTTGTGGAATTATTTTGGGAAGTCCTTACTTATATGATAGGAAGGAAATATTTTATAGAGAAGAGAATAAATATATGCTTGTAAAGGATGGGATTGAATACATAGTAAGATCACATCATGTTAAAGCCAATTTGACTCTTGTTTCTATAGGACAAATAAAAAGACTTGTAAATGCAAGTAAGAGTTTCATTCTCATGATTGTAAAAGCTAAGGATAATGAAAAATCTAAGGCCTCAAAGGGTTGTGATCTTAAACATCAATTTGAAATAGAAAAAAATATTTCTAACTACAATAGTGTTTTTCAGGAGCTACAAAGTTTACCTCCTAAGAGGGAAATTCTACATGAGATTCAACTATAGCAGGATGCCTCTCTCCCAAATATAGGTATGTATAGTTGTCAGTAGTAGAGAATGAATAAATAAAGATTCAAGTGATGGAGTTAATTGAGAAAGGAGTCATTCAATGAAATACCTCTCCATGTGGTTCACCTATTATCTTAGTATCAAAGAAGGATGGTACATGGTGGATGTGCATGGACTTCTGAGCTTTGAATAAAATCATGGTTAAAAATTGTTACCTTCTTCCTCATATTGATGATTTGTTAGATAAATTGAAACATGTAAAGTATTTTACTAAGCTAGATTTGAGAAGTGGTTATCACCAAATAATAATAAGTGATGGTGATAGTTGGAAAACAACTTTTAAAACTAAGCTAGGTCTTTTTGAGTGTCTTGTTATGCTCTTTGGGTTTGTAATGCACTTGTTACATTTTTTTGGGTTATGAATGATGTGTTAAGACCATTTCTTGATGATTTTGTAATTGTGTACTTAGATTACATTTTAATCTTTAGTAACACATTGGAAGATCATCTTAAACACATCAAGAAAGTCTTAGATACTTTGCAAAAGGAAAAACAATTCCTAAATATGTCAAAATATGAATTTGAAAAAATATCTTTGGTTTAATTAGGCTATGTTGTAGGGAATGGTTCACTAGAAATAGATCCTACAAAAATTTTATCCATAGTAAATTGGTGAAGGCCTAATAATGCAATAGAAGTTAGATTTTTTCTTTGAGTAGTTCAATTCTAGAGAAAACTTATTGCTAACTTCTCTTATACTGCATCTCCTTTACATGCTTTAACAAGTGTTAATAAGGTATTTCAATTGTTAGGAAATTATGAAAAATATTTCAACACCTTGACAGTAATGATAATTACAACCCCAATTCATGGACTTCTTGATTTATAACAATATTTTGAGATAGAAACTGATGCTAGTGGGTATGTAATGTTTATACAAAATTGAAAACTAGTGTGTTTTCATTTAGAAATCTTTACAAGTGCAATAAAAAATTATCCTACTTATGATAAAGAGTTGTATGCTTTGGTGCAGAGTGTGAAAAAGTGGAAATATTATTTGATTTCCAAAGATACAATCATCTATATGGATCATCAGTCTTTGTAATGCCTTCAATCATAATCCAAGCTACAACAATCATGACACTTTTGATGGATGGGATTCTTGCAGTAGTTTCATCTTGTTATAAGGTATAAAAAAGGAACACATAATAAGGTTGTAGATTTGTTTTCTATACCTCCTATTTTAGCATCCACTATGTTGCAACATAGTAACAATATATTAGAGATGTTGATTTTAAGGATGTCTATGAAGATTTAACAAATGGTAAATCGATAAAAGAATTTGACTATCACGTGTATAATAGAATGTTGTCATTTTAGAAAAATATGTATTCCATAGGATGAAAGAGTTCACATGATTAGAGAATCTCACACTTCTCTTGTTTTAGGTCATTTTTGTATTGGCAAAATAATTGCATAATTATAAAGATATTTCTATTGGCCCCGTATGATAGAAAATGTATCTAAATATATAAAATTTTGCATCTTTGTTCCACAAGTAAACCTAGTAATTAGAAGTTAGGATTGTATACACCTCTTATTATTCCTAACCATCCTTAGGAAAGTATTTATATGGATTTCGTAGGAGGTTTACCTATGTCACAAAGAAAACATGATTATATGTATGTGGTTTTGGATAGTTTCAACAAAATGTGTATTTTGGTTTTTTATACTAAATGTGTTACAAGTGAGGATACTGTACATTTATTCAGCAAAAATGTTTGGATCCATTTTGGGTTACCTACTTCTATTATACATGATCATGATGCTTGATTTGTTGGTGAGTTTTGATCAGCTTTGTGGGACTTGATGGATACTAAATTAAAAAAGAGCACAACCTTTTATCTGTAAACCGATGGATAAATAGAAGTGGTAAACTAAATAGTGGTACATTTATCAAGAGGTATTATGGTAAACATCATAAACTATGGGATGAACATTGATATTATGTGTAACATTATTAAATTTGTACTTTAAGTTCTTCTACTTTGAAGTCTCTTTTTGAGACTTATTTTGGTTACTTGCTTGTCTGCTTTATACGTCTCTTTTGAAAAAGACTCTAACTTAGTGGTGGATAGAAACAGTGATGTCATGAAGGCTAAAAAGTTCATTCATAGAATTTAGATGACTCAAAAAGTTATTCAAGAATAGCTGGAGAAGAGCTAAGCTAAATATAAGGCTAAGCATGATAAACACAAAGTTGATCATCAATTTAAAGTGGATGATCATGTTTGGCTTCACACTAGCAAAGAAAGATTGATAGGTGAAGGTAGAAAATTAAAACCAATTAGGTATGATCCTTTTAGGATTTTGGAAAAGATTGGTACAAATATTTTTTGATTGGATTTGCCTTCTTATATGTAGATTTATTTAGTGGTTAGTGTGAAAAACTTGAAATTGTATGAACCTCTTATGATCGTGGATCAAGATGAGGGTATTCAAGTTATTAATGTTGATGATTTTGCTCTTGAGTTTCTTCATGAGTTTCAGGAAGATGTTATTACTGATAGAAAAACTAGAACCACATGAAGGGGTAATACATAATATCTTTGAGTTGGTTTGAAAGGGATGCATCTGAATAATACAAAATAAATATAAATTAAAAAGGTGAGAGAAAAATACCCTCACCTGGTTGATAATTTAAAATCAACTTTTGGAGGTCTAAAAGCTCTCAGTGGGCAACAATGACTCAGGGGATTATTTTTGAAGTTATGATCAATTATTTTCAATATTATACTTAATTATTTATTATTGTGAATGCAGGTGTGACATTATCTAGCCAATAATGCCACACCTCCACCTGTAACATTTATAATCAATTTTTACAAATTACTATCAATCTATATATATTTTAATATATTTATTATTAGTTAACACACACACACACACACACACACACACACACACACACACACACACACACACACACACACACATTTAATTATATCTTTTATTCCATAAGGTAACAAATCCTTACCACTCTTATTATCAAAAATTCCATGCCTATAAATCTTTATTAACATGTTTTTCATGTGGACACATGTCATTATAATGGCATGGACTTTTATTTTAGTGTCAAAGTTAATATCAGTTAATATGTCATATTGGCATTAATAATATGGTGTTGTACTATCCAATGGTTGCAACACATTTTTGCCTATGCAAACTGTGAGCTATCTAAAGAAAGGAGTGGTAATTTCATGTTAGCACTGCATGTTTACTCCACCAAAGACATAGTGTTGAATTCTTGGAATAAGCATATGTTCTTTAACCACTTATGGCATGGTAATCTTGTGGTAAAAGCTATGTGGTATATATGGCATTAAAATAGTGCAATATATTGAATTGTCCATGAAGCCAATAATCTTGGCATCAAAATAGAGTAGTAGATATGCATTGGCAGATGGAAACACATATGGATACAATGCGGTTTGGTACTCAAACCTATAACATCAATACATATCTTATTTTGTCATGGTTATTATTAGCATAGCAAACTAGTTATTGGGTAATGTGTGGAGTCTATATATGGGTAAGTGCACCAAATTGGAGGACAAAAAAGGGCCTACCCATGGACATGATTTTTTTGAAATTTAAGAAATGTGAATTTCTGTAGATAATTAGATATGGATACACTCAAAATTTGAAGATGGTATAAAAACATGAATTGTAGTATTTTGAGTCTAGTTTCCAAAAGATAATTTTTTTTAATGAAAAATGGTTAAGTATAAATAGGTCAAATATCTAATATTTGAAGAGGACCTCTTATTTTTTTTTTTAAATTTGAATTGTACCATTTTGTGTGACCCACCATTTTTCGAGCATCATTTAATATTGTTATAAACCCTTTTGTTAATATTTAGATTAGCTCTTCTAATGTGTTATGAACTTTTTTTATATTTTTTTTTATGAATTTTTTTAATTAATTTTATAATTAAGTATATCCTAAAAATTGACAAAAAATGGATAGCCATCTGTGTGACCCACCCTAACTACCTCAAACAAAAATGAAAATTGATTTTTTTTTTTGAATGTGTGTTTAATTAGACTTAGTTTGTTACCATATAATTTGTTTTTCATTTCGATCAACAAAAAAAAAAATTAGATAAAAATGAATAGGCATGTATGGGTGAGGCATGTGGTGGCCTAAAAAAGGTGGTGTTAGAAATAAATATAGTTTGAACCCTTAAAATAGCCCAAAAATATATATAAATCATACATTTGGAAAGAGGACAATGTGCTCATCATAATGGTAATAATTTTTTGAATTTTGATGTTGGAATCCATAGTGTATTTGACAATTGGAGTTGAAATTTATTGGTTTTTTCTAAAACTCTTGGTCTCAATTGCAGATGCATAGTCCCAAGCCTTTGGCTCAGAAATCTAAGCCATTTTTGAGCCTTAAGGCTTGGTTTGAACACGTACATGTTATATAATGTGTACACATTATACAATCCATACACATTTCTTAGACATAAGAAAAAAGAAAAAAAAAACAAATTTAGTGTTTGTTATGGGGGAAAGTTCCCATTAGCCATTCATCCTTATAGGTAAAATGTCAAATTTTGTGGTTTTTATAGGGGAAATGTCCCATTAACTCTAGACAGTGAATTAAGGTGCCATAACATCACATTAGATTTAGAAATTTTTACCCATTTCAATGTCATCTTAACTACTTATAACCAATGTTTCAAGGTCTAACACATTATATGTTTGATAATATAACTAATTTTATTATAAGAGGTCATAAAATGCATTTTTTAAACTTATGATCAAAACTCAACCTTTAGTGTACCAATCGTTGTGCATTAGAGTATCAATACTTGACTCTTACTTGTCAAAATGTGATTGGTTACTTTTAATTTTATAGAATAAATGTTGAATAAGCATTAGATATTACATGTTTAGCTTCTAGTGCACTTTAATATAACTATATATACCAATATGTTTTGTCAGTAGAATACATTTAAAAAAAATCCTTGTTTGACAATTGAAACATGCATAGCTATTGGGATCTTTCCCCTAGTAGGGAAAGAATATACCTTACCACCTTACTTGCCTAAAATCCTACTTGCCCTTAAATTTTGTGTTTCTTATTGATATTATCCTACTAGCCTAAAATCCTATCTTACCCTTTTGTTATTTCTTTGATATCTTTGACTAGACCCCTTTATTTATAAAATTTAAACTAATTTGTATAAGTGGCAAACCCGTTGAATTGGACTATGTAGTATAGATAACCTTATGTAAGTAGAAATAAGAATTGAGACCTTGGTGTATAAATGCATCTCTTTAATATCTATTTCAATAATGATATCTAATGGAACATAATACCTATGAACCATGCCTTGGATTACCCCAAAAACCTTCCTAAAATGTGTTGAATAAAATCCCTTAGGTTTCCTTCAAGGTCACTTAGTGCATATAATTCAATAGGTGCATTTTGAGGTCCTAATTGAAAGTCTAACAAGAGTCTTCTATTGTTATAATTATTCAAGTTTGATTCCCCTAATGTATTCAAATACATTATTCAAATTTTGCCTAAAATTAAGACCTCTTGTGAAAATATGGTTAATCCTCCTTTCCATGCACCTCCTTCATCTACCCCTCCATCACACATAAGACAACCATCAACCACTCCATCCATTCCCATGTCATCTGAAGAGTGTGTCTTTGACATGGGACTAGTCCTAACTACACCATGGATGCAAAAATTGTAAGCTCTAAAACAAGTTAGACAACACTTGATGCTTATCAATGCCATAGAGTTTTATACCTTACTATGTAATTGGGATGGTAAGATACGAAAGTAGGATGATTGACCTACAATGTATTTACATGTTAAATTATTAAATATTTTGGTCAAGTTGGGTATGCATTTTGTTTTGTATAAGATGTGGTTCTGATCTCAATAAACTTGAAATGGTCACATGTATACATTAGTGATGATGTGGTAATTTATAAAGATGTTATTTTAATATGACATACCTAGTGATGAATGTATAGCTTAGAAAATATCTATTTGCACTAGGGACTTTGTTCAAAACCATTGAGGGATGGTGTGGACTTGACATTAACTATATATGACATATGTATAAGTTATCCCAGCTCAAAATCTATTAAACTTATTCAAGATACATTAAACCTATGACATTATCTCCTAAATCTGAGACTTACTTCCCCTCAAGGATGGTGTTGAGCATAGAGAACCAATAATTATTTATGTGGATGATGAATTTATCACCTCATATAGATGGTTGATTAGAATTAAATACCAGTGTGTACCCCTCACTGCAAGTTTCAAGATTATATATATATATATATATATATATATATATATATATATATATATATTTATTACACATATCTTCAATCATCTTGATCATATTTAATTGTAATGAGCTTAAACCTTATGATGTGGATTGCAATAAAGTAGTACATGTCTTAGAATTTTTTCTCTAGCTTAGGGTCTTAGGTTAAGGCTCATCCATTGCTGAATTTTGTTCTCTCCTATGTGTAGGACTTAATATGAATGTAAGTTTTGGGATATCTAGAGGTAATTCAAGGCAGAAGGATATAAATAATTTGAATATGTATACATGTATAAAATTGATAATGTTTGGTGCTTGCTTGAAATTTGGATGGGAACTTAAAGGGCTTTACATGACAATTTTCATACAATAATGGCAAGATAGAGACTCGCACCACATGTGTGAATTATTTACTAGACATAAGTTGATTGGATCAATGTCAATCTTTAAACGTTAATGGCTTCTATGTATGTATGATAAATTTTTGAATAGGCCTTATTTGGATTGGTTGGCTTGGTAATGGAACATGTCTAAATATCAAATATGTGCATATATGACAACTCTAACACTTATTCAAGTGTACTATACCTACACACATGTGGAAATATTTGATTGGATTGGGTGTCCTAAGGCTATGAAAAATATGATGCTTTTAGGACATGTGATAGTTATATCTCTAACACAAATATATGTGTGTACAAGATACACATGTGCATACATATCTAATTATATTAGGCCTCATAGGGATCTGATATCTATCTCTTTAAAGCTTTTAGGACCTAATACTCTAACAGTGTTGACACTTTTGAGCCTGTATGAGGTACACATGGTGATATGTAATTAAATTTGGCCTCTCAAGTCATTGTCAAATTTGAAACTTCCAAGACTTGATGCATCTTCGATAGTGTTAACACTTTTGGGTGTATTATGTACACACATGGAAAAATAAGGTTTAATTATAGGGGAAATTCAATCGAGGAGGCATGGGAGGCCAACTTGAACCCCTTATTGACATAACTAAAAGATCATGATATATATGATTTGGGTCAAAATTAAGTACAATTCTATCTATAATGAATTAAACCAATTAGTCAATTGGTTCAATTAGGGACTTGATTTGGGCAAAATTGAGCCCCTAAACCAGATTTATGGCCCAATCATTTTTTATAATATAGATGCAACATGTATGACTTAACTGACCCTAATTTAATAAAAATGCATATTCGAATGCAAATGTGGCTAATTTCAACCCATTGAACCTAAATTAGAGTCTACAATGTGATTTAAAGGGCTAAATTAGGTCACATTTTGTGACATGTTGATCATAAAACCTAATTTTATCAATTAAACATGTATGTAGTTCCACTAAACCCTAATTTTATGACATATAGACATGTGCAAACCCATTACACTAAACCCTTAACCCTAAATCCTAATTTTATAATAAACATAACCCCTAAGTTCCTTGATTTCATCACAAATGCATAAATTCCTAAATGTGATTATCGCCAATTTGTGGCCCTGTTATTCACCTAGTTTTGTAAGGACCTATGATGGGATTTTGGACAAAAATAGCTCATTTTATATTACATATTGTGCCTTATTACATCATTCATTAGTCTTATTGCTACATAGTCTTATCAAGATTCTTACTGCATCATGTATTAGAGATTTATGCATCATATTAGAGATTTATGCATCAATTAAGCCTTATTTCATCATATGATAGCCTAATTACATCATATTGAGCTGTATTGCATCATATGATAGCCTAAATGAATCATATTGGAGATTTATTATGTATGATAGTCTTATTGCATTGCATAATAGTCTAATTACATCACATGATAGTCTTATTACATCACATGATAGTCTTAATGCATCATATTGAGCCTTATTGCATGATATGATAACATTATTTTAACATATAATAGTCTTATTTCATAATATTTGAGATTTATGCATCATATTATAGTATTATTGAGTGTTATTGCATTATTATGTAGTATTATAATGGAAAAAATAGTTGAATATGAGCTTTTTGGCTTGTTTGTATAGTATATGTCTATACTTCAAGGAATGCATACACATTCTTATAACACATATACATTCCTTGAAATAAAAACAAAAACTCACTTTTCAATGTCTATTTTTATCCTTAATCAAGATTGTTGTCTGCACAGATATTCCCTACATTCCTTGCATACTCTGTATACTTTCTTGGTTATAGTTTTTTTTGGTCCCCACATTTGAAGTATTTTCTTGGTTTAATTTGTCAAAATGGGCTCCGGTTCATGTTCAAGGAAGAGGACAAAGTTTAATAACAAAACATCAAAGCAAGTAGAAGATTACACGTTAGGACTAAGAACATATAACATGGATAATGAAAATGGTGAAACTTTTGAACAATTAGATTATGCATATCATATTTTAGGCCCAAAATCATGCAACAAAGATTGTAAAGTTGTCCGAAATATAATGACAACTTGTGCATTAAGTGCTAAAATAGGGAAATTTGATTGATTTCAAAAACAAGTCAAAAACTTGATATAGAAAGAAAAACATTAATGAAAGAAATTGCAAGAGGT
The DNA here is from genome assembly GCA_037957365.1 of Torreya grandis. Lineage (NCBI taxonomy): Eukaryota > Viridiplantae > Streptophyta > Pinopsida > Cupressales > Taxaceae > Torreya > Torreya grandis. Next base: position 1,474,883 of record JARHVA010001226.1, on the reverse strand, counting down.
AAAAGACTTAAAGAACCCAATATGAAATAGCTTTGGTCATTCTTTGGTAGACTTCCATGGAAAGACAAGGCTATCACTAATGCTTTGAAAGAGTTACTTGCATAATTTTGGAAAGATAATACAAGATTTTTTTCCCAATGTAAGATATGTAGTGAAAAGAAGAGATGGTTCTCATAATCATGAACCGCATCTGAATCATTTCTTAGATATGACTCAAATATAATTGTACTTTAATTTTTTATAAAAATATCCACAAATTACTATTAGTCAAATAATTTTTGAGATGTCCAAACCTTTTATGTAAAAATAAATCACACATGCACCACTTGTTGTTGTAGGCGACATGTTGAATTTTCAATGCACTATGATATTTTTCACCATATTTTTTGTACTTTGCATAATACTAACATTTTGTAGGAGTGTGACATAGAAGTTCCACCAAAATCAGCTAGGAAATTTATTTCAAATATTTTTTGTGAAAGACCAGATGGATAATTCTTTTATAAAAACACATGTTTTGATGGAAATTACAACATTTACGGTGGATTGCCAAAATTGAAAAAATGTATCCATGAGGAGTGTACTAGTTCGTTTGAGAAAATACAAATCTATGACTTATCAATTAAAAGATGGCACATAATCTAAAAGGTGTGAGTTTGTTACAAAAGAGATACCTATTTTAGAATTTATGGTTGAATCCATGGAGAAAATTATTTATGAGTATGCATGGCACACACATAGGGATAAATGGTTGGCTAAACATTTCAATCTAAGTAACGATACATTCCCACTTGATTTTATTGTTTTAGTAGTCGACTTTGTAGAAAATTACACATTCAAACCACAAATGGAAGTTCAATCATATTATTACAACTCAACACAAATTGCCATATTCGTGCATATAGCATTCATGAATGCACTTGATAGTATAGAGGAAGATTGAAAAATATTAAGGGTGTACCATTTATATATCAATGATGACTGATCACATTGTACATAGTATGTGCAAGGTTGTTTTGATAAGTTCTATGGATAGTTGACTCAGAGGAACATTAATTTCAAATGGCATTACATTTGGTCAAATAATCAACACATCATAATTCAAGAATGCACATATGTTTTATTGGTTGATAATGACTCACATTACCATTGGTGTAAAACATATTTAGAGTTTCACTAAGAGTGGCCATGGAAAAGGGGAACATGATGGTGTTGAAGCATGTATAAAAATAGCCATTTTAAAGGAGGAGTTAAAATATGGCAATGTTCGTAATTTGATTGATGTAAAAACTATGGTTGACTAGTGCAATGAGAACATATGTCATGGTGCTCAAATAAATTTTACTATTTATAGACATTTTTGGTTAATGGAGGAAAAATACTTAGCAAACTATGTGGATTGTATGACTCTAACATGTTCAAGTGAGCTCCACTCATTTTGTAGTTCAAATGTAGGTTCTTGGACTATTCATATACAAAATTTGACATTATTTTGTTCTACTACATGAATTTTGTCTGGAATGAGTGTGAGTCACAAGAGTGAGTGGATGACTTGAGCTCTAAACCTCTAATTCCAATCAACACATATTAGGTTCCACTAGCATTGCAACTTACTAGCATCACATCCTCACATGAATTTGACCATATATCTAATCTATTACCTCCAGGTAGAAGATTAATCTTTATTTACTATTTATTCTCATAATCTATCTTCATAATGTCATTAAAATTATGTTTTATGATGCAGGCCATGTTTCTGTAGTTATTGCAAATTAGGACAATGAAGAGGGAAAAAATTACTACTTACGTCAAAGTGTAGATGGAAATAAAAAATGACTTCCCTGGTTGTATATGGAAAAAACATTGATTATCCCACTGGGTCTATGGTAGTCACTAGAACTTGACTTCGATGATATTCTATAAAACAATTCAAATGTATAGTTGTTTAAAGACTTTGAAACTCACAAGAAGATTTTACACTATTTAAATTTAGTTCTTGCAACAAATATTAAATTTCAAAATTATCATGGGAGGCCAAGAAACAAGAATCTATGGAAAGTTTGTGAGTTAGACCATGAAGCTAATCTTGATACTATTTCACATTCATTAAAAAAAAAAAAAATCACCATAGAGCAGAAAAATAAAAAAATAAATTTGTAATTCACATTAAAAAAAAAAATCAAAAAAATTGGTTTAATCTACAAAAAACATACCACTTCTTCATAGTGGCATTGTCTACATGGAGAATGGAGGGTAAAAGATGAATCTTGCAAGCCAAAACACAATCTTGCAGCCAAAATGCATCTTGCAACCAAAAGATGAATGGGAATCGGTAAAATGTGAATGGATAAAATGTATAAGATGAGGGTTTTTATTTCTTTTATAGTTTCAATAATGCATACAAATTATTTCTATAATGCATACACACTATGAGTTATGTCCACAAAATTGTCCCCCAACTCTATGCACATACCCATGTGATGTCAACCTATTTATTCTACACATTAATTACCATAGGTATTTTTGCTTGTAATGAATATATTCAATAGCCAATGCTAAAAAGGGTGTTGAGAAATAGATAGTAGCAAAAGTCATGACATTAAACTAGAACCATTAAGGGAATCCAGGGTTAAAACTCTGGATAAGCCAACAAAGGTAGAAGTATTAAAAATAGCCTATTTTGATGGGATGTGAACCCAAGATAGTAGGAAACTCGTTATGGGTAAACATTATTGATTCTCAACCAATATGTGAAGATTGGAGAAATACCATAAATAAAATTATTGTTATAACACATACACATTATGAGTTATGTCCACAAAATTATACCCCAACTCCATGCACATACCTATATGATGTCAGACTATCAATGCTACACATTAATTACCATAGGTATTTCTACTTATAATGAAGATATTCAAAAGCCAATGCTAAAAAGGGATTTGAGAAATAGATAGTAGGAAAAAGTCTTGACATTGAACTGGAACCATTCAGGGAATCTAGGGGTTAAACTCTAAATAAGCCAACGAAGGTAGAAGTATTGAAAATAGCCTATTTTGATGGGATGTGGACCCAAGATAGTAGGAAACTCATTATGGGTAAACATTATTGATTCTCAACCAATATGTGAAGGTTGGAAAAATACCAGAAATCAAATTATTGTTATAACACATACGCATTATGAGTTATTTCCACAAAATTATACCCCAACTCCGTGCACATACCCATATGATGCAAGACTATTAATGCTACACATTAATTACCATAGGTATTTCTAATTATAATGAAGATATTCAAAATCCAATGCTAAAAAGGGAGTTGAGAAATAGATAGTAGCAAAAAGTCTTGACATTGGACTTGAACCATTGAGGGAATCCAAGGGTTAAACTCTGGATAAGCCAACGAAGGTAGAAGTATTGAAAATAGCCTATTTTGATGGGATGTGGACCTGAGATAGTAGGAAACTCATTATGGGTAAACATTATTGATTCTCAACCAATATTTGAAGGTTGGAGAAATACCAAAAATCTAACACCATGCTTTTGAAATATGAAAAATCCCAATTCAAGAAATTTTTTAGTTCCCAACCAATGCCAAGTAGTTTATATATATATATATATATATATATATATATATATATATATATATATATATATATATATATATATATATATGCAGGTGGTTTTACAGGAGTAAGAGCAGTTTTGTAGAGAAGTAATGATTTGCACAAAGAAAATTTGTAGAGAAAGAATATCAGGGTTATAGGGGTAGCAAGAACCTTCGATAAAATTTCAAAGGTTTATTTTGTTTTTCATAGATATATATCTGGTATGAAAGCATATTATATTTACTCAAAGATATTTTTGAACCATTCTTGAAGAGTTTTTAATAAGATCGAAACACTCATAAAGTGGATCTGGGGACGTAACTATTTGGTGAACCCTGAAACAAATATTCTGTGTCATTTTTTTTAATTTTTTCTCTGTGATTAGAGATATTTTAAATTTCATTTATTAAACTAATAAATTTTTATAAATTAATTTTTTGGATTTATTTAAAGGGAAATTGGAAATTAAATATTCTATTTTATTTCAATCCAAGCAGTCTGTAAAATTTTTATTTTAAACTTGGATTTTTGGATCAAATTCAAGTGGAGGAGGAAGATACCTTGATTATTATTGGGCAAAATTTAAAGGAATTCATGTAAAATAAATTATAGAATGGGTAATGAATCTCTAATAATTGGTCATCGTGCTTGTACTGAAAATGAAAATAACATTAAAAGATTGTTGTGGATGTAAAGATGAATCCAAATAAAGCTTTTGGCATTAGTAAAATATTTTATGATTCTCAATTGTACCTTCTAAATGACATATGAAAGCATTACACACCATACAAAATTATCAGAGTATACAAAAACATTATATAATGCACAAAAGCATCACACAATTTTAAAAAAGCAGTTTTTACATACAAAAGCATCCCATAAAGTTGAATAAAAACTTAAACATATTTTTTATCCAAAAAGGTATGTATAATTATCATTCTTTCTTAAAACATAAAATCTTTGAAGAAAAAAATTCTTAGCAAGCCATTAAAGAAAGTAATGCAATGAAAACAAAATTCCCCTGAAACTAAAGAAAGCATCATAACAAATAATTTTTTTTCATGATAATAAATAAATCACCATAATTCTAAACAAATATCATGGCCCTTTAAAAACAAAAAAGCAATACAAACTTCTCATGGTAGGTACACACACACACACACACACACACACACACACACACACACACACACACACACACACACACACACACACACACACACACATGATTTTTTTATTCTTGAAAATCCCCTACAACTGAATAAAATTTACATAC
>JARHVA010001226.1:1387500-1462500 GCA_037957365.1 Torreya grandis | reverse complement strand
AATAATAACGTGAGATAAATTACATGTAGAAAGATGATCACCCTAAAATGTGAACTCTCTCTCTCTCTCTCTCTCTCTCTCTCTCTCTCTCTCTCTCTCTCTCTCTCTCTCTCTCTCTCTCTCTCACACACACACACACACACACACACACACACACACACACACACACACATTCATGCACACACACATATGTAGGCACAGATGTGTGTGCGTGTGCATGCATGCACATGCACGTGCGCACACACACACACACACACACACACACACACACACACACACACACACACACACACACACACACACACACACACACACACACACACACACACACACACACACACACACACACACACACATGTATGTATTCATAAAATACATATGGCATATAAAATAAGAATGCATTAGAATGTCTTTTGAACAATATATAAACATACAATGTAAGAAAAACCTACATTTCCATATAAGCATACAAAAAAGTACATCATCTAAGAACACAATAGAATGTTAGATGAATGCCATATAGGCATATAGTTCCAAAAGAATTTACATTCCCAAATAGGTATACAAAACAATACATCATCTAAGACATACTACTCATAAAAAATCCTCCCTATATTTTCCTTCGTAAATGAAGACTCCCCCTCAGATGTCTTGCTCATAGATGAAAATCCCTGGGTATGTGCATGGAGTTGGGGGATAATTTTTTGAAAATCTATGCTAATGCATATGAATTATGGTCATAATAAATACGTGTTATTTAAATTTAGGATTAAAACCACCAAGCCTAAACATGTATGCATTATAATGTGTACAGATTCTATATAGTTAATTAAATGTATACATGTTCCTATCACATTGTATAAAAAAAGGCACAAAAGATATATTGATAGTTTTACATGTTCTAATAGCATATGGTTTACTAAACTAAATGTGAAGTATAAGTATAATTTAAATTTATTTTAGTAAATATAATAAATTAGGGTCACTTTACATCTGATAGATTTGGTCTCATAGGTACATGCCTTATGATGTGGAAGATAATTTTTCAAAACCCTATCTGATAATTAATTAGGCATTTTCAAGGTCTCGATATAGAAATTTAGGATTTTAGGGCATAACATTTGCAATTGATGTCCATTTTTGATAAACATAGTCATTTTTAGATTTTTATTCCTTCTGAATTGCTTCTTAGCAATTCTAAGAGTCTTAGGTTTGTCAAAATTGAAATTTTCAAGCCACTCACTTTGAACTTGATTTAAATTTGTGTGATTGGGGAAACATATGTCACATTGATGACCTCCACACACAAAATAACCACTTTGTGTTAATTTCACTTGCTCATCATCCCTCCCTCATCCCTAATCACTTCCTTCTCATCCCTCATCATCGTTAATCACTCTCTCCTCATTACTTATTGTCCTTAATCACTCCCTAATTGACCCTCACTATCCATAGTCATCTCTAATAACTCCCTCATTTATGTATGCATGTATCTATAAAATCCATAAAAGAATAAAAAATAAGAATGTAATAGAATGTTCAGTGAATGCCATATAGGCATATAATGGAAAAAACACATACATTGCCATATAGGCATACAAAAAAGGACATCATCTAAGAACATAATAGAATGTGAGCTGAATGCCATATAGGCATAAAATGGCCAAAAAAAAAACATTTACACATAAGTATACAAAATAATACATCATCTATGACATCCTACTCATAAAAAGCCTCCCTATATTTACCTTCCTCGAAGAAGACTCTCCCTGAGATGTCTTGCTCATAGATGAAGATCCCTGAGTATGTGCATGGAGTTGGGGGGAGGGATAATTGTTTGGAAATTTATTCTAACATATACGCATTATTTAAATTTAGGTTTGGAACAACTGATCCTAAACATGTATGCCTTATAACAACTATGCATTATAATGCACATACATTCTATATAGTCAAAGAAATGCATACATGTTCATATCCCATTGCATAAAAAAGGCATAAAAGATATATTGGTAGTTGTATATGTTCTACTAATAGATGGTTTACTAAAATAAATGTTAATTATAAGTATACTTTAAATTTATTTTAGTAAATATAAAAAATTAAGGTCACTTTGCATCTAATAGAGTTTGTCTCACAGTTGCATGCCTTATGATATAGAAAATAGTCTTTCAAAATCGTATCTAGTAAGTACTTAGCATTTTTTAAAGGTCTCAGTATTGAACCTAGGGATTTTAGGGCATAAATTTTGCAATTGATGTCCATTTTTGGTAAACATATAATCATTTTTTAATGTTTTTATGCCTTTAGAATTCCTTCGTATCATTTCTAGGAGTCCTAGGTTTGTCAAAATTGAATTTTTCAAGTCACTCACTTTGAAATTGATCTAAAGTGGTGTGATTGGGGAAAAATATGTCACATTGATGACTTGTACACATCAAATGACCAATTTATGTTAATTTCACTTGCTCATCATGCCTCCCTCATCCCTAATCACTTCCTTCTCATCCTTCAACACCACTAATGACTCTCTCCTCATTACTCATTATCCCTAATCACTTCCTCATTGACCCTCACTATCCTTAATCATCTCTAATCCTTCCCTCATGTATGTATGTATCCATAAAATCCATAAAAGTATACAAAATAACAATGTAATAGAATGTATAGTGAATTTCATATAGGCATATAATGCAAAAAGCATGTATATTATCGTATAGGAATACAAAAATGTGTATCATCTAAGAACATAATATAATATTAGGTGAAAACCATATGGGCATAAAATGCCAAAAAAAAAATGTTTACATATAGGTATACAAAAAATTACATCATCTAAGAAATCATACTCATAAGAAAGTGTCCCTATCTTTGCCTTCCTCGAAGAAGACTATCCATGAGATGTCTTGATCGTAGATGAATATCCCTGGGTATGCGCATGGAGTTAGGGGATAATTCCAAGGAAATTTATGCTAATATATACACATTATGGTCATAAAGTGTACACATTATTTAAATTTAGGATTGGAATCATCGAGCCTAAACATGTATGCATTATAACGAGTATGCATTATAATGCATACACATTCTATATAGTTATAAAAATGCAAATGTGTTCCTATCACATTGTATAAAAATTACACAAAGATATATTTGTAGTTGTAGATGTTCTACTAGCAGATGGTTTACTAAATTAAATGTTATGTATAAGTATAATTTAAATTGATTATAGTAAATATAATAAATTAGGGTCACTTTGCATCTTATAGAGTTGGTCTCACAGTTGCACACCTTATGATGTGGACGATAGTTTTTAAAAATCCAATCTAGTAATTACTTTGGCATTTTTTAAGGTCTGAGTATTGAACCTAAGGATTTTAGGGCATAAATTTTACAATTGATGTCCATTTTTGGTATACATATAGTCAATTTTTAGGTTTTTGTGCCTTTCAAATTGCTTCCTAACATTTCTAGGAGTCTAGGATTGTCAAAATTGAAATTTTCAATCCACTCACTTTGAACTTGATCTATAGTGGTGTGATTGGGGTAACATATGTCAGATTGATGACCTTCACACATCAAATGACCACTTTGTGTTAATTTTACTTACTCATCATCCCTCCATCATCATTAATCACTTCCTTCTCATACTTCATCTCTGATAATCACTCTCTCCTCATTACTAATTATACCTAATCACTCTCTAATTTACCCTCACTATCCCTCATAATATCTAATCACTCCCTCATCAACCCTAATTACTCCCTCAATGACCCTCACTATCTTTCCTCGTCCCTAATAACTCCCTCCTTATCTATAATAACTACCTCATTGACCCTCACCATACCTCATCATTTTTAATCACTCCCTCATCATCCCTAATCACTATCACATTGAATCTCACCATCCCTCATCATCCATGATCACTCCCTCATCATCCTTAATCATTCCCTCCTTATGTCTCATCATCCCTAGTGAATCCCTTATTGACCTTCACCATTCCTCATCATTTATAATCAAACCCTCACCATTCTTTATTATCCCTAATCATTGCTTCATCATCCCTCAAACTCTCCTTCCTTGTCCCTCATCTCCCCTAATCACACCCTTATTAACCCTTACCATCCCTAACCACTCCATTATCATCTTTAATCACTCCTTAATTGAGCATCACCATCCCTAATCATTCATAATGACTCCCTCATCATCTCTAATCAATTCCTCCTCATCCCTCTTCATCCTTAATCACTCCATCTAATACCTTGATGATGGGTACAATAGCTTCTTTCTTGTACCAGATTAGATTATTTTCTAATTCAAAATTTTACTTACTCAAATAAGGACCAAAGAAACCATTCTTCTATTCATCTTATTTAACTCAAATAAGAAACTTAGAGATATCATCTAATTTTTTAGTGGAATTCAAAGATATATGTAGTGATCCATGCCTAGATCATGGAGAGAGTGTGTATTTAAAGCCCTGGACTAGAACAAAAAGACTAAAATTTGAGAAAAGGATGGCATGAAATTGTATTTATTACATATATAGATTTGGATTTTGGCATCTAAGAATCTTAATCCTAGAGTTGAAAATCTAAATTTGTATTGATATACATAGGGGTGATTTGAGACTAGTTGTGAATTCCAATCCCATCCCCATAGTTGACATATATCCATAGTATACTAGATTTCTAGATAGATAGGTAGATATGAGATCACCAATTCGGTAGAGTATTTTCCATTTTGATATTTGATATAGTGTGTTTCTGAACTTAAATCAATCTCTACCCAATCCTATATATATACAACTTGATATATAAAGGGAATAAAGGACACATGCCTTGATACAATATCTCTAGGAGGGGTCACTTATAGCTCAGGCATGGCCTAATCGGCCTAAAGGCTAAATTTGGTCCTTGCCATACTTTGAGTAATCCCCAATCCCAAATATAGTATATCAAAGAATAACATAGGAATGGGGGGCCTACCATAGATATATATGGAGCACCATTATGAAGTCCCTACCTTGATCTCAAACTTTCCCTACCCATTAAGGTAATGAAATCATTCCCTACCTACTTCATCTATGCCAAGGTGTAAGGCAAGGGAGGCTTTTATTTTTTATATATAACTTTTCTTTTCCTAATAATAGATGCCCAAATCCCAATTTATATATGTAAGTAATACAATTTAATGCCACCCTTTTCTCCCTTTCCTACATATTTATTTTAACTGATACACACTCTCTCCATGGTAAGGATTATTAAGGTCTATCCATATGTGGTAAATGTTGATTAACCTTAAACTTAACATAAATATATCTTAAATTCTATCTAGAATCATCTAATGTAGGTGGAAGGCTAAAATAAACATGTTTTGGATAAGTCATAGGTTGTTGAAAGACATAAATGCCATAAAATAGAAAAGAGACCAAGTTTACACATCGGTTAAGATATGATAAGGCTCAAATACATAAAGAAACAAAATAATAAGAAAGAGAAAAATAAAATGAAATTGGGAAAATGGTCTCTAGGTCTAGTGTAGAGTTTAGGTCTAGGTTTGTGGAGGACTGTGTAAACCTTTAACTAGGGTTTAGTAAAAAAATCATTATCTTTCTAGTGAACCATTAAAAACCTCATAAATTTTATAAATATGTGTGTAAAGATTTTTGTCAATTGATCTAGGTGGTTTCAGAACATGAAAGTCACTAGAGGATAATATATTCATGACTATGGTTTTTAACAAAGCTCAAATAGTCCTAAAATAGAGCTAAAGGTGTAGTCTTTAAAAGTCTCTTAGAAATCAAAGTTGAATCAGACTATAGAATGTGTTATTTTCATTTGTAATGTTTAAATTAATGTATTAATTCATTTTGATGACCTTTAATATGAGTTTGGATCTAAAACCCCTTAAACAATAGATCAGACCTAAGTGAGAGGGATAAAAAGCCAGTTTTGTTACATTTTGGTGAGATTTCAGTAAAAATAATGGAAGAAGATTATGTGCCATCTTATATGGTGTAAAATCAAATACAAGAATCATATTGGGGACATTAGGAGTTAGTCTTGAGTGAAATATTTTTTATAAAGGGTAATAGACCTAATGAATAAGATTTGATATATAGAACTTTGTGTTGTTTGCAAGAATTAAGTTGTTATGGATATGGATCAATGTTTTGATGGAGATTATCAATAAGAAGGTAAATAAGTGAAAGTAGGTTCGAATATGTGTTTAATAATAAAATATTAGTAAAAGGAGACTATATTACAGTAAATAGGATACAAAAAAAGGTTAAGACCTAGAAGAAAGGTAAAAGCCTTGAGAGAAGATCATGTTTGTTGTGTCATGTAAAGTTGGTGTAATTTAAAAGAAAAAACCATGTTTATTGAGTGAGTGAAAAAAATAAGAGTAAAAACACCTCATGTTAGTATAAGGATTTAAATATGTGGTATGAAACAAGTAAGGAAGGATACAAATCCTAGAGGACGCCTAGAAGACCTAGATTAATAAACCTATAAGAGGCCCACTTACATCAGATGATGAAAGAATGATTAGGGATGATAATAATTGGTGAGGGTAAATTTTAAAGTGATTAAGGAAGGTGAGGGTCAATGAAGGAGTGACTAGGGATGATGAGGGATGAAGAAAGAGTGATGAGGGATTATGAGGGGTGAGGAAGGAATTATTACGAATGATGAGGGATGGTGATGGTAAATGAAAGAGTAATTAGGGGTGATAAAGGAGTGAATAGAGGTGATGAGGGGAAATTAAGGTAAAAGAGGGAATGATCAGGGATGAGGATCAATGAGGAGGGGGTGATTATGGATGATGAGGGATGAGAAAGAAGTGATTAAGGATGATGAGGGATGAGAATGAGTGACTAGGGATTGTGAGGGATGAAGAGGGAGTAATTAGGGCTGATGAGGGATGGTGAACATCAATGGATGAGTGATTAGAGATAATAATGGAGTGATTATATATTATTAAGGATAATAAAGGTTAATAAATAAGTGATTAGGGATAATGAGGAATGAAAAGAGAGTGATTAAGGGGTGAGGAGGGATGAGTATAAAGTGATTAGGGATGAGGGAGGGATGATGAGAAAGTGAAATTAACATAAAGTGTTCATTTGATGATGAGAAGGGCATCAATATGACCTATGCTACCCCAATTACACCACTTTAGATAAGCTCAAAGTGAATAGTTTTAAAAATTCAATTTTCATAAACCTATGATTCCTAAAAATGCTAAGAAGCAATCCAGAAGGAACAAAAACCTAAAAAATGACTATATGTTTATCAAAAATAGACATCAATTGCAAAATTTATGCTCTAAAATCCTTAGGTTCAATATCGAGACCTTGAAAATACCTAAGTATCAACCAGATTGGATTTTGAAAAACTATCTTCCACATTGTAAGGCATGTAGAAATGATACCAACTATATCAGATATAGAGTGACCCTAATTTCTTATATTTATTAAAATAAATTTAAATTATAAAGTATATAAATGTAACCTTATACTTAAAATGAAATTTAAGTGAATATTACCTTCCCAGAGTTCTATTTGTGTTGTTGGGTACAGAGTAATAGGGACACGTATGCATTCACTTTAAGTAAATATTACCTTACCATATATATTTTTCTATTTCTAGGTGAAAATAAATAGGAATACATATGTATTATAGCACGTACTTGTTATTTAAATTTGAATTCAAAAAACAAAGACTTTTAGCTTGTAAATGGCTTAGATTCTTGAGCCAAAGGCTTGGACCTAGCAATCTACAACTGAGTCCAAGATTTTTGATAAAAAACAATAGATTTAAAGTTACATCACAAAATACACAATGGATTTCAACAATAAAATTCAAAAAATTATAACCATCACAATGAGTATGCTCACCAATTTTCAAATATATAATTTTTGAATTATTTTAAGGGTTCAAACTATGTTGATTTATAACTACACCTTCTTAAGGCCACTACACGCCACAAATATACATGCCCATTTATGTTCATGTAATTTTTTTCATTGATCCAAGTGCAAAACAAATTATATAGTCATAAACTAAGCCTAATTTTAAACACATTCAAAAAAATATTTTATTTTAAGGTAGTTAGGGGGATGCATGATCAGCTATCCATTTTTTTGTCATTTTTCAAGATTTATTTACTTGAAAAATTAATTAAAAAAATTATTGAAAAAATATATAAAAATATAGGTCACAAACTAGAAGATCTTATATAAATATTCACCAAAGGGTTTTAAACAATATTAAATGCTGCTAAAAAAATGGTGGGTTGCACAACCATCTATATACTCAATTTTCTTAAAAAATAGGATTTCATATTTAAATTTTATATGTTTGACCCAGTTGTATTTGACTATTTTTCAAAAAAATAGTGTTTTGGAGACTAGAATAAAAATTTTACAATTCATATTCTTATACCATCTTCAAATTTTGAGTGTAGCCATCTTAAATTATCTACAGAAGTTTAAATTTCTAAATTTTCTTTAAAATCATGTCCATGAGTAGGCCCCTTTTTGTCCCCTAACTTTTTGCACTTAACCCCCTCAGATCTATTGGATTCCTCCAAGGTACAACTAGGAGTCCTTCTACACTCATAGCTCGCATGTAGATGGACCTATTCATATACAGATATTACTAAAAACTTTACATACTAGACATGCAACTAATTTTAGAAATTAATATTAAACTAATATAGAAAGTATTTAAACATGCACTTACTGCAATCTCATGGTCACACTCAATTTTCCTCTAATGCTCAATAGGGTTAGTGATAGGTCAAGGTCATGCACATGAGTGTGAAATGGAGAAAAATATGAGGTGCCTTTCTAATCATTTGAATGAGATTATCAGATGTTATCAGATAACCCTGCATACACAATCCATTCACATAAGTTATATTAACCTAAGTATAGAGTAAAACTATTAAATAAATATTTACAATTAAAAATTAAAATTTAACATACCATAGTGAGTGGTTTTACAAATGAAATTATAGAAGTAATTACTGTGACTATTTCATCATGTAAAGATGGAGGAGTCTCCACTTAGCTCATCAACTAAACAAACAATATATTATTATTAGTTCAGCATAGATATACATAATTAAAAATGTGTACACGAAGTATAATATTAATGAAAAATTACCTCTATATATGTAAACATCAGCTGAGTAACATCAAAAAATGCAGTAATAAACATCACAAAACCTAACTATGAATATGATGGTACCATCTCCTTCTACAACATAAAAAATTACAAATATGTTATTGAATTTATATGTAAATTAATTGTTACCTTTTAGATACAAATACAACTTAATTTAAACATGTCAAATATATAAGACACATGCATATGTGTAGTTTATGTTTGGGCACCAAATTTACATACCAAAAACTCATCATTTAAAACTATAACATATAAGACCTCAAAATCACCACCATTGTCATCTGAAGGTCTAGTACATATAGCACCATAGGATATACAAGGGTGAAATGCGGCATTCACACTAGGTGGAGTAACCCCATGTCCACCCTCTACAACATTAATCCCAAAAACATTACTCATTTACTGAACAAGTATGTTAGTAAGTGCATCAAGCACATGAAAAGTGTCAATCTAAATGACCTCCTTCACTGTAGAGGATATCTCATGTTGAAGTAGATTTTGGGTAGGAACTCTTGTAGGTCGACTAGGTGCATAACAATCGCTTGGTCTATCATGCATAGAGCCTTTCCCTAAGCCTTGAAACTCTGGGTAGACAAAATAATTGGGAATCTCATTGAGGATAAAATTGCAATAAAGTTTCCTTAAAAATAAAATGGAAACTTGTGGTTTTTACAAGGTGGGTAATCAAATAACATCCACTATTGATCCCAAATTATCAAATTATGTTGGCATCAGTGGATTAGGAACCATTTTGTTGATAATAGAAAATGTGCATTGGTTGATGGATCAATAAATATGACACAAATTTGGTCTTTTATTATTTTTTTATCCTTCACTTCACATGCTGACAAGTTGTCAACATAATAAGCCTTACGTCTCTCCCTATAGATGCCCATCTATCAATTTGACTAGTTATTGAGTCAATTGGGCTAATACTTAATCTAGGGTATTAGACAAATATATATGGTGGGTGTTGTTCAAAATGGGGTCCTTCATTCTCTTAATTATCTCTTCTATTTGTATTTTGTTCTAGATTATGTGTAGAAAAATCCTCTTGACCACTTGAGGGGTATTGTGGAATTGTCAGAGGGCTAGGAGGGTGTTGTCTTGCATTGGAATGTGTTGTTCAACCAAAAAAACAATTAAAACAAAAAATAATGACTAAAATTCTGTGTTAAAATGTTTAAATTTGATTTCCTACCTCCTCTCCATGGTGACATTGTTGATTTGTCAAGCTAACTAGTAACAGTGGTGTGTTTTATCCTCTTGGTAGTAAAACATGAATGTGGTTCCACATTTGAGGGCGAAGAAGAGATGTGACGCAAAGTGAAATGGGGTTTGTGGATTTAGATGCATTTTTTTATTTTTACGCTGACTAACAATAATGTGTATGTGTTATTAACACTTTATATACCATGTACATGGTTTTAATCTTTATATACCATGTACACAATTTTTACACTCAGTATACTACATATGCAATTCTTACACTATATATTAAATACATGGTTCTTACTCTATATACCACATACATGGCTCTGACTCAGTGATGACCAAACCTATTTTGAATAACATGTATAGGTTACTCAAAATGTCCATGGAATTATCTCCCACCTCTATGCACTTACCCATACCAGTAAACGTTTACTTAGATGTGAAGGCATCCAAAAAAAAAAGGAAGAATGAAATCATAAAAAAATAAGGAGTGTATAAGGCAATTAGAAAAAAACATGAAAATATAAGGCAAAATAACCATATTAACCATGCAAAAATATTAACAATTTGGAATGTTTATTGGTGGTTCAAAAGGAAACATTAGCTTGCCACAATAATAGAGAAAATTCCATCTAGCCATGTGGAAAATGGTGTTGGCTTCCACATTATAATTTATTCATCTTCCATCACAATTTGAAGTTGATATGAATGTGTCACATATATAAATAACATAATAGAATGAATTAAAAACATATGAGCAACATGTATGCAATGGAAATTGTAGTAGATCTATAAATCAATCTTAGTTTGGAGAAGATAAATCCTACTTACACTTTTGATTGTGGATACATTAGATAGTCAGGGTCATGACCAAGATGGAATAACTAGACCTATTTAAGGAATATCTTACCATAATAAATTCACTAGGGAGGGTTACAAAGTCTCTAGTCAAGTAAAACTATGAAATAACCCTAAACTAGGTTATATTTTTTCATATTCACTAAACTAATAACAAGAAAAGAAAAATCTAATCTCATGATCACCAAAGCTTGTGGAAAAAAATGAGGGTTAATAAACATGCATAATAGAATCTTATTTAAGTTATGTATAGGTAAAACCTTAATACATGGAAAGAGCAATATATTCAAAATCCATTCTTATGCTACTCTTATCTACTTAATAAAGGAGCAAAGTTATAGATACTTAGCTTGAAGATGAATCCATCGAGACTCAATCTCTCCCTTGGTCTAAGGTTATTCACAAGAGGTTGTTGTGGTTTATAAGGATCACTGATAAAGGGCAAATCATCCTAGACTTTTCCCCAAGATAAGATTCTTCTCTAAGTAGAAACCCTAAGCTAAGACTCCTCAAGTATAATGGAGGAACAATAGATTGTAAAGAAGCACAAATTAATAATTAACTCTTGCTCTCTCTCTAAGAATAGTGAAATTGATGTGTTTATATAGGTGGATCTAACCCTAGTCCTTTCTAAAAGTTTAGGCCAACAAGGTTGACCTAATCAAACATGTATTGTTACTGACAAAAATAAGTTACTTCTTGATCTAAATCAGCTTGGGGCATACCTAGACCCTAAATAAGTTTTATCAATTAGAGTACAAGGTCGATGGGGCCAACAGTGTAATGTAAATCATAAAAAAGTATTTTAAGCTAGGGAAGGGATAACAGAGGTGGAAAATGACTAGATGAGGGTGTAAAATAGGAGGCCAAGATTAGAGAATGTTTTTAGGATATGGTTGGATTGATAACAAGTGGTATTAAAGACCAAAAATATTTTGAAGCATAAATGGTTTGCCCACCCCTTTCCTGATGCACACCTTAAGACATGCACTCAGAGAGATTGAGACTAAATGGATTCTTGTAAGATATAAAACATCGGTAATTGATCAAGGTTAAAAATATTATGTGTATACATATGCCCCATCTGAAGATCATCACGTGTCATGTAGATGCAATATGGAATGGTTATTTGAGAAAATAACATAACAACACATAATGTTGAAGCTAAAAAATTTACAATAGCTTGAATCATAAAATAACTTAAATTTAAATGATGAAAAGGGGAATAACTAAAAATTAAAATTAAATGCATACCTTGAATTTCCTTTGTCATTGGATGGTGGTCTGTTATGTTTGTATTTTTGATCGTGGAGGGCACATAGACTGATTTTGACAAACCCATGGATACAAAACTAAAGAGCAAACAAAATAAAATGTAGGAAAGCCAAGATAACTAATGTTATGTGGATGAGATGTAATAGGAAATTTGTCAAGCTAAAGTGACAAGCACTGTGTTAAACCAAATTACCAAGTCAAAATTTAGACTAAATCAAGTAACTAAAAATCCAAGGCTATTAAAGACTGAAAAACTCAAACAAGTAAACCTTAAATAAGAAAGGAAAACTAACCAAGTCAAACTAAGGATACATGTTAAAAATGGTAATCAAACATCAATGTCAAAGCAATATCAATCCTTAAACAAATATGGGCAAAAAAAATGGTAAAATAACATTGATGAATAAACAATAATAATACTCACTCAATCATCAATGGAAAAAGTTCATAAAAGGGAAAACAACACTGGTGAATGAGAAGTAAAAAGCCAAC
This sequence comes from Torreya grandis, assembly GCA_037957365.1. Taxonomy (NCBI): domain Eukaryota; kingdom Viridiplantae; phylum Streptophyta; class Pinopsida; order Cupressales; family Taxaceae; genus Torreya; species Torreya grandis. The sequence goes on along the minus strand of JARHVA010001226.1, from coordinate 1,449,463 downwards.
CCCACTCAACAATGGAAAAAGTACATGAAAGTGGAAATGAACTCAGGTGTCTAAAAAAAGGGTAATACAATAATAACAAATGATAAAATAAAAAAAATGATGACATGATGCATAATCATGGTGTAAAAAAATAAAATAATCCATAGTCATTTAAATATATTATTTTATTCTAAAGATAGATAATACTGAAACAATGTAATTCTAGCATGTTTTTAAGATGTGAAGAAGAGGGAAGTATAGAATAAGGGAAAATAGATTTTGAATCATGATTACCTGTCAAGGGGGAAATGAAATGGGTGTAAGGGAGAATGAAGGAAAAACCAAGGTAGAGGAGTGTTTTATTGAAGTTAAGGCACTAAAATTAGGTTTGTCAACATGAGGATTCTCAGCCTTAAGGATTTTGAAGAACTTCTCCTAGACACACAAGTGTTAGATCAACAATTTAGTAGGTATATCATCCCATGAAGGCTATATTCATAAAAAGTAAAATGGACATACCTTCCCACAATGTGTTCCCCATTCCTTAGGACCCTTTATAAAGTCATCATTTTACTGCAAATATTGGGTGCTTGTATGTGAAATTATGTAGCACCATAGAGTTTGAATAATTATTTTATTCCAATCTACTGACCTACCATAACCCAATAGGCCTCAACTTTACTGTGAGTCCAACTGTGGAGTTTGGTCTTCAATTAGAGATAGGATATGTGCTTGTAATCATGTCCTTTTGTGTGATTTTGATTTTTAAAATTTTTATGTTTCATTTTGTATATCATTGCCTTTTGTTTCAAATGGTTTGGATTTTAACTTTCTCAATGGTTTTTTCTATTCTTTCTCCATATGGATTTGGAAAAACTAAAAATGGGTGATAAATATGACTTTCATTTGAATACTTAGGGCTTGGTTACTAAGAGATAAAACTTAGAGAGCATGGAATCTAAGAGTCTTGTTAATGCAGGTAAAATGAAAGTGTTATCTTGACTTTGACCTTGGTTTAGCCAATGAGGAATGAAAGGAAAGGAAGTTAAGAGGAATGAAACATGAAAACAAATTTAATTATTTCAAATCACAAAACAAATGTGACAAAGGGTGAAAAAGGGATAAAATGACACTAAAAGTGTGATTCCTTATCATAAGAATGAGTGAATTTGTGAAAATTTTATTTACAAAAGAAGAAAAAACCTAAGTTGAGAACATGGATCACCAATTCAGAACCACTATAAATGTTCTAGACAAGGAACAATGAATTAAGTAAAGATGGTAACTTTATGAGGAAGGCCAGTCCTATCCATGGTCTTACACTACAAATCACAAAATAGAAACCCACAAGGGTGTACAAAGCATGTGAAAAGTAAATAAGAAGGATGATATTTTCAAGGAAGGCCATATCCTATCCATGGTCTTACACTATAAATCATAAAATAGAAACCCAAGGGCATGCCAAAGAGTATTAGAAAGTAAGAAAACAAAGAGGACAAAAGGAAGCCATGAGGAAGATTGAGTCCTCACCACAGTTTTAAAATGCAACTCATGATAAAAGGGAAACCGAAGGACCAAAATAAAGGACTAAGGTTTGTAGAAAGAGAGAACTATTACAAAGGGTGAGACCCGTGTAAGTATCCTACAAAAAGTGTTATAATGATAGCATATATAAATCATGGCAAGAAAGGAAGGATTTAGGAAAAAGAATTTAAGAATTATGCATTGGTGGACTCTTTCAAAATATGGCCTTCATTAGTTTGAAGGTGATAGGTGATTAAACTAAGAATGTCTTTGACTAAATAAGGGCCCCATCATTTTTGTGCATATTTACCTTCTTTGTCATGAGTGTAGTCTAATTTAAAGACAAAATCACCAACATTAAAAGTGAAAGATTTAACTCATTTGTTATGTTATTTAGAGATATGAGCCTTGTATTGGTGATTATGTTGCAAAGTAGAAATATGGTGTTCATCAAGGAGATCAAGAGCATGAAGGTGATCTTTATGTAATTATTCATCAGGTATGATACCATTAATAGGGATACAGATAGAGGGAAGCTCAAATTTTAATGGGAGAACTGATTCATAACCCTAGTGGTAGTGCATATGCTAGTGCGATAGGCCCAAAGAGTAGGATACAAATGAAGATGACAATCTGTGTAGGTGTCACTAATTGTATTTTGAATAATTTTACTAACAATTTTATTAGTGGCCTCAGTTTGGACATTACATTGTAGATGGTAGTGTTAGAAAATTTGTGATTAATTTTAAATTTAGCATATAACTATTTGATGTCTTTATTTTTTAAGTTACCACCATTATTTGAAATGATAGTGTGAGGTACACCAAAGTGACAAATAATTTGATTAAGGATGAACTTGGAAATGGAGATACCGGTGACATTGATGAGGGGCACAACCTCAACCCATTTAGTTAAATATTTTGTGGTTGTGATGATAAAGACATGCCCATATTGAAATCGAGGTAATTTTCCTATGAGATCTAATCCCTAGATGGAGAATGGCCAAGGAGACTCCATAGTTTGAATCTTGACTAGAAGTGCATGAATTAGATCATCATAAAGCTGGCAAGGATTACACTTTTTATCAAATTAAATGGCATTCTTTTCAAGAGTTGGCCAAAAGTATCTCATACGCAAGAATTTATGGGTTGTATCATGTTTGTTAGAGTGGCCACCATAAATTCCCCCATGTGCCTATTCAAGAAGAGGAGGAACCTCTTCTTTCATAATAAAATAGATCAAGGTATCTTCAACATTTTGATAATATATGATGTTATATTGAAATACATAATTTTAAAAAAATCTTATTTATGAATGGAAGTTTTTTCATGGGAATCAATGTTTGGTGGATAAGTTTGGTATTCAAGAAAGTGAATAATAACTCTATACCATGGTATTTGTCTAATGGTGATGGACTCGATGTGGTAGATGATTGAATATTGTGGTTGAATAGAAGATGGGAATTTTATTATTTGGAGAAGAAAATTGGGATCAGTAAGAACATGGTGTGGATGAAAAAGAGAGGCTTAAGAAATAAATGAATCAATAATAGAATTTTGATCTGGAGGGATAGGTTTGATAGTAAAAGAAGTGAAATATCTGGTATGGGTAGCTAAAATTTGATGATAATAAATAATATTTTTGATTTTGCATTGATAATCAACATTGACTTGGTAGAAAATGAGTTGGGAGACACCTAAAGCATGCACATATGTGATATCTAGATCAAGGGTTGTTGTCATTCCTGGGTTTAAATATTTGTACTCTATCATGTTGTTAGTGACATCGAATGTGAGGTAAGATGCTAAAGGGATAATTTTACCAAGAGGATTAGTAAGGATAAAACCTACCCCAAATTTTTGAAGACAGTTGGCACCATCAAATGAAGGGTCCAAGTATCTTCATGTAAATTGACATTAATTTTAGGAATTTCTTTTATAATTTTTTTTTAAAAATTAGTGTTAAGGAATATAGAGGACTCTTCTATATTACTTGCTTCAAAGTCAATAGTGAAGTTATGGAATTAATCTTTAAGAGATATGGCTTGGTTGAGACCTTCAATATAGAGAGTATTGTCATTTAGAAGATTATTTTAAAGGTGGTCTATAGCTAGGTTTGGAATGGAGACAAGTTGATAAGAAATGATTTGTCCTTTGACAAATTTTTGTGTAATAATTCAAAGATCAAATTTCATGAGAAGGACCATCCACTTGCCAATTCTATCACCAAGAAGAAAGGCTTTGGCTAAGAAATGATGAAGGAGAATGGAGTGAACAATAACGTAAGTGGTTTGATAAAGCATGTAATGTCAATTTTTTTTAATAGCAAAATATATGATGGGGAAATCATGTTGAAATTTTGTATAACATTTATCATAGTCAATAAGGCCCCAACTAATGAAATAAATGGCATATTCCCTCCCATAATCATCTTGTTGTGAAAGCATTGCCCTAACTGATATGGGTGTGGAAGAGGTATATAATATTAGTGTATGATCGTTTGAAGGTGGATGAAGAGTAGGTGCGTGAATCAAGGATTATTTTATATTGTTAAATACTTTTTGACAAGGATCCATCCATTCTAGAGCATTACCTTTCTTAAGAAGAGAATTGACATAATAGATATAGTAAGCCATTTCAAGGACGAACCATCTAATTGCTCCAAGTTTATTAAGGTAAGTATGAATATCCAAAATGGAGCAATGGATGGTAATGTTGATTATAACATTTATCTTGGTAAGATCAACATCAATGCCAAAAATAGAAACTAATAATCCTAACAGCTTTCCATATGTGACACTAAAAACACACTTGTAGGGATTTGGTCTAACTTTATATTTAATGAGGTGATCAAAAATGAAAAAAAGATAATAGAGATTAGTCTTATGAATTTTAGATTTGGCAATGAGATCATCCACATAGGTCTCTACAATATTGTGAATAATATCATGAAATATGTGAGTCATCTCCTGTTGATAGGTAGCTTGAACATTTTTTAGGCCAAAGTGAATTTTAATGTAGTAATAGGTGTCCCATTCCATGGTAAAAGTTGTCTTATGTTGGTATTCTAAGGTAATGTGAATTTGTTATAACTTAAAAAACCATCCATAAGGGACAACATTTCATAACTAACAATGGAATCGATGATGGCATCCATAGAAGGTAGAGGGAAATTATCCTTGGGACAAGCAAGATTAAGATTACAAAAATCAATGTAGATGTAAATGACCATGGTGACATTCTTTTGAATAGGGAGAATTTTAGAGATCCATTCTGAATAGTCTATGTGATAGATAAAATTAACATAGAGAAGTTTGATAAATTTTTTATGACATAAAGTTGAGACTTCTGGTGGAATTTTTTTTTGCTTTTATCACATGGGTTTGACATTGGGACAAGTGATGATATTGTGTACCATGATGTTAGAGTCGATACCAGGCATGTCCTCATAGGACAAAGTAAGAGTCTCATGATATTTATCAAATAATAAGTTGAAGTTATCATGTTTAGTTGGTGTGAGTTTGTGAGAGACTGTAATCGGTTGAGGGCATGATGGGGTACCATATTCAATTTGAGCAGTTTCCTCGATAAGCATAGCTTTGAAATATTGTAAATGATATGGTTCATTGGATAAAGAGGAAATGGAATTTGTTTTAGGTTCAATGTTAATGATGAATTTATTGAAACAATGGGATTTCTTTTTTAAATTATTGAGTTTATGATGGTGTTGAGGGAGTTGAGGCTCTCTAGCATGAAGTAATTCAATAATGGATTCATCACTAGGAAGTGTGGGAAGAGGACCATAATAGTCGATATCTACTTTGAGATCAATAATTTGATTACCATGGTGGTCATATTCAAAATGTATCTAATGTAGATCTATGGCTTTGGCATCTATTGTAATCTCATGAGTATGGGAAGTAATGGAAGAGTGATGATTGGATTTGATGTGTTTATCATTAACATCATTGATGGGTGAATAATTGGATGTAAGGATTCAATCTATAGGTGGTATAGAAGATGCAAGAATTGTCAGAGGTGTGAAAGGTATGACTTGTTCTACTACCAAAGGAGTATCAATAAGTGGAGAATTAACAAGAGGTATATGACCTTTGGGATTTAACTCAGAGATAGTGAAAATGGCATGAACATCATGATTGAAAGCATGTATTTGGGTTAAAGTTTTTTGATAATGTTGAACATCCAAGTTTCATGATTGAGCTTGGGCTATAATGAATTTAGCATCATAGGTTGAAGAAATTGTATATTCTTGAGATTCAGGTGGAGTTTTGGAAGGGGAAATACCTAGATCACTAAATTTACATGAATACATGATTAAAGGATTTTGGAATAATTTGTCCAATCCATAATAATTGCATGTGAAGGCATCTTCTGGGTAAGATGTTTCTTGAGCATTGCATGGATGGGGGAAATCAGAGATCTCATCAATTAGAGGGATGGTGTGATCATGAGGTAATAAAGAAGGAGGAAGCCACTTTAATATGTAATAAGGTAGCTTAGTAGTTTTTCAAATCATTAGGTTCATCATCATTTGAATCAACAAGTGTGACATGTAAATCTGGATTGATGTTGATAAATTTAGGTCAGGGAACACTTTTTATTTCTGGAATGGTAGGAATGAAATATTGAGATTTACTATTGGGAAGTTGAATACTCCAAGTGTTGGTATTTGCCTCATATTTATACATTTTGATGTTATGCAAGAAATTAATACATTAGCTATCAGAAGAGGTGATAGATCTCATTCGATAAGTCCATGGTCATCCTAGGAGTATGTTGTAAGGTAGGGGTAAATTGAGGACCATAAGTTTAGTTTAAACAGTCTTAGGTCTGATTGTAAGGGGAAGCCAAATACAACTAAGTGGATTGTGATTAGTTTTATCAAATCCATGACATGTTAGGTAGGTTTGCTTGAAATGATCATTATTATATCCAAGTTGTTGGATGAGCCAAAAACATGTCACATTAATACCGGACCATTCATCTACTAAAACTTTAGAAATAAAGGTGGTATTAATGTATATTTTAATGAATAGGGGTGGATCATCGACGTGAAAGAGAATCTCATCATTAATCATATTTTCCTCAAGGAATTCAATGGAAGGTTTGACATGAAGGACAAATGGATTCGATGGTATGCACATTGGTATGTTGAGTCTTAGGGGAGGGTGGTTATTCTTATATATAATATGGGTCTTCAATTTATTATAACTGTTGCATTAGGAACTTGTGATGATAAGGGGTGGTGCAAAATAACTCCATAAAAGGAATATTGCAAGGCATGGAGTTGAGCTCTTTTAATAAGTTCTAATCGGATTTAGAAGAAGAACTAGTGCAAGGTTTAGAAGGTAAAGTAAACTTTGAAAGAATGGAAGTGGTTGGTGGTTCAAAATAAGGTGATGGTTCCTTATTAGCTTCTGAAGCGAGATGAGTGGTTGTAGTATATTTGAGAAGTCTCTTTTCTAAATACGGTTTCTTAGGTTTAGTGACAAGATCTTTGTCAGTCAGTTTACGATGATAATTGACCTTATTTGTATTAACATATTGATAATTATTGTAATATTGGTCATAGTCATCATCAATGGCACAAACATCCTTGGTAGGTTGTTGAGTGTTAGATGTGGAAAAAGATTTTTGGTTATTATAAGAAGATTTGAGAGCTTCTTGTTTTTGAGAAGTGGTGTTGTATTCTTGACGATATAGGATTACCTCTAATCTATTGTTAGCCGTCTGTTTTATGCTTTTTAACTTTTACCATATGATTTTACTTAGTGAGAGACTCTATTCCATTAATTTATAAAATTTCCATTGTGCAGGTGTAATTAAGAATCTTTTAGAACTAAGACCTATACTTGCTAGACAAGAAGATAATCTCTATAGAACACCATTACACATGGCTGCATCCATTTCAGTTTCTGAAATAAATCCATGGAAAATTCCTCAAATTGGAGAAATGCTTATTAAAGACGATTCTCGTTCTTGTTGCAAAGTGGACCAGAATAAGCAGACTGCCCTTCATATAGCAGCAAAAGAGCGGAATTCAAGTTTAGTGAAAGAGATATTAAACCACCGTAGTCTTTGTCTAGAAATGGTAGAAATGCCTTGCACCTGGGAGTGAAAAGTGCAGCTCAAATATTTCAAAAAGTAGGGGGACATGATCTCAACACTATAATAACGTCCGTAATGACAGAGGGACTGATTAATTGTGCTGACAAAAATGGGCAAACGGCATTAGACATAGCAATAGAGAACACACATGAAGACCCACAACTACAACTCTATATATGTGTAAATCTAAACCTAAAATGAAGCCAGGTATTAATTTAGAATACGAGTTTTCCTTTAAAATCTCATGTAAAAGGATTTATTTCTGTTTGTCTTATAAATGTGTTTTGATTATAAAGTAGAGCAAGGAGAAGTGCATTTTATCACAAGCATAGGTCTCTTAAGTTTTGTATTCGGATCGAAATGAAGTCTAGTCTATATAAATTTAACCTTGTTAAACACAAGATATCAAATTAAAAACTATCTAACACTCAATTTTTATTGTTTCGATCTAATTTTGCCACAGATTAAAAATTATCTACTAAAAAGTGGATGCAAGAGGCATGAGAGCAGAGAGCTCACCAGCTAATGTTGTTAAATCAAAGTGGAAAACGGAGTTTATATTAGTGAATGAAGTTTTAATTGGAAAATTGACTTTTGCAGCCACTTTCACTCTACCAAGAGGTATTGATTCCCAAGAAAGGGGTACACAGACCCCTTTATTAATTAGCACCTTGCTCTTCAAGTTGTTTGTAATATTTGACACATTGGCTTTCTTTTATTCTATTGCTTAAGAATTTCTTCTTACATATGCACTATTTGGTAGCCAAGTAGAAGAACCGAGGATACCTGGAATCAGCTTGACTGCATTATGAACAGCATTGGTATCAATGTCACTAACATTTGGTGCAGCAATACGCTTGGCTATGACACCGAAGTGTTTATGGTTGGCAGTGCTAATACACTTGATTATGGCACCAAACTGTTTATGGTTGGCAGTGCTAATACACTTGATTATGGCACCAAACTGTTTATGGTTGGCAGTGCTTGTTTGGGTTATGGTGTGCATAGGGATAATGTCATTGGGAGGAAAATTACACTTGTTCACTCAAGGTAAGCAATATATCTAATTATTACTATGTGAGTTCATAAATTTAGTGCTCCACATTGAGATTCTATTTTGTGGACTAGGGAGTCTTCCTCGAAATTATTGTCATGTTGTCAATTATTGTATTTTGTTATCATTTCATGGTGAAAACATATTGTGAATATCTATACACTGAAACATAAATGTTTATATGTTATGTTCCACATTTCGATATATACATCTATATGCATGGTTATGAGATCATATTTGTGTGCCTCCATAGTCATCTTGAAGACCCTGTGAAAGATCCCAATGAAATATGATTCTCCAATGGATGCATGGCTGAAATTTTACCATTGCTATTTTAGAACCTATTAAATATTTTCCCTTCATACAATATTTGCATAGAATATATATAATCAATTACACAACAAGTTGAAATGGGCACATCAATAAAGGAAACAAAGTAAACAATTTGTCATTGCTATCACAATGCTCACTAAAGTTATATTATGTATATGCTTACCATACTTCATGTTGTGTTTCATTGAAATTACAATATAATCATATAGATCTCCAATATGTACGCATTTTAACCATGATATATTGTGTTGCATAATGTTAATTTGTATGCTTTTATCTCAAAGATCAACAATTAATGAGTTTCTCCCACTCCTCCCAAAGATGAGCAGTCAATAAGGTAAAGAAATAGGAAAATAATAATATCTCTCCTTCAATTCCACTTAAAGCTCCATTTGTACATAGAGATCAATCCCCATATGGTCATTGATTGTCCATTTATGAATTTTGTTGTTAAGGAATTTTTAGAAGCACCAATTCATACCCATTTTCAATGTATTCCACCCCTTCTAAAAATAGTTCCCAGATCAAACTCCTTGCTTTAACCAAAAACAAGGGACATACAGATCTCGCAAATAATCATGACTAAGGAGCCAAAAATAAGGGGCATGAATGCTAAAAAAAAAATAAAGCTAAGAAGCTGTAAACAAGGCTAAGGGACCACAACAATAAATAAATAATAACTAACTTGTCATGAAAAAGTTATAACATCGTTGAAATGTAGAACAAATGAAAACTAGTCTACATTATTCATACATGTAAGTATCATATCATACTAACATAGCATATCCTATGTAACATTGTGTAAGAAATAAGCAACTAACAAGGCATATATTACCAATCTATATAGTTGAACGTGCTAATGAGGTCATATAAAGATATAAAATGTGATAATGTTACTTGTGGAAGTAGATGCCCTAGCATTGGCATGGCCCCTAAGTATAGGAAAGGTCAAACATATATGTATCCATGTGTAATTTATGTGTCTTGAATTGCAATCATATTTGGTGCAACAACACACTTGGTGGGTGGTATTACTAGTTTGGGTTATGGTGTGCATTATTTTGGTATGCATAAGGATAATGTCATTGGGAGGAAAATTACACTTTTTCACTCAAGGTAATCACTATATCCAGTTATTACTATGTGAGTGCATAAATTTACTACCCCACCTTGGGGCCCTATTTTGTGGACCATGAGAGTCCTCAAAACTATTATTATGTTGTGAATTAATGTATTTTTATTATTATTTCATGGTAAAAACTTATTATGAAACTCTATATGCTGAAACATAAATATTTATATGTTGTGATATACATGTGGATACATAGATTTATATGTTTGGTTATGATATAATTTTTGTGTGCCTCCTCCATATTCATCTTGAAGACCCTAGGGAAGATCCTAATGAAATATGATCACCAACGGATGAATGGTTGAAAATTTACCATTGTTGTTTCAGAACCTATTAAATATATTCTCTTCATAGAATATATATTATCAATTACGCCTATAATTGCAATGGGCTCACTGATAAAGGAAACAAAGTGAATAATTTTTCGTTGCTATCACACTGCTCGCTAAAGTTATACTATATATATGCTTACCATACAACATGTTGGGTGTCACTAAAATTACAATACAACCATATAGAATTCCAATGTGTACACATTTTGTATATTGTGTTGCATGATGGTAATTTTCAAACTTTTATTTCAAAGATCAACAATCAATGAGCTACTCCCACTCCTCCCAAAGGTGAGTAGTCAATGAGGTAGAGAAATAGGAAGTGATAACATCTCTCCTACAACTCCAATTAAATCTCCATTTGTACACAAAGCTCAATCTCCATATGGTAATTGATTTCCCATGTGTGAATTTTTTTGTTAAATTATCTTTACAACCACCAATTCATACCCATTTGACATGTATTCCACCCCCTCTAAAAATAGTGGCTAGATCAAACTCCCTACTTCAACCAAAAACAAGGGACATATAGATGTCACAAAAAATCATGGTTAAGGAGCCAAAAATAATGGGCATGAATGCCACAATAAAAAAAAATATAAGGATCCATAAACAAAGCCACAGGGCCACACACAATAGATAAATAATAACTATCCTATCATGAAAAGGTAATAACATCGATGAAGCATAGAATAAGTGAAATCTATTCAACACTATCCATACATGTAATTATCATATCATACTAACATAACATATCCTATGTAGCACTATGTAAGAAATGAGTAACTAGAAAAGCATATGTAACTAATCTATGTATCTCAATATGGTAAATAGGTCATATAAAGACATATCATGAGATAATGTAACTTGTAGAAGTAGATGCCCATAGCATTGGCATGGCCCATAAGTATAAGAAAGGTCCAACATATATGTATCCTTGAATAATCTATATGTCTTACATTTCACTCCTATACCTCTGGAAATGCATGTGTGTATAAGAATAATATACCATCTATGAAATATATGATAAATAACATATGCAAATAATGTAATCTAGAAACCCATGTCATGCTCAGGGCCTAATTTTTTAGAATTTTATTGATTTTTTAAAAATATATGCAATTGTGTTAACCAATTATACCATTAATAGGATGGTCATGGGGATGCATGTATCATATTGTTCAAGGGAGAGATAAAAACATTCACTCAAGTAAATTTTGTAATAATCTATGAGGTGGTTGAGTTAAGTGTGGGAAAGTCCTCTTCTATGGAGTAGGTAAGAGATGCTTATTTGTAGGTTGTGATACTACATTAACTATAAGTGTGATTTCATTATTGTTCTCATTTGATTTTCTTTTGTACTTTGGCTTGCTTTGATACTTGACATTTGAAGATGTAGTGTTAATGGTTTACTTAAGTTTATTGAGTGCAAGGAACTCGACTTCAAAATTGCTCATTGTATGGCATAACTCATCAAAATATTTGAATTTATTGAATAATATTGACTCATGAAGTGGTGAAAAAATGCTTTGCTTAAAGATATCTTGTAACTATTTTTATATCTAACATGGTCTTGTATCAAAGTACAGGTTCACTAATTTACTCATTAGACCCTTGCTTGAGTTTGAAAATTTGCACACATGAGATCTTATTGTCAATACTAATAGATAAATTTGATACAAATTGATTGCCTAGAGGAATAAAGACACTAATTGAGTGGAATGTCATAAAACCATCTCAAACCATAGTCTGTAAGACTCATTTTAAAAAACTTTGTCAATAAATGATTATTGGTTGTATAATCTAAACATGTTACATGGAAGGATAAAAGATGTTTTTTAGGATCGCCTTTTACATTATTTAATGGGAGATTGAAAGCTAAAATCCCTAATGGTATGCGATAGGATGATATTTATGGAGCTAATGAATTACAGAGCAAAGTATGTGAATTCAATGAATGACTAGCTCAAGATGTACCTTACTCTAAATGTAACACCTTATATTCCTTAACTATAATAATTTTCTCAAGGGAACATGCAATAGGTGATGTAATAAGCATAGTTATCAATGGATTACAATAGGTCTTATACATAGTAATAGGCATGAATACTATTGGGAATCCTTGTGTTTCCCCCACACCTTGGGTGGACATCAAATGTGAAGCTAGAGGTGTAGCTATAAGAATAATATCAATAGTCAAGAGTTATTTTGCATCAGATGTGGTGACCTTGGCTTAGTAATTGGATTTGGAACATAGGATTAGATATAAGAGACTATCCAAATCATGAGGGTTTCAACTGATGTGTTTTCAAAATTGAGGTAAGGCTTGAAATTTATTATGGTTTACTCTAGTAAGTCATTAGGAGTAATTATATATTGGTAACATTGATTATCTTGATTATCATGTTCTAGATTAAACTTGTAAACATTATAATCCATTTTCACATGTCCATTTATTATTACAACATAAATAGATGATGAAAAATAAGACATTCAATTTAGTTCCATTAGTCATTTTAGATGAATTAAGAGAAATTTGATAGTGTTTAATTTGTAACCCACTTAATCTTGCACTTCGCCTTACAAGAACAAGGGAAGTAACCTTCTTAGGCTTGCAAAGGGTAAAAACATGCAAGTAGAAGCAATGCTAAGGATAAATGATGAATTGTGCTTAGTGTTAAATAATCAAAAATTAGATTTGAAATTCAAGTTTGAAATAAAACACTAAGGCAAAAAAATTGAAACTCTAGAATGAATAATTAAATCATAATGGAAATCTAGGGTTTGGAAAAGTTTAAGTAATATACAAGTTTACCAATATATTTACCCTATTTTTATACCAGTATAAATCTCAATAGAATAAATTAGATTAATTAATTCAAATAATAATGTATGGAAATCAAGCATAAATCTAAATGTAACAAACTAGAATTGAATTGATAAATGAAATTTTAATATTTAGAAAGTACTAGAGAGATCAAAATACTTAGCTTCATTGTTTGACTAGTTGACTGTGATTATGTTATAAACACAAAAATAATCCAGAAGCATGCTTGGGAATTGTCCATATTTATAACTGTGGCTATGTGTGTGCAAGGTTGATACCATTAGGTAGGGATTAATTCATTAGTGTAATGGTCAAGCACTAATATTATTGCCCTATGATATTTTACCTCTTTATGACTGTATAGTATGATGTGCCTACATGATATGTATTTATATGTGTGAGATTTGACACTGAATATGTGTGCAACTCCATAAATCAACTTCCTCCTCCTTAAAAACCTAGGTCCACTTGTGAAGGATAGAAACTTGTAAAAATGTGTGGAAGTATAATATTTGAACAAAAAATAAAGTTCAAGGAAATAACAATCTCTCTCTCTCTCTCTCTCTCTATATATATATATATATATATATATATTATATATATATATATATATCCATATATATATATACATATATATATATATATATATATATACATATATATACATATATATATATATATATATATACATATATACATATATATATACATATATACATATATACATATATATATATATACATATATATATACATATACATATATATATGCATATACATATACATATACATATACATATATATACATATATATATATATATATATATACATATATACATACATATACATATACATATACACACACACACACACACACACACACACACACACACACACACACACACACACACACACACACATATATACATATATACATATATACATATACATATATACATATATACATATATACACATACACACACACACACACACACACACACACACACACACACACACACACACACACATGTTTGGATCAACACAAGATCGACAAGTTCAACACATAATGTCACACAATAACATAAAATGCCAAACATAAAAATTATGTTGTTGTAGTTTTATAAGGACAAGACTATAAAAATCAGATTTATGCTAAAAGACTCCTACTTTGCATCTAAAACTTTCTCACAAGACAAGCTTCTTTCCCTCCAAGATAAAACCCTAAGAAATGACTTCTCAAGTGTAGAAATAATAGGATTACAAGTTGTAATAATGTGAAATTAAATGTTACTCTCTATTGGATTAAAGTGAAGGGGGTATTTATATCTGAGAATTGACCCTAAACCCTTCTGGGAATTTAGGTGATAGGATCTACTAGATTGATCTTGTTGTGTAGGAAATATAGTTGTTAGGTCGTGAACTAGGTCACTTGGTCCAATGGAGTTATGTATCATATGTTGAATCCTGAACAAGATTGAAGGGACTGGCATAATAGGAAAAATAATAAATTGGGTGTTTGCTTAGTCAATAGCTAGTTTAGAAGGTGAATTATCTAGAGGAATGGATAAGTGGGTTTTATTTTATTAGGGAGTTGGATAAAAGTAAGTTATAGTGGTCTTAGGTAATGGTATAGGGACCAACAATCTTACGAAGCACCAAAGGTCTACCCACCCATTTTTTGATGCACATTTTAAGGTATACACTCAGAGATATTAAAACTTGACAGGTTTCTGCAAGAGAGAAAGCATCATTAAATGATAAAATTTAAATTTTTTATGTATACAAAATGCTTGTATTATTACACCTACTAGTTCTACTAATATTACAAATTATGAGGCATTGCACTAAACCAAATTCTATTTATATATTTCAACTACCCATAAGGAAGTGGATGATATGATTTTTATAGTTACTAAAGAATGAAATAAGTGAATTAGGAATAAGGAAGCTTTCCTTGAGCATGACCCTCTAGATCCATTTCATGATGTTAGCCTACATCTTGGAGGCTCTAGGTATAAATTACATGGTGAGACTAATGCTCCTCATATTAATATTGATACGTCTATGCCTCTAACTAGTGTTACACCGCCTCCTCAATAAAATCCTTTTATTCCTATACAAGGCTTCTACGATTCCTCCTACTATCAAAAAAATAACCAATGTGCATCTACAATCACAATATTATATTACATACCTTGGTCTTTGACATGTCCAAAATATAAATCATCCTTCCATTATAAGTAAAAAAATAACCATAACAATGCACTTATCCCTACACACACACACACACACACACACACCCCATTGCTAACCCTACACATTGTGGCACATCTACCAATATGTAAATACAAAAATAACTTGATGACATGTGATTACAATTTGAATAATTATCTAAATAATCTAGAAAACCTAACCATGTGGTTTCATCTTATGATATATTTCTCAATCCTTAGTTATTTTTGAAAGCTTACCTATTTCATTTCAAGTTCCTAAGTTCACATTATATAGAGGCAATGGAGATTGTTCACATCATACTAGGGCTAACTTTTCATCTTGATTTGGTATTCATCACAATGATTTACTTATGACCAAGTTATTCCCTAGAAGTCTCACTATTTATGCCTTAGATTGGTTTTATACCCTACGTATGGGTTTTATGCATTGGTTTAATTATTTGGATGATATATTCTTATCACACCTTTCTACAATAATTAGTCAAAAGGTCACATTTTATTAAATTTCTCAAATCAAACAAGGGCCTAATGAATGAATAGATAACTAT
The DNA here is from genome assembly GCA_037957365.1 of Torreya grandis. Classification (NCBI taxonomy): domain Eukaryota; kingdom Viridiplantae; phylum Streptophyta; class Pinopsida; order Cupressales; family Taxaceae; genus Torreya; species Torreya grandis. The sequence continues at coordinate 1,433,370 of JARHVA010001226.1, read as the reverse complement.
GTACTTAAATTCAAACCATGCTTATGAAAATGTCACAAAATTTTTGTAATAATGAGCTTCAAAGTATATTCTCAAATAGTTTGTTCTCCCCTCTTAAGGAAATATTTATGTTTAAAATGTATGAATCTTTTGATGAGCTTTTCCATGCACTACACAACATTGAGATTAGATATGTAGAAGCCAACATGTTAAAGTATATGTATATCACTTCTACATCCAATACCTCCAAATATCAAGGAAAGAAAATGTTCAAAACTAAGACTATTGATAGAACAATTTTTTTAGAAAAAAAACAAAACCAAAACTTTACACATAGTTTTGCAAACCAACAAGATGATTATATTTCCTACTTCTAGGAACATGTCAATATACAAAATTATCAAAACCACCTCATAAGTGCTTAAATGCTTGCTTGAATGTGACTTTATTACTTTTCCTAAGCCATTTCAATTAGATACTACTTGAGCATTGCCTAAATGGTATATGTAAACATATTTTTTGACTATCATCAAGCTTCCAAACATTCAATTAATTGATGGTTTAAATTAATACATAATATTCAAAATTTTATCGATAACAACCCTATTTAGATCAAAGGCTATGTTTATTCATTCAATGGATCAATTTTAATGCCTTGTAAATGATTGAAAATATTTAAAAAAATCCATAGAAAATTCATAACAACACAAAACAATACAATGTGCATATGACAACATCTATACATCATTCAACTATTCCACATGAGCATGAGATTTCTAACATCATTGGCATGGTTTTGATTTCTCAATGGCAAATGCCTTCCATTACATTCTATGACCATGAGATAGCTAATGATGAATCAAATAATGATCCTCTATATAATCACACATTTTTTACCTCCAATAGCAATTTATGCATACAACAATTATGATGGTATGAAGTTAATGGTTGTCTTATTCTCCATCCTAGGCTCACTCACTCTCAATCGATAAACTTTCAGAGATAGTTTTCAAACTCAGAACCAAACACATTCTCTTTATTGCATTGAATGAAAATGTTATATAGAATTGATACACATGCACTTGTCTAGCTTATTGAAATACAACATGAATAATATTACACCCAAATTCAGGGCTTCATAGACTTGAAACACTCTTTGTTTCAGTTCTAAATGCAAGCCTACCTCATAAGCTCTCTCTCTCTCTCTCTTCTCTCTCTCTCTCTCTCTCTCTCTCTCTCTCTCTCTCTCTCTCTCTCTCTCTCTCTCTCTCTCTCACACACACACACACACACACACACACACACACACACATGCTAGAACTAATTAAAACCCTCTTCTAACTAACACTTTTCATTGTTTGTAAAACTAATCTGAATCTCCCTTGACTACTACTAACTCTTGTAGGGCCTCTTCAAGATCCCCTACTCTTAGAAAATGGCCCATATGCAAAAAAATATTAATATGAATAGTTACTTTAAGTTTTCACCCTCTATGGATGAAATTATTAGTTACTGTACACAAGTAGTTGTGGTGGTTTCATAACCATCTGCTAGTGCACACTAACAGTTTAAAAACTACCAATTGCATTATGTGATCAATTTGACCTCTGTATGATGACTAAAACCTACTCCACTTCTTATTCTTGAAGTGTTTTTACTCTATATTGATAATTCATAGATTGATTTTGATCACATTTAACAAGTGTAATGATATCAACTAGTCACCAATGTACATATGAATGTCAACTTATATTTTTGATTGATTCAAGCTTACTTGCTGACCCAAAGATTCATATATAATTATGAATATTAAAAACCTAGTAAATAGTTTAACTCAAAATAATTTTTCATTTATAAAAAACCATTCTGTACCACATCTCTAATTAAATATAAATATTATTTATTATTTATATATATAATATAAAACATTTATAAAATTACAAAATTACAATTGTAATTTATTTTTTCATATTCACTACTAAAAACTAATTATCACTATCAAACTTCTTTATCAATAATTTTTTAATGAAAATTATTTATTCTAACATTATTAAAATAAATAAATTATTTTTTACACCTTGAAAAACACAAATAAATATGACTATAGGACCATCAAATTTAATCTCCAATCACCACAATCTCTTGTGAAGATGACTTAGATCCTAAATGGACGAGGCATTTTACATGCCGGCGACTTTGGTTCTATCATTTCGGTACTACTTTCATTATAATAAAAATATAATAAATACAGTTTCTATGCAATTTACATCCAGGTTACAACTGGCCATGGCTTCTAATACTATTTACGTTTGTTTATTTATTTTTCACGGTAGGTTTCTGAGTTAATTAGAAGGGAAAATGCCCAATAGTTTTCTCTGACTATGATTGGTGAGAGTTTGTAGGCCAGAATTGCAGTATTAAAGTTACACGCAGTCTGACTTCCTTTGACGAGAGTCTAAATTTCCCAACCAGAAAAAAATTAGGTTAGCTCCCAAAGTTGTACGAAACTGCAAAATCAGGAAATGTACGAGTGCTTAATGAGGTTGGACTGCAACGCATTCTCAACGAGGTAACCCCGGCAGGAAACACACCGCTTCATATGGCCGCCTACCATGGCTCTCTGCAATTCCTTCAAAAATTGCTGCAACTCTCAAAGACAAATCCAGAGCATTGGATGAAACTTTGAAAGCTAAAACTATGGAGGGAAACACAGCCCTGCACGAAGGGGCTATGGGAGGAAATGAAGGTGTAGTGAATGTTTTATTGGAGGAGTGCCCATATTTGGTGAGTGAGATAAATGGAGCAGGGGAGTGCCCATCTTGATATGTGGTGAGTACCCTGTTCAAAGCTTGTGAGGGAGGCCATGTGAAGATCGTTGAAAATGTCCTGTAACTCATATGAAGTACAACAAGAGATTTGACGGCCAAAGACCGTTACATCTTGCAGTCCCCAAGCTACGCCTAGGTAGGACTCTCTTTAATTTCTGTTTTATATATTTTTGAAAAAGTTCATGATTAGTTAAAGTATTGTAGCCCTGATTGGTGAGGATGATGGTTTGTTGTGGTATAAATCTTTCTTGATATTTGATATTGAGAATTAAATAATTAGGATCAAGATCTTTCCTTAGTTAAACAATTAAGATCAAGATTTTTTTTAAGTGATTTTAATATATTAGATACTCTTAATGAATGATTATAGTTAACTATCTTAATTAAAAAAAATTAAAGACTGAATTCAACCTCTGAGATTTGTATTTTAATAGATAACTAATTTTATCATCATTTGTATCACCTGCTGATACCAATTGATGCTAAGACTCCAAAAGATCAGTGTTTAACAATACAAACACTGCCATTTCTCCAAAAACCATTCCTTATTAAACTAAGCTGCTACTTTAAACAATCTGAAACTTCATGCACACAACTAGAAACAGCTTAAAAATTCCTTCCTATAAAATAAACACTTTCATTTTTTCAAAAGAAATAATAATAATTTGTATGTTCCATTAGATCACCTACAACATCAAAGCCAGCCCAGCTCTGCAGAGCTCTCCCCTCTTTTAATCTATGTATCCAATTTATTGAAGGATAAATAAAGTGGGTAAAAGAGTATCCTTAATCTTTTTTTGGCTGTTTATTTTATGCTTTTAACATTGATTTGTATAGTTCTTATAGAGAGACACTACACCATTATTTTCTCAATTTATATTTTTATCATTGCGCAGATGTAATTAAGAAGTTACTAGAACTGAGACCTGTACTTGCTAGACAAGCAGATGATTTCTATAGAACACCTTTTCACATGGCTGCATTGATTCCAATTTTTTAAATGAACCGAAGGAAAATTCCCCAACTTGGAGAAATGCTTATTAAGGAAGATATCCTTTCTTGTTACAAAGTGGACCAGAATAGGCAGTCTACACTTCACATAGCAGCAAAAGAAGGGAATGCAAGTTTAGTGAAAGAGATATTAAATAAAAGTAATGATTGCCTAGAAATGGTGGACAAAGATGGTAGAAATGCTTTGCACCTGGCCGTAAAAAATGCAGCTCAAATATATGACGAAGTTGGGGGAAATTATCTCAAAACTATAATAACATCAGTAATGTCAGAGAGATTGATCAATTGCATTAACAACAATGGGAAGACGGCATTAGACATGGCAGTACAGAAAAGAAATGAAGACCCACAACTTTATATAAGTGTGACTTAGCCCAAAATGACAGGTGAAGGTTATTCATTTAAAATTCAAAGTCAAGCCAGGTATTAATTTATGATAGGATCTTCCTTTAAAATCCTATGTCAGTGGTGTCTTTCTTGTTATATAAATGTGTTTTGATTATAGATTAGAGTAGGGGAAAATGTGTTCCATCTGGTTTATGCTTGGATTGAAATGCCGTTGTTATTTAATTATATAAATAACTCTTATGATGTTTTATGTTGTTTAAAGCGAAATACAGTTATTACTTAATTATATAAATAACACAGAGCATGCCATATGAAAAACTATCTACTTACATTCATTTTTTAATAGTTTCAAGTTGATTTTGATACAGATTGAAAACTATGTACTAAATTGTGGTGCTACTATGAAGATGCTAGATGCAGGAGTAACAGAGGGCTCACCTACTATTGCTGTAAAATCAAAGTGGAAAACAGAGTTTATATAAGCGAGTGCAGTGTTAAGTGCAACAGTTGTTTTTGCAGCTGCTTTCACTCTGTCAGGGGGTATTGATTCCAAAGCAAAGGACACGCCAACCCCTCTATTGATTAACACCTTCCTCTTCAAGGTCTTTATGATATTTGACACCTTGGCCTTCTGTTATTCCATTGCTTCAGCATTTCTCCTTACCTATGCACTTTTTGGTAACCAAGCAGAAGACCCAAGGATAACTGGAATCAGTTTGACTGCATTATGGATAGCAGTGGTATCACTGTCATTAACATTTGGTGCAACAATACACTGGGTTGTGGCACCCAAGTGTTTATGGTTGGCAGTGCTTGTTTGGGTTATGGTGTGCATGCTTCATCTATGCACAAGGATAATGTCATCGGGAGGAAAATTGCACGTGTTCACTCAGCATAAGCAGTATATCGAGTTATTACTAGGCGAGTACATGATGCTTGCATTCTCTGTGTTTGTTCCCATTGTTTGAATAGTTAACTCGGTATTCCTCTCTGGTATAATTCTCCCTACATTGCATTAGGTCAGGAAGAAGCCCCACGGAATCTTCCTTCCAAGATACACTCACTTTCCTTGTAAGTTTGAAACCCGATATCGAATACTAACTAGACAACCAAATGTACTTAGAAGGATTTAAGTAGTCTGTCAGAAAAGGTCTTGGAACACTGAAATACATACAAAGAGATTGTTCCAATCATATACACAGAATCTGCAATGAAGATCCTAGAAGAGAGAAGCTTCAAAAAAGATGTAGAAGAAAGGAACAAGAAAAGCGAACAACCATGAGCTTCTTCCAATGCATATTTTTGCCAAAAGATAACTTGCTATTCTATCGGTACTTGGAAGGATAGATAAGAGTTTTTGAATTTCGTTCATTCAATGATTAGAAACATTTTTTTTATGAAGATTTTAAATAATAAATAGCTGTTGGAGTATAGTTTCTTTTTAAGTCTAAACTCTTTTTTATACATATTAAGTTTGAAAAAATAAATGTGGAATGCTTTCCATGCTAACTATAAACTTTTTCCAGCTGACAGAGAATCTGTTGACAAGAATGTGGTAGCAATACCAATGAACTTTCTTCATAAAATTTCCATCAACTTTACCCATCTTTGGTGGAAGGATTGGAAATGGTATTAAGAGACTCATTTCTAGAGTTATACTATCAAAAAAGGATATGACTTGCTCTCTCCACACATGCCTATTTTGGATAAACTCAATTAGAGGTGGAACAAACATTTCTCTACTTCTCTTTGAGAGAAACGGTTTCACACTATCTGGTCTACTTGTATTGAGCCCAAAATTGCTCACTTCAATTGGTGTTTGATTTATCAAGTCCTGTCTATTGTTAGAAGGTTTGTCCAATTGGAGACTTCTCTTCCCAAATGTCCCTTTTGTGGCCACCTTGAAACCATGATGCCCCTTTTTTGGTAGTGTCTAAAGGCCCAACTTGCCTGGATATGGATTTAGGACTTTTTCCAGTGCCATCGTTCCATTCCCTTCAACTGGTGAAATATTATATTTGGTGATAATATGAGGTTGCCTCCCCAGTTCACCCAAGTCTTGCATGCTTTCAGAATGGAAATTTTATTCGGGCTATAGAAAAAATGTAATTCAATGATATTTTTTAATAAATTTATTGACTCTCTATTTTCTACTTATGACAAAGCTACCATTGTTCTAATGTGGTTTTATAGATACAAGTGCAAATAAACAAAGTGGCTATGGAACTTGATTACCTATAGTGGATCCTCCATCATTGACGTGACGCACCTTGCACTATTGCTCGTATGTTGCCTTCCCCACCTAGAGACACCCTACCACATGATAGGTGTGATCCTCCTAAGGGTGGCTCTTGCCATAGCTAGTCTTGCCACCATTCCCGGGCTTCTAGCTCTTCCCAACAAAACCACTCTTCCCTTTTGATTTAGCAGGTGGCTAGGATTCTCCCCCTGTTGATCGATGTGTTGGGTAGGGATCTCTACCTCCACCACCTTGGCACAATCAAGGGTAAGGATCCTCGCCTCTGGTGGCCTAGTCCTAGGGGAAGTTACAGTCTAGTAGTTCCCAGGATGGTTCTTTTCATCCCTTTGATAAAAGTTTCCCTAGCTTAATTTAGCCATTTCTCCATTGCATGTTATTAAAGAAAAATATAATGTTGACTAGGTGGACACTAACATTAGATAGGACCTTGTGGATGATACGAAAGAACTTCCAAGCTGTGCGTGGGGTCATCCTCCTGACAATGACCCACCCCCAGTTTGTTTATTTATTTTTATTGTTTAAGTTACCCTTTTTTGATGTATTAGAGCTTTCTCTAGGCTTGGCTTAGGTTTTTCATTACTTTTATGGCCTTGGGTCTTTTCTTACATAGGTGTGGCCTAGTGTGTCATTGGTGATGTGCCCTCTACTACCTTTTCTTTTTATGAATAGTCTTGTCTATATTTTATCTATAATAAAATTACAATCTCTATTTCATCTAAAAAATTAGAAGTAGATGGTAGGAGAGAGCTCTAGGTGCTTAACATGTAGGACCTTGATTAGGGTTTCCCTTATCATACTGCCATCGATTATCTTGGTTCTGTAGGACTGATAAAATCGCCCCTAAATTTATTTCCTTTCAACCTTGGGCCTTTGCCCAAAGTTTCCTTATTTAATGGTCTCTCCTTAGGAGCATGCACCATTTTATGCAGCTCAATTTGGAGATCACTATCATGATGCTGAAGTGATCATGTAATTTTGTTATGAAAGCCTACCATGAGGTTAGACACCATTAACTCAAGATTTGCCTCCTGATGTTTTATTGGATTTGCCTAATTTTTATAGTGCTTTCTAGTGGCCTGAAACCCATACTCTTATAGGGTGTTTTGTAGGTTGCATCTTGGCTTAATCCATGATTCGAAGCTAGGTGCAAAATAACTAGATGCCCCATGGCATCAAACTTTAGGGATTCAAAACGTAACCAAGGGCTTCTTTCTATTAAGGTTTGAAAACCCTACTCTCTATGATGCCAGTCATAAGCATGGCCTCGTAAATGTAAGGAGTTCCCTACTTACCTTTTCCCTTTGGACTTGAGATTTTATCATTTTGGATAAAACCAAGTTTAAGATTCTAGTCTAGATAGAGTTTTTTAGGCTTACTTCAATGCCTTTTTGTCTTTTCTTGGAGTAATTGATCAAACCCTTAGATGGTTTGTGTGCTTTGGTTCAGACTGTTTCTTCATTGCTTGCCATCAATGGTGCATCTATGTTGAGGTTGACCTTCCAAAGACATATGTAAGCCCATCAACATCTAAATAGACAGTCAACATTTTACCTAAAAGGTTTCATACATCAACCTACTAAATACCTATTTTTCATTCTAGGCTTCAAGCCACATGATTAAATATTGCCCTCTAATGGTTACCTCGAATATCCTACCCAAAGAGGCTCCAAAACCCTCTCACTTGTAGTGGGGCTAAGTGATCATTGGCAAGTGGTGGGTTGGTGAAATAATCAAGCTAATTGGTCATCCAAAGATCACATTGGTGTCAACAAGAAAGTGGCCTTTGTTAATAAGGTTAGCCAACCACCTGCAATCCACCCTACTTAAACACCACTACCCAACATTAGTCTAGTTATGACAAGTGCTCCTCATATGATTAATGTAATTTTAAATCCATAAAAATTCATGACACATGGGTTCTCTCTAGTTCATACAAAAGACACATAGATGAAAATTGCCATTGTCCGAGTTACAAATACATTAGAAAATCCTCCTCTACATCGATAAGTGGCTCATTATTCAAGGAGTTCCTCTCCTAGGAGTGAAGAATTAGAGTTTTCTCAGCCTAAAAGACCACTTATTGTGCTAGTATATTTTTTAGGGACAAGCCATAAACATTCTTTCCTAAGTAACTGCTTTACAACACTAGAATGCCAAGAGGGTGAAACCATGAACCTTGACAATTTAAAATGATTTTTTTTCTTGGAATGTCTATGGTTTAATTGACCCATCACACAAGTAATTAGTGTAGGATAGTTGTCAAAATTTTTTAGACATGCATATCTTGTGCCTACAAGAAGTTAAATTAATGGTTTTATCCTCCAGATGACTACAAAATTCATCTAGACCAATGCTACTTATCATATGTCAACATGAATTTGGGCATTGTGGCATTATCACTATGATTGTGCCACTTTACACTTCATTTGTGACTGATTGAGGAGTTAGCTTGACTAGTTGTGCTCTTTGGACAGTTTTTAATTTTGATGAGAGAGTCTGCAGTCTTGTGAATATCTATGCCTCCAAGGATGCATTTGAAAGGATAAATCTTTGGAGGTAGCTAGCAAAGTCTCTTCCCATGGCCCACTCGATTAATTATGGGGAATTTAATATGATTGAATCACTTGAGGATAAGGAATGGGTCCTCATGATGCATTGGTGTGATGGTGAACATGAATCATGGCTTTACCTTCTCAACAAATTTAACATGTTTGATTTTAATCACCACCATAGGCATTCATCTCCCATGATCTAGTTCACTTGGTAAATTTTTTTCCAAGGGATGGAATGATTTATTAAGAGACTTGACAGAACCCCTCTATCAGACCACAATATCTTCTCTTTTTCTCAAAATTTTGTTTATCCTATGAGTGTTATTCCTGATGTTCTTATGTTAGACCACCAACCTATGAAATTATTTGGGAATGGTCTACCCTTCCAGCCAAAATCTATACAAAATCATTTTTTAATGATTACCTCCCGTTTATAACATCCTCAAACTCTTATCCACATTAATAGAGTCTATAACCTCACTCTATGTCCTTTGGGTCAAATAAGGTGGATAGATTGGTGGTAAGTGAACATCTCCTATATTTCCACCTTTTTTCATGTTTTGGGTAAACAATTGGCCTCCATTAGAAAGTGGGTGAATTTGACCACTATGAATGAAGTAGTTTGTCTTTCTTAAGTTCTTGAATAATACCCTCTAGATGAGTCTTGAAAAAATCAAGTAGTCTAGTTAAGGCATCAAATCAAACTTGTTCATCTTCACTAACCTTGTGGAGCTCAAATTTGAGCTCACATCCATTGGCTTAATATTGGTGATATGATCTCTAAGAAATTTGTTAATAATCTAAGGGATCATAACTCTACTAGAAAAATAAAATACATTAGGATGTTGGTCAATGGTTAACTCATCTACCTAAGATCCTTCAAGCTTTTGTGAAGCTTTATAAACATGTTTTCCAAGGTCAGCCATCCTCAAAGGCTTAAATATTATCATTAAACAAAGGTCTTGATATTGTTCCTTGTAAGATATCCCCTAGTTAATGGGTGGATTATGACAAACCCTTATCCATAGGTGATCTTCATCAAGTTTTTATGGGTATGGCTCAAGACAAAGCCTTGATAAATGATAGTTTTACCCGTGAGGTATACCAATCTTTCTAGGACTTTGTTGGACTTGATTTGCATAAAGGCTTTTTGGAAGCCCTTGCTTAAGGTTATTTATGTTGGGTTTTCAATATGGGTAATATAAAAGCCATTCCCAAGATTGGAGACTATTATCACCCAAATTTTCACCCTTGAAAGATTGTTTAACCCTTCCAAATTTGTGGTAACACGAAGATAAACCTATGCTGTGGGTGACCTTTACATGGATTGAATCTCTAGGTTGAAGGGCTAGCTTCCCCTGATGTATCACTTAGTCTCATTGACTAATCTACCAAATTTTTAGGAAAAGATAGATAAACCTACTCTAATGGAGGTTATGCACAAAAATATTTAATGACTAACAACCAACTGCATGTGCACATCAACCATAAGGCTTATCTAAAACAAACACTACTCCTAATCTACCTCTCTACTTCAACACTTCACATGAATGTTATGAAATGTACTTGGGATATGAGGACTAATCAATAGGTCATATGATGACACTAATGAATAGACAACTCACTAGACCTTCACACTCCACTTAGACACTTCACATAACCTACAAAGAGGCTTTCAAACTAAATATGAATGCTAAAAAAATGATAACATGCCAAAGAAGTTAAGCTAATCACTTTACAAGATTCAACTAGTCATGAACACACATTGAAACCAGTCAAAGGAGTAGATAAAACTAGAATTTTCTCATTGATTAAAGGCTTAAAAATGTGTAGGGATTCACCATACCTAGGTGGTGGATCCATACATAGTCTATCAAGGTTGAATTTATAGAGAAATGAGAAAGAAGAAGAGAGAAGGCCATAACAGAGAGAGAGAGAGAGGTGATACGTGTCTATCAAAACAGTTAAAATTAAGGAGTTATAAAATAGTCCTATTAGGTATCTAAGACATGTCTTACTCTTCTGAAGATGTTTTACTCTTCCAAGTGCCATAGGAGTTTCAAACTTGATTGACACCTTGATCTGGTTCTTCAAAACTACCCTTTCTCTTCACTTATGAGGTGAGAAATGGCACTGTTCATCATCAATTCATCTTGATTCATCTTCTTCCCATCTTCTTGACACTTTTCACTTGTTAAGAAACTCCTAAAATTGACATTTCAATGATGACTACACTTCTTAGGCACCTTTAAGCTCAATTGGCCTTAATACCCTTATCCTTACTTGAAATTGTCAATTATTTATTTCACCTTTAGCAGTGGAATATATTTCCATGGATGGATTCTCTATATCATACCAGACCTGAAACAACTCATTTGGAATCCTCAGACTCTCTCCAAGACTTCATCTTGTACCTAAAGCTCTCACTAGCACTCAATTTCTTATAACACTAAAAACATGAAAACCTCCTTTGTATAATAATATATAGATGACCCATTATCCTCTTATAGATTTGTACTAAATTTCATGACCTAAAAGTGAGTATAAGTGTCCTTTTTCACTTGATCTCTCTCCCCAATTAAGCCTTAATTAGGCCTCCGTGTCTAGAAAAAACATTTTGGCCCAAATTAACTCCCACATGTTTGAAACTTAAGAAAAGTGTTTTATTCACTTTACACATCATATGAGCATGCTTCATGTCAAGCATTAAATTTTGAGACCCTGTATAGATGGGTGAACCATGAAATGGCTAAAACCCTAGCCTAGGTGCTTGGACAAGCTTGAGAGGTAGTTGGAGTGGTTTCACAAGAAGTTTATAGGTTATAAATATTTAAAATATTGTGTTGAGGCATGAAAAAACTTAATAAAAATCAATCCCTTGAAGAGAGGTCTCTTTAAATATTCTATAGGTATGCATATAGGCTTCTTAACTAACAAAATGAAGCATTTTTCACATTCAGACTAGATTGGTGACTTGAAGAGCTTATGTATCACTTTGAAAAAATTGAAGAGGTGGGTGGTTGATTTTATAACCTTTTAAAAGGCATTCCAGTCCTTTGTTCATGATTTTGAAACCAATCCTTACTCTATTTATTCAAATAAGAACCTACATCCAAGCTTTTAAAGAAATTTTATACACCTGTACCTTCACATGTGCCAACTAGTACCATGATAAAGTGATCATGAGACATGTGAAGGTAACCAAGGTTATTTAAATGTCAATTAAATTCATTATAATACATTATAGGTTCTATTTCTCCCATCAGATCACTATGAGGGGTTTATGAGGGTTTAAGGTGTTTCAAGTTCCTAAAGATTTTTCATAGAGGACAAAACCTCTTCCCCTAAACCAGTGCCATAAGATGTAAGTGGATATAAATATATAACACCTTAAAACTCATTTTTAAACCATTCATCTTGTCAAGGAAGATCTAAGCAAAAGTTGGTGTTTCTTGGGTGGCTGAGTATGCATTTTTGTAGGTTAAGAGAGAGATGAGTTTGCAAGAGAAGTAACAATGCTTGGTTTGGGTTAGAGACACCTTAATTAGGCATACACCATATATATTTAATATTTCCAATGGTTTTATCTTCCATCTATATTTTCAACCCTACTATATTCATCAATTGCTTAGGCTAGGGTTCTCAAGAAAACTACTATTAGTGACTTAGCTGTCCATGTTAGCCTTTTTATTAGTTGTTAAAGGGTTTAAAACCATTATTAAATGTTTCAATTAAGTCATAAAAAAATCTTAGGTCTGTTAGGTCTCAATTTACCCTCCATCAAATAGGATCTTCACAATTTAAAACATATAGGCCTGACAATATTCTTTACTAGACCTCTTGACTAGGTTCATGAGAGTTCCATGTTTTAAATGGTTTCCTATAAGACTTATGTCAACATTTACAAGCCTTATTTAGGGTATTCATAGTCTCTCTTGATTTATAATCAATTAAATCTTCTTCATCTATTTCCTTGAACATACAACTCTTCACCATATAACACACAGGCTTGTGTGTGTATGTTCAAGCTTGTCAGGCTTAGATGGATTTCTCTAAACTCAACATTGTCTCCCTTGGCCCTGAATATCATGTGGATATATCATTATATAATATATATTCATGATTAATTTATTTCTTCTTTCCATAGACTTCTTGATCCTTAAACCAAGTAGGAGTCTCTCTCTTGACTAAGCAGGCCCGTGGGAGCCAAAATGACTGTGTGACTGCAATTTAAAGCTATCTTTCTTTTTTATCACTCTTTTTTGTTCTTAAATATCATTATTATGTCTTGTGGTTTAAAAATAACTTATTTATCCATCTAAAACCCAGAATCCAATGGCTTGCATTACATATCTTCTTTCAAACTTGAAAACCAACCTAATTACTCAAGCAAACCTATAGGTATATATTGGAGTCTTGACTACATTATAGAGCTAGGATTATCTGAACATCTCAAATATTTTTATCACATTACCCAAAGTTTTTTTCTTTTCTTATTTAACCCTCTTTAAACATATTAATACTTTACATCCTTTCAAGCATATATTTCCTTTCTCATGTTTATTCAAGACATGGCTATAGATGATTAAGAAATGAGTGTGTTTTGAACCATTACCAAGTCAAACCTCTTCAAATTTGGAAACACTACAATTTATTGATTATTTATGACTTTAAATTACTACTCTTGATATACATTTCAAAAAATATCTCATGAAATGTAGACCTAGAGATTTGTAGACCTATAGGTCTGCATTATTTATATTTTAGGTCTTCTCATGATGCAAACATGGTCTCTTGGAGTGTGAGGTTATCTATAAATGCCTCCTTACCTCTATAATGAGGTCAATAATCTCATATAACCATGAAAATGTAGAAAAAGACTTCTTCAACCATGTTTTATACAAGCAAACCCATGACACAGTCCAAAACTAAGATCATTGCATATTACTTGGAAAAGGTGGAGTTGGAGAAGAAAATGGGGACCTTAATAAACCTATTATTACATTTTTAATAGTGAAAACATGGTGAGAGACATTCATTTAATTATGTCAACTATTGAAGACCTTGGAACAATTAAGAAACAGAGACAGTCATATTGTAAACTATGCTTGAAAAGAGTTTTCTTACCAAATTGGACTCACATGTGCCAAGTGTAGCTTGGATAATCACATGAAATGTCCAAAAAAACCCTATACATCTTATATAATTTCTTAAATGCTTCAAACTAGTCTAAAACTATCATTTCAAGGAGAGAAATTGAGCTTGTGGGGTTTATAGGCAGTTTTAGACCACCCTGTCTTCTTAACGACTATTCATAAATGAGGGGACACAAATATGACATTTTTTTCCATTTATTTGAATATAATTAGGACCTCATACTCTTGTAAATATATCAGACCGTATATTGCATCGTATTGTATGAAATGAGCACTTAAAATTTGCCTTTGTGAGCTTGTGAAGAGAGTGATGGGGGTAAGGAAGCAAATTTTACATCTCTGAGACCTAAAACTTAATTATAATAATGTATTTGGCCTAAATATATTGAATATATACCTATTAAACATTTTCACCTTAAATTGAGTCTCCCAAGTCCATACAAGTGGGTGATAAGCTCATCTTAAGCATTGAACTACAAGAATATGATCACTTTATGACTTATAACTATCATATACATGTTATTAAACTATTTTAAAATATTGGAAAAGTGTGATGTTCATATCATTCCCCTTGGTTGGATTTAACACATGTGGGAGTTAGTTATATACATTTTCAAGCATAAAACTTTACCTTAAAGTTTACAAATTACCTTAAAATTTCCAAACAAGTATGAAATGCTTATGTAAGATGGTGAATGGGTAAAGTAACTTGAGAGGCAACATAAGAACCTATGAGACATTTTTTACCCACCCTTTTTACACCATGACATGTCTAGCCTAGTATAATATAAAGACAAAGTATTACCTTAATTTTATTAAATTAACCTTAATCTTTGCTAATAAGACTTTAGAAAGACCTTTTGAAGACCACATAAGGCATGAAAAATCTTTAAACAAGACTATATGACATGAAAAGTACTTTTTTTTTGTACTAGGGGTTGACCTTTTGACCTTATGGGTTGAAAATGGTCAACAAATTGGTGATTCACTAAGGTAGCATGCTTGCAATGCTTATTAGACCAATAACCTTGTCCTTCTAGTGGGAATGGAGTCACTTGCACTCATACTCAGAATTTATTTAACCTTTACCAAGACAAACTGAATTGACCTCCAAACACACACAAATTAAGACAACACACAAAGCAAAGGAAACAAGACAACACACATGTGCTAGCTAAGCACTCAAGGAACACAAAACATAAAAAAGCAAATAGTATATACAACTAACCTAATTATATATTCTTCCTTCTAGATCAAAGGGAAGGTTTTTGAGATATTTTTCTCCATGAGGTGAAGAATAGAATGAGGCAAGTTGTCTCTTAGACTTAATTCTTGTTGGTCTCATCCTCATATCAAATGCTAATCCTCTTGGAATGCTTTCAAGTGAAGTACTAACAACAAGCTAATCAACTATGAAGACAACCTCATCTTGTGATTCAAAATCCTTCTCATGATGCATTATGACTACCTCTTGGCTTATAGGAGAAGCATAACCATTATCTTCTAGGGACTCCATGAAATGATGTATTTCATCTTTAATGGTATCATGGGGATCTCCACATTATTTCTCAATCAAGAGAGTGGCCTCCACAACATCCTCAATCTTTCCAATATGAGTTATAGGTCCTTGAAGAGCCTCAAATTCATTTCATATATTTAGGTACTACTACCACAAGTCTTCATCATCTTCATGAAATCCCTTTTGAAGAGGTACAACTTGAAGCACATCCTTTTAAACTTCTTGTTTTGTTGTGTCAATTTGATCAGGTTGCTCTCCTTTAAGATTCCCTTTCACTTCATCCTTGAAAACTAAATTGAGTTTTTCTTCCCCAAGTGGGGTACCAAAGAATATTTATTTTTTATAAACACTCGAATTGTCTTCATCACACTCTCCTTGAAACTTACTTTTAGCTACAATTTTTTCATCCATCCTCCATAGAATAGGCTCCTCTTCAATAAGGGAGATGGTGGGAGGGCAATGAATATGTTCATGATTTTGAGAGGGAGTATGAGACATGATAGGTTATTCATGAATAGGCTTGGGGATGGAAGATCCTTGAAATAATTCTTGCATAGAAATTAAATTTAGTTGTGCTATGAGTGCCTCATTATTCTCAATAACCACTTCATTCTCCTTTTGATTGCCTTCTTGAGGTTTGAATTTTAAATATAGACTTGATTCAATCTCTATGATTTTAAATTTTAACTCTTCAATTTGTTTTTCTATATTCTCTTGGAATAGCTCTTCCTGATGATGTTCAATGAATTCATGAGGATAAGGAGCATAATAAGGTTGATATGGGATACAAGAGGGATCTTGAAGAGGTATGGGAGGGGCATGCATAGGTTTAGATTCTTCTTTGAATTCAACTCACTAATCTATTCTTGTCTCACTTTGTTTACCCCATGATTTCACCATTTGACTCCAACTTATAATCTTTAAAGACTTCTTTGGGGGTTCTTGAGGAAGAAGAGTAGGATTTTATGCCAAATAGCTTCATTAGATTCCCTCCAAGAGGTAATCAAGCTTTCTAATTCTGATTTATCTTGGTTCTCAATAAAAGGTTGTTCAACAATAACCTCTTCATTATTTTGTGTGTTCTCTTGGATTTAATTTCAAGATGGGAATACTTGAGGGGTATGTGAAAGACTTGAAACACTTTGAAGCTCACTTGAAATGGTATTTTGGGGAATAATGGGTGGCACATATGAGGCACAAGGTGGTATATATGAAGACACATGAGGTTGATAGCATTGAATATGTTGTACTTCATAAAATCTTAGCTTATCCTCTATGCTTTTAATCAGGACACTTATATCCATCATATCACTTAAGAGGCTTTTCCATTTATCTCTCTCAATAGCTGTCCATTCTCTCTTCATTAGTTGTAATGAGTCTCTCACATTATGAATGAGATGACTACAAACATTTTGACCATTCTCCTTTTATGTGTTAAGCCCTATCATATAATTTTCATATCCCATGAGAGTTTGCTTGAAACTTGAGATATACTAATTTGAAATGTGGCCATGTTTACTAGAGGTAGCATGGTATTGAGAATATTAATCATAGTATTAATAGGGCTCATGATAAGGCTGATGAGGATCATGGTGAGGCTGATATGGATCATTATAAGACTAATATGGTTCATCATAGAACTAATAGGGAGTATCTTAATTCTGATAAGGCTCATAATATTGAATGACATTGAAATCTACTTGAAACTTAGCCATAACAACCACATAAAGAATAGTGAAATGAAATCATAACTTACTTTGAACAATTGTCTAGGCTATTAGAACTAAGTAATTAAGATCAGAGTCACCATTGATGTTTTGAATGACTCAAAACAATGATATGTAAAAGGACATCAATAATAATCATTCAACCACTTTGGAACTTTGTCCCGTCAGGCATGCCAAAAATTTTCTCACCCAAATTTTTACCCTTGGAAGACTATTCAAGCCTTATAAATTTGGGGTAACATTGAAACAATGCTAGGCTTTGGGTGAACTTTAAGAGGATTGAATCTCTAGGTTATAGGATTATCTCCCATTTATGTATCACTTAGACTCATTTAATAATCTAACAAATTGTCAAGAAAATAGAGAGAAACCTACTCTAATTGAGGTGATGCACCAAAACATTTGACAACTACCAACCAAATGCATGTGCACATCAACCATGAGTCTAACCTAAAACAAACACTACTCCTAATCTACCTATCTACATCAAAACTTCACATGAATGTTGTTAAATATGCTTGGGATAGGAGGACTAATCAATAGATCATGTGATGACACTAATTAATATATACCTCACTAGACATTCAAACTCCACTCACACACTTCAGATAACCTGCAAAGAAGATTTCAAACTAAATATGAATGATAAAAATGGACAAAATGTAAGGAATCTAAGATAATCAATTGACAAGATTCAAATATTCATGTATACACATTGAAACCAATCAAAGGAGGAGGTAAAACTAGAAGTTTCTCATTGATTAAAGGCTTGAAAATGGGCAGGGCTTCTCATACCTAGGTGGAAGATCCATACATAGCCTCTCTAGGCTATATTTATAGAGAAATGAGAGAGAAGAAAAGAAAAGAGCATAGCAAAGAGAGGTGACAATTGTCTATCAAGAGAGTTAAATTAAAGAATGAATTATGAAAAAATCCCATTAGGTCTCCAAGAAATGTGTTGTTCTCTTGAATATACTTTACTCTTCCAAGTGGCATAGGAGTTTCAAACTTGCTTGACACCTTGGATTTGTTCTTCAAAATCACCCTTATCTTAGCTTATGAGGTGATAAATGTCACACTTCATAATCAATTCATCTTGAGTCAAATTTTGAACTATTCTTGATACTTTTCACTTGTTAATAAACTGCTAAAATTGACATTGCAATGATGATTACACCTCTTAGGTGTCTTGAAGCCCCCTTGGCCTTACTACGCCTATCGTTACTTTCAAGTGTCAATTATTTATTTAACATTTACCAATGAAATATATCTACATGGATGGAATATATATATATATATATATATATATATATATATATATATATATGTATATATATATATATATATCATATCACACCTGAAATAGCGCATTTGGAGGCCTCAAACTCTCTCTAAGACTTCATCTTGTACCTAAAGCTCTCACTAGCACTCAATTCATTGTAGCCCTAAAAACATGAAAAAATCCTTGTGTATAATAATTCATAGATGATCATGGGAAATAAAGATATTTTTGAGTACCTAATATCCCCTTACAACTCCATGGGAAATTTCATGACATGAAAGTGAGTGGAAGTGTCATTTTTTACCTGATCTTTCTCCCCAATTAGGCCGTAATTAAGTCTCCATGCCTAGAAATTGAGTTTTAGCCCAAACTAATCCCACATGTGTGAAACTCAAGAAAAGTGTTTGATTTAATTTACCCATCCCCTGAACATGATCCATGTCAAATTTAATCTTATGATACCCTGTATAGATGGGTGAACCATGAAATGTCTAAAGCCCTAAACTAGGTGTTGGAACAGGCTTGAGACGTAGTTAGACTAGTTTGACAAGATTTTTTCAAGTTTTGAATCTTCTAAATAGTTTTTTTAGGCCTAAAACACCTTAATAAAACTCAATCCACTGAATATATGTCTCTTTCATTATTCAATAGGTCTACATATAGGCTTGTTAACTAACAAAATGATTCATTTCTCACCTTCTTGGCCAACTTGATGACTTGAAGATCTCATGTATCACTTTGGGAGACCTGAAGAGGTGTATGGATTATTTAATAACCTTTTACCAGGCATTATAATCCTCTTTTATTTATTTGGAAACAAAACCTTACTATGTTTCTTCACAAAATAGCCTATAGCCAAGATTTTTGGGAAATTTCGTACACATATACCTTCACATGTACCAAATAGTATCATGTCATACTAATCATGTGACCTGTAAAGGTCATCAAATTTATTTCAAGGTTAATTCAATCCATTATAATCCACTAGAGGGTATATTTATCCCATCGAGTCATTGTGAGGGGTATGGGTGGGTTTAGGATGTGTGAAGTTCTTAAAGATTATTTGTATAGGATAGAGACTCTTCCCCTCAAGCAATGCCATAGGATGGAAGTGGATAGAATTATCTAAAACATTTTAACTCTTTTTTCCACCATTCATATTTTCAAGGAATTTCTAAGCAAAATTTGGTCTTTATTAGGTGGCCAAGTATGCATTTTATGAGGTCAATAGAGATATGAGTTTGAAAAAGGAGTAACAATGCTTGGTTTGGGTTAGAGACACCTTAATGAGGTATACACCATATCCATTTAATTATTCAACTTTTTTTTCTTCCATATATCTATTCAACCCTAATATATCTTTCAATTTCCTAGGCTAGGGTACTCAAGGAAACTACTGTTAGTGACCTAGTTATATATGTTAACCTTTTTCTTCATTGATGAAGGGTCTAAAACAATCATTAAATGTTTAAATAATGTTATAAAAACCTTATTAGGTCCTTTATGTATAAAGGGACCCTCCATTCAATAGTATCTTCACATTTTAGCACATTGAGGCTTGACTGTGGTCTTTACTAGACCTCTTGACGAGGTTCATAAGAGTTCCTTATTTTGAATGGTTTCTTGTAACAGTTGCGTCAAATTTTACAAGTGTTCCTAAGATTATTCACAATATATATTTATATATAATCAAATATGTCTTCTTAATTTATTTCCTTGACCACACAACTCTTCATTTAACACATAGCCTATGTGTGCATGTTCAGGATTGCTAGGCTTAGATGGATTTATTAAAACTCAACATTGTCTCCCTTGGATATGAATATAATGTGAAAATATAATTATATGATAGAGAGTCATTCTTAATTTATTTTATTTGTTTCAAAGAATTTTTGAGCCTCAAACCATGTAGGAATCTCTCTCTTAACTATGTAGACCTGTGGGAGCCAAAATGACTATGTGACTACAAGTTAAAGGTATGTTTATTTGATGTCACTCTTTGATGTTCATAAATACAATTATTATTTCTCATGATTTCCAGAAAACTTTCTTATCCATCCAAAACCCAAAATCCAATGGCTTGTTTAGCATATCTTCTTTCAAACTTGAAAACTAACCTGATTACTCAAACAAACTTGTAGGTATATATTAGAGCCTTGACTGCATTCTAGAGTTTGGGACCTCTTCTATAGGTGTTTGAAAATTTCAAATATATTTATCACAACATTGAGAGCTTAGTTGTATTATTTAACCCTCTAGAAATTTATTAAGTATTCATTACATCCTTTCACACATACATTTCCTTTCTCATGTCTATTCAAGACATGACCGTAGATGATTAAGAAATGATTGGGTTTTGAAGTATTACCAAGTCATAACTATTCAAATGATGAAATTCCAAAATTTCATGATTATTTAGGCCTTAAAAATACTAGTCTTGATATACATTTTGAAACATTTTTCATGAATTTCAGACCTACAAATCTGTAGACCTATAAGTCTACATTTTTTTATATGTTAGGCATTCACATGATGCAATCATGATATCTTGGATCTTGATTTTATCTATCCATTCATCCTTACCTATATCATGAGTTCAAGACTATCATATTACCCTAAAAATGTATAACAATGCTTATTTAACCATATTTTATGCAGGCAGACCCATGATACATTACAAAACCAAGATCATTGCATATTACTTGGAAAAGGTGGTCTTGGAGTAGATACTAGATACCTTAATAGATCTATTATTACATTGATAATAGTGAAAAAATTGTGATATAACTTAATCTAATTATTTAAATTATTGAATACCCTAGAACAGTTTAAAAATAAAGATAATCATATTGTAAATTATGCTTGAGAATAGTTTTCTTGCCAAATTGGACTCACATGTGCCAAGTGTGGCTGGGAGAAGCACATTAAATATATGTATAGACCCTATACATCTTATATAAATTATTACATGCTTTAAACATGTCTAAAACTATCATTTTAAGGAGATAAATTGAGCCTATGGGGTTTATAGGTAGTTTTAGACCACCCTACCTTCTTAATGATTTTTCATAAAGGAGGGGCCACCAATATAACCACCATTTCCATGGATTTTAATCACATTGTTAACCCATCCTCTAGTAAAATTTGAGACCCTAACTCCTACCATACTGTATGGAATCAACACTTAAAAACTACCTTTGTAAGCTTGTGAAGAGAACAATGGAGATAAGGAAGCAAAATTTTCATCTATGAGACTTAAAACTTCATTCAAAGCATGGATTTGGCCTGAATAAGTTAGAGAGACACCTATGAAATGTTTTTCTTTGAACGTGTGTCTTCTAGATACATACAAGTGGGTGATAATGTCTTCAAAAGCCTTGAATTATAATAAATCACTTTATGACTTTTAATTATCATATACACATTATAAACCTATTTTAAAATATTGGACAAGTGTGGTGTATGGATCATTCCCCTTGGTTGGATTTAGCACATGTGGGAGTTAGTTATATGCATTTTCAAGCATAAAACTTTACATTAAAGTTTGAAAATTACCTTAAACTTTACAAACAAGTATGAAATGTGTATTTAAGATAATGAATGGTTAAATTGATTTGAAAGGAAACCTAATAACCTATGACACCTATTGTACCTACCCTTTTTACACCATGACATGTCTAGCCTAGTATAATGTAACTACAAACTATTACTATAATTTTATCAAATTAACCTTAATTTTTGCTAATAAGACTTTAGAAATATATTTTGAGGAATAAATATGCCCTAAAAAATATTTTTGAACAAGACTATAGGACATGACAAGCAAGCTTTTTTGTACTAGGGGTTGACCTTTTGACCTTGGTGGTAAAAAATGGTTAAGAGGGACCCTGAGATTATTTCCTATTAGAGGCCTATCACTCTTTTTAATTTATCTTAAAATATTATAGCTAAGGCTATTGACCTTATAATATGGTATTTGTTTCCTTTAATTGTTCAATCTAAATAGACTAGGTTCATTCAGGTCCATTACATTTTGGACAACATCCTTGCAATTTAGGAAGATATGGAATAAGCTCACACATCCAAACAAAATAATCTATTCATCAAAATTTATTTTAAAAAGGCTTATGATCAAACATAATGGCCCTCCATCTTAGTGATGCTTCAATATTTAAGCTTCAGTCCCAAGTTCATTCTCTCATTTCAAACTTTCTTTCAGGATGTCTCTACTTGTCTTACTATCAATGGGCACCAATATGAGAGCTTTAACATGTTTCTCTCTATCAAACAAGGTTTCCCTCTTTCCCCCTCTCTTTATGTACTTAAGGCAAAAGGATTTTGTTACATGCTCAAAGACTTCACTTCTAGAGGGCTATCAAAGTCATTAATCTCCCTAATGCTCCCTAGAGCTAGCTCATCAATGGGAATTTTTCTAATGACTCCTTTGTCACCCTTGAAAAATATGAAGATGTTGTCTAAATCCCATGGAATGCTTACATATCTTTTACTTGGGCTATGGTTCAAACATCCAATGGGATAAGATGTAGTGTTTTAGGTAGAGCTATTGGTCTTTATCAAGTTCATTGGGAGACTATCAATGGAATCAGACTACTCATGGATAAATGTTATATTTTTTGGGCATTCCCTTCACTTTTGAAGCCTCTCCTATGGACCTATGGAACTATGTTTTCCTCATAGTAGAGAAGAAGTTATCCTTTTGGATCATTGAGCCTCTGTCTTTAGTTGAAAATTTTAAAATTTACTCCAAAGTCTTAGTTGTCAGTCATGTGTACTATTCTTCTTGTTAGGCCCCCTTAAAATCAGCTTATAAAAAGCTAGAAAAGTTTCTTAGCGATTTTATGTGTGCTAAATCTAGATGCAACAAAGGCTTTCATAGATTTTCCTAGTACATTTATTTTTGGCATAGAGAATTAGGAGGCCTTGGTTTGATTGAAATTACTCAACAAGGCATATCCATATGTGCTAAATGGATTATTAGGGCCATAAAAGGTTAGGCGTCTAGATAATTTAGCTTAGGATTTTCATTTTCTCAAGGTATCACTATGACAGATAGGCATAGAAAAATTTGTGCTTTCAAACCTTGATTATTAACCATTAATTTTTTCTTGGTGTCTATTATACCAAGGCCTCCACATGGTAGAAATATTAATTGACATGGGTATTCCTCTGTCTATTTATCTTGCTTGTGGGAATACTATGTCCCTTAAACACATTTTCTAGTTTTGTGTTAGAGCTTAGAATGCTTGGAATTGGATTCATTCATTTTTAAGAACCTTCAGGCTTGAAGCATTAACTTGTAAGATCATATGTTTAGGGGATGCAACCCACCTCCCTAAGAAATACAAATGAATATGTCACATATTTCACATTGAAATCCTTTTTATTCTTTGGAAAGACATGAATACTACTGCTTTTAACAAAAAAAGCTTAGGCAAAGATGTTTCTACTTTTAACATAATTTGTATCTTGTATAATGTTATAATTCAAATTCAAGTCAAGATGATAAATTGGAGATGGAGGTTAGTAATATTCACACTCGACTAGAATAATATGGTTTTAGCACATGTATTATTAGTCAAGTATCACCTAAGGAACCCTTACATGATTAACTGAGCACAAAGAGCCTAATTGAAGGGGTCATGGCATGTTTAGCAATTATAGCCACCACAAATCTAGGATTTTATCTACTTTATCCACTCCTCCCCTCCTCCTAGATGAATATTATCTATATTGGGAGGATTTGGAGGGTGGTCATCATATGATCTTGGTCATGCAGGGGTTTTTCCCTAGATGTTACTAGGCAAGGAATGTTCCTCATCTGGACCCGACCATCTCCCCTTGTCATGTTCTTAACGATAAAAATAGTGAAGATAATAAGGAGTAAAATAAACAAGATGATGGTTGGACCATACCTAATACCTCCCCCCTAATGTGGAGGCTAGGATGACAAACTAGATAGTCCTCCTACACCTCCTCTTCCATGTGCACAGTTGGTGGATGCCATTACTTAATGGGTTATTTTGGTATCTTTTATCTCCTATGTTGTCAACAGTGATGTAATGGAATCTTGGTAGTTTTAGTTTCCTAGGGTTCTCTGGTCTATTTTATTTTTAGGTGTGTGCTTACATACCACCCATATTTTTGTTTGTTCATGTATTATGCTTTCTTATTTTAATTATGATGCATGTTTCAATATAAAAAACTAAAATAATTGATTGTTTGTATTGGTATGAAAGGAAGATAAGATAATGTATTTTTATATCTATGTAAATATCTCTTTGAGTATAGTTTATTTTAATTCCAAACTCTTTTGTATACATATTAATTTTTAAAAAATAAAATTGATTATTTTTATTGGTATGAGAAGAAGATAAGATATTGTGATTTTATATCTATGTAAATGTATTGATATAAGAAGAGGACTGGAGATGTTATTGGTTATTGATGATGTTACTTTAGGGTTTGTATTAGGTATTTTCAGTGTTTTATTATTAGTTAAGAGAGAGGAGCCAATAGATAAAATAATTTCACTAGTTGAAATGGGGTTTGAAAACATAATGTCCAATAGTTGATTTATATTTCTAATAGTTGTCATAGTACTATGTACTACTTATCCAAATTTTAATTGAAAATAACCAATCACATCATGAATGTCACCATTTAAATATTTAGTATATTTATCAACAACATAATTATACCACATTAAAATATTAGACAAATTGTGACTTTCCCTTCATTTTGACATCCCAAACTTAGGGGTTGACACTACTAATGCTTCTTCTCTATATTACTAAATTTTATGATTCTTATTTTCTAGGTAATTGAAGGTTGGTAGGTCATTAACTCATTTTATTTTTGAAAAAACATCTTAAAATGACAAAACGTTCACATAAAACAAAAAAAAATCCAAAATATAAACCAATTTTACACAAACCCAACCAACCAAGAAGAAACAAAAAATAATGACCAACTTAGGGCCCAATCATAGAAGATCCAATGGGCTACACACATTGCAAGGGCCCAATGATAAATAAAAAATTAATTATACCACTCCATCTCTATTCCCACTATGGGATAAAAGAAACTTGGAAGATAGTTTAGGGTATACCCATCCTTTTTCATTCTTCCTTAGTACTGTCCAATCTTCTCTTTCTTGAAAATAACCCATCCCCATAAATTGGGGTTTCTCCCAATGAAACTTTACCATTATTGATCCCCATTTTTGACCCTACCACTCCAACCTTCTTTGATGCCTTCTCTTTATCTTTCTATGAAAGTACCAAAATCAATTCTTGAATCCCATCCTTATGCTCAATCTCAGGAGATTCTATCATTCCTCTCACAGGAGATTTAGATGTGTTGGCTTAAAATACTATGAGGTAGGAGGGAAGAGATTCTTTCCACCAAGAGGATTCCATATTTTTCCTGGATTCAAATTAGTCTATAGCCACGTGACCATTCTCAAAGCATTTATGACATTTGAAAGGTATCCCCTCATAATCGATGGTTTGAATCCAACATCGACCCTTGTATTTTAACTTATTTATAGCCAAAATATCTTGGGAAATGTCCATATAAACCAAAATATGTGCAAAGGTTGTATGATTTAGTTTGATTTAGAGGCATATACATGCATCAACTCACCCAAATCATTACCAAAGACTAAAAGGAACAAATCAACCCAAAAATATAATGATAAATGTAGAAATTGAACCCAAATAAGCCTAGTGGCGAGGATTTCTAAGACGAGGTTAAAATCCAGGAACCAATGCTTCATGAAGAGAATATTTTAGTGTCAACTCAAGGTTTTGTCTTGAAACACCTTATTCTAGTCCTTCAAATAGTCAAAAACCACAATAAAAAATCCATAACATAGGGGTATATCTCTAGGATTTCTATCATTAATGGCCTCCATGAATTTGATACCCAAGCATGAAACATAGGTAAGCTTGTCCAGAATTGATCAAATATGCATATCAAAGCCTTAGAAACTAACCCTCATTTTGAAGTAATTATTGAAGTACCTCATCCCCAAAAGAGATAGAAGGATTAGTTTTTGATGATTTCATTAAATTTACCTATGTGTTTCCCAATCTCCCAAGATGAGAAGTAGCTTCAATAAAGGATTTAACTATGCCTTATGCTACCATTCCTTACACATCAGAGTATCAATATCCCCTAAGAGGGGAGGAATGAGGCCATGTATCGACACCTATCCTGCCTAATCAAGATTATAACTAGTCATCCAACCATTATCTATAAACCTCGATGCGTGCACTTTTTATGCTTGTCCCTTACCACACAAACCCCCAAAATGTGCCTAATGCAATGCATGGTGTAGAGTAGCATTTGTCCCCATCATCACAATTTTTGGCAACCCTATGTCAATAAGCCCCCACTATGAGCTCCCATCATCACTCCAAACTAACACATCCTACATCCTGCCACCACCCCACTTGCATTTTTCATTTCATCACCTTTCTACCTTGTTGCACATTCCCTATAATTGGAGGTTTTGATCACCAACACTGAGTTCTATCGAGACATTATAGCTAAACTTTAGTGTGAAACATAGACTTAACATTATTTTTATGAAATTTTTATTTGTATATCTATGACTTAGACATATAAATAAAAATTTCACATATGTCAAGAATATAATTATTTTAAAGTTATTTTTTTATAAATTAAAATGACTTAAAATATTTGCGATTTACTAATAAATATAAAGTAATGTAATAGGAAATCATAATATACTTTCACACTAAGATTCTTCATGTCAATGAATTATTATTTCCCTATTCCTTATTTTTGGGTTGGGGGGGGGAGGGTATTTATAAATAGTTCTCATAATATTCCCTATTTATGGGTCAAGTGTAGGTAAGAGAACCTCATTGGAATGTAATAATTCATATTGGACTACCCTTCATATAGGGTTCTTGAAGCTTAAATTTGATGGAATTTCCATGGGGAATCTTAGTGCCTCAGGGACGGGGTGTATTTTTAGAGATTGTTCTAATTATTTAATAAGGGCAATGTTAGCAAATTTTTTAGATGGAACTAATAATGAGGTTGAATCCCAAGCAATAATTCTTGGTCTTGAGATGGATCACCAGTATAGGATTGAGAATCTGATCATTTAGGGGTACTTAATTGTGATTGTATCATCTTTGCATAATTAGCATGATAAAACATGGGAAATTAATAATATCTTGGTGAATGATTTTCTCGTTTTATATTCTTTTACATCCTAATTGACTTCTCATTTCTACCGAGAATCCAACACTCATGCATATTATATAATGAATAGTGGTACGGGTTAACAAAATGAATAAACATTTGATAATGAGTTTTAGTAGTGTTCACATGTTGAATTGATAAATTAAATTAAGGGTAATAATTTTTTGGTCATTTGGTTGGGGTTATCATTTGATATGATGCATTCGAGTTGAACCTTTGCTATCAATGATAATCACATTCATGATTAATCAATGTAGCCTAATGTGATCTTTCACTTGGCATGATACTTTCAATGTTGCATGCTTTATTTTTTCTTTAGTTTATATGAGTTAGCTTGGTGTTTGGTTCTTATGTTTTCTTTTTCTTGGTGAAGCAATGATTTAGGTGGGAATGATCTTGTTGAAAATAATTTTTCCATGTATAACCTGGATCTAATTAAACTAATTTTTTCCCTTAAGGATGAGAACAAGGGAATGGGATTTCGAGAGTGTGTGTTATACATAAGCATAAGTTTGATATTATAGGCTTCTAATTGAGTTTTTCTTGATTCAATTAAAATGATTTTTGGACAAGAATATCTTCAGGTAGCATGGATAAATAAAATAGACTTAGACATTGCTTTATTTTTTGTTAGTAATATGCTTTGGGTTGTGAAGGATTTTAAGGTTACTCATTGCATTGTTGAATCCTTAGTTTAGCCAAATAATTGATAAGATTTCAAATTATGGATGGATAGGCTCATTTGGGAGGATTTTCTCTCTCTTCCCTTTTTTGGAAGTAATTGTCTAGGTTTTCCATTATTTTTGTTTATATATTTAGAGTTGCACTTTGTAAATTAGAGGGGCCTTATTCTAAATTTGAGTGACTTTCTTCATTCTAACTAACTAGTTAGGGTAATGGGTCATGCCTTACATTTGGAAGAGATCTTAGCTTCACTTTATTCTCATGATAGATTTTTTGGTCAATTTGAGTTAAATGTGGTTATTTTAGATGCTTAGTACCTATTAAATTTATGTGGTGGTAAGGGGATTTTATAGTCTATGGATAATCTTGATGGTAAAAAAGAAGGACCAACTATTATTTATGATGGACTTATTACTTATAAGTCTATGCCAATTCAATGCAATTATGTTTTCATGCTATGGTTGATACAATGGGGCTAGGTGGTGTCTTCACTCTAGGTAGAAGGATTTGAGAGGTGGGGCAGATGTATCCATATCAGATTGGTAGTGGTAGTATTGGCATATGAAGTAGAGGCTGGGTGGTTTGTGATGTGAATCATGGCAGTAAGGGAAGGTGTAGAAACTAGAAAAATGCACACATGTAGTTTTAGATGTCTGAATGCATAAAGACCCCTTAAATACCACATAAATCTTCTTAACCCTTAACCTAATCCCTCTTAACCTAAAAAAGTCACTATTCTGCTATCACTATTCACATAGTACTATTTGAAAACATTATTCAAAAGTACTATTTGAAAACACTATTCCAAGTCACTATTTAATATCAATATTCACTATGGGACCCACTATTACTATTCATGGTGACATGGCAAGGTGACTCAATGGTGATATGTCAAGTGATATGGCAAGTGTCATGGCTTGAAAATGAGGTGGCTTGAAGTGAGACATCATACCCCACTTGGGACCCTCATCCAAGGTGCCTAATAACATCATTAAGCATCACAAGGGTCCCCCTTCAAAGTGTGGTGAATTTATCCTCATGGGGCCATCATCCAACATGTATTTTGTCCCCATGCATGAAAATGGCCTTCAAATTAGTGTTTCCACTTGTTAAGTGCTTTGAAAAAAGATAGAAGTGGGTGGTGGAAGGTATTTTGGACCCATATGGACACATGGGCATGTTATCCACTTATTTTGGACACACTTAAAAATTTAGAGACATAATTATGAAGTGGGAATCCTACCATATTTGTCTTTCATGAGCACTTATACACCCATGGGGAAAGACAGAAGTGGGTAGTGGAAAGTATTTTGGCCTCATTTGGGTCCATGGGAATTATCTCCACCCATTTTTGGACACATTATAAAAGTGGGAGGCACTTTATAAAAGTGGAAAAAAAACTTTGTGAAGTGGGAATCCCACCACCCTTATCCCATGACTCATTTATGAGCCCAATTGGAAAATGTTGCCATACTTCACTATTCCCTTCTTTTGACATGTTTATTAATATCAAATGCTTTAAATATGACCCTCCCTCTTTAGCCATGGGTTAAGTTGGTTTTTGGTTAGATAATTTCATCTTGAAGGTCATCCACTTATGAAGGAGGTCATCATCTTGGAGAAAAGAATTCAAAGAAACAAAGCTCTGCCATAATTGTTATAGGATTCCATCTTCAACAACAAATCTCCAAGGTAATTTTGTTTATTTTATATTTCAATTATTCCCTTGGTATTTCCTTTTCATTACATTAACCTTTACCCCTTTTTTCCATCTTAATCCATTTACTTCCTTTTCCATCTTTTCCATCTTTATCCATTTACACCTTTGCCATCTTTACCCTCTTTATCCTCTTACCTTTATGTCATCTTGAATACTTACCTTCTAAACTTATAAACCATTCACACCTTTACCTTTAACCATCTCAACCATTTACCAACCAAAACACCTTTTCTCAATTACTTATCACATTACCAAACTAAGACCACAATTTTTAACTTAACCAATTTCAGCATTAGTACTAATCAAACTATTTCTTTATTTTAGTCATTTTTTTTAGTTAAGCATTTATCTTTCTTGTATTTAATTTCAGTTTTGTTGTTATTTAATGAAAGTTCATTATTTTATAATTTCCAACTTAAGTGTTTAAATTAGGTGGATTGACAACCTCCTAGGAAGCTCATGCTTCTTGGATCTAGCTCATGTTAGGCAATCCACCCAACTACTTGTCTAACAAACAAGTTTTGTGGTAGTGCTTTCTTATTTGTAGGTTATTCCTTCCTAGCCAAAAATGAGTTCTCACATCAATTCTGGATTCAACGCATGCATTTCTAATAGGTTTTTCTACACACCCTTCATTTTAGTTTTATTTCTTTCTTAAGAAAAGTAAAATTTAGATTAAAACATTTTGGCATGCCCAGTGGGACCCTAGAGTTTTCTTGGGTTCATAGTTGCATTAGTAAAAATTCATTTTAGTTGCATTCTTTAAAAATTAAGTGTTCTTTCTTGCATTCTTAGTTGCATTTTTAGTTGCATTCTTAGATGCAAGTTTTAGTTCCATTCTTAGAAAAGGTTAATTTTTATTTTACTTTCATTTTTTCTTAAAAGGTCAAAAGGCAATCATTCTAGGATTAGGACTTGCATTCTCATCTTGGACTTAGGTTGCATTTAGAGCTTTTGTAATCATTAAAATAAATCTAAAAATTTCATTTTGGGTTTAAAATTAACTTGCATATATTTTTTGTTTGCTTGTCTTAGTTCACCTAGATTAATTAATCAAAGAAAATTAATCATAGCATCACTTATGTTACATAAAACAAACCACATTCACAATCAAACATTAAAACACACCTAAGACAAGGCCTGACTGGGATTTCATCACCCAATGGATCACCTTACCCCTTTTTGGCTATCGTACTTGGATTTAATCACCAAGGGGATATCCAACTTAGCTCTTTATTTGAGTATAAATTCTAGATAATTACTATAGAGGCTAAGCATCCACACTGGTTGTGAGATCATGAAGCAAGGGGAGCCAGCCCCAAATACCAAGCCACATACCTGATCCAGTATAGATCCTCTCTTGAGCACCTAAACATAACCCAAAACCAAACATAGAATTTTTTATAGGACATATTCTACAAGCCAATTTCCTCTTCACACTTTCTAATGTATAAGCTAAAAGCAATCTAAAAAAAATCCTAGGACTTAACACACTCTTATTGAATGCATTTTTTTTTGTGAATTTTTTTTATTACTCTTTGTTTGAGGTGTGACTTGGTATCAATCCTTAATTTATTTCTGACATTGTCTTAATTAAACAATAGTTGAAAAACCCAACCAATCAACCAACACCTTCTTCTTCTTCCTCCATGGAATACAATTCTAATGATGAGGGTTCACCTCATTTTTCTCCCCCTCCTACCAAAATCTTAGTTCTTTTTTAGGGTGATGCAGATTTTGCCATCTTCCTTGATAGCAACCTAGTAGCCCTACAACATTATCTTTACGACCTACCTCACCGTACCTCTATTGCTTTGGTTCCTTATATAAACCCTTCTTTCAGGATGCATCCCCATCTTATGGTGGGTATCACCTCAACCCAACCCTTGTTGACCCAATCCTCTTCCAACATCCCATGTCCTACCACTACCCAAACCCAATCCAATATCCCAACCTCTAACCAAAAACCTCCTACCACTCCCCACACTTCCCATATAGGTTCAAATTTACCTCTAGTTACCTATAATCCACCTACCATGGGGTTATCTTCCACCCCTATTTCCACCCTTCCCCTTGTCTCAACTAATCCACCAATTTCTACACCATTTCAGTTGTTGATGCTTTCTATACCCTAAATGCTTCCACCCATTATCACTAAAATTACCACTCTACCCTAACATACTCACCCTCAACCCACTACCTTACCCATACCTTTAATTCAACCCACATATATCCTCAATAGGTATCCATAACAACCTATCAATATGTCCCTAACTGACAAGGATACATACCACCTTCCACCCAATCATTTATACCACTCAACCATTATGTGACAACATCTCAACCTCTTGCCACCACTTACCTATAACTATATTCTTCAACACCTTCTATCACCTATCTATACATGGCTACCAATCAACCTGAACAAAATTTACCTCTTAATTATCCATCTTCCTAACCCTAACCAAATTTGATCAAGCTATTAATGGACAAAATCACCAACTTGGAGTCATGTATCTCCAAGTCCCCTAACCTTTTATCTTATGATCCAATTTATAATGAACCAATTCATCCATCAGTATCTATCCATGCTTAACTTCCTCAATGGGAATTGCCAAAGTTTTCTAAATTCCAAGGAAAGGAGTATCCCTAACAACATTTGAGAGCCTTCTATTATTGTTGTTATTTAATCTCCTATGATGATGCTCACCTTCTTTAAACCTTCCCTATGTACTTATCCAGACTAGCCTTTGATTGGTATAGTTCTCGCACCCAACACTCCATCTTTTCATTCTTCTAATTGGACCAAATCGTTTTAGAACACTTTTTTCAGAACATATCTAAAAAGGTATCTATCATGGATCTCTATTCCATTTTAAAAGTTTTTGATGAGTCAATTGTGGATTTTATGTCTAGATGGAGAGGCCTATAAACCAAATTTATTTTTTATTACCCCAACCTAAATTGATTGAGATCTTCTCCTAGAGTTGTGCCAAATATATTGCCTCCACTATTTAAGTTCAAACTTTCAGGACTTTTGATGAGGAATTCACCATGTCACGTAAACTAGAAAATTAGGCCATTGATGATGGGAAATTGAAATTGTGGAATAGAAATTCTAGTTTTAAATCAAATGACCCTTCCTCCACCAAAACCACTAACCAACCCTAAACCAAAGCAAAAGCATCTGCAAACTTGATTGTTCTAAAAACCGCTCCACCTCCAATTATCAACCAACCCCCTCAAACCAACCCTTCAAACCCTTCCTATCCACAAAACCAGAACCAAAACTGAGTTCCTCCAAAATAATATACTCCCATTGGAGAATCTTATGTATCTATTTCGGAAAATTTTCTCAAAGCCAACCTCATCCAACTCTCACCAATCAATCCACCCCAACAATTTAATACTTCTCACCCCATACCTGGGTGGTATAATGAAAATGACAATTGTGCCTTTCACTTAGTTGTAGGGCATGACATTAATTGATGTAACACCTTCAAAATTCTTGTCTAAAACTTGATTGATAGTGGAGAACTTACATTTGACAATCCCAATGCACCTCCTAATCAATCCCTTGACATCATCTATAAACCTTTTCCCAATCATGCTCCTACTACCCAACACCATGATAATAAACCTAAATCATCTCAATCCCATGAGGCACACATAATCAATGTTATTAGTAATGAACCTTGAGGAGACCATTACCTCAATCACCCAAGTGGAAACAATAAACTCACCTCTTATTATGTCAGATACCCAAATGGAAGAATCAATTACCCCTCCCTCTTCACTTGATGAGACCTTATCTTTATCTACCTATCCTTTGGTGGAAACACTGAAGGAGATAGCCATTACTTTAACCACACCTTCCTCTCCCATTATACATAGTCAAGAGGTAGAGCAACCCTCCATTCCTTTGGATGCCTGAAAAAAGGAAGTAACCATGTTCAATCTTTCACTTGAAGACACCACACCAATCTCCCTTATTATATAACCCTCTACTCTCCCTTCGAAAACCATTCCAAAAGTGGATATTACCCCATCTATCTGACCACCAATTGTGAAACCATCCATCCAAGTCAACCATGAAGAAACCATTCCCTCTTCTCCACCAAAGGACTTACGTTTTGAAACCAATAACCAAGGAACTAAACCCATTTATAAGCCCTTTTCTAGACTTTTCCAAAGCCTAGAATTCACTTCTAAATCCAACTTTGATGGAACCACTTTTTGGCATAATCTTGGACTCCCTTACCAAAACAAATTAGAATCTTCAACTTCACTTGAATCTACCCTTAAACCCATAATTACCTCTTCACCTAATATCTCTTCCAAAACCATAAGTAAACCATCCAAACTACCTCTACCTAGAATTTCCAAATCATCTTATGCCCCTCTCACCAAGACAATCAAGACCCTAGGAGTTCTCCCTATGCTTAGTCATACTCACCCCCCTTTGAGGTTGAACTTAACCCCATCTAGTCCACCAAAGAAACATCCAATTAAATTGAATAATAAAGTAGAGTTTCCTAAGACTCTGCCCCAAACTAGTTCCATACCACCTCCTTCTCATCTACCTTCCATCTTAGGACTCCATCCTTCAACCATTCAAGTTACATTCTTCTTCTAATAAACCACCCCCTTTTTCTCCACCTACACGCATCAAGCCCTCTGGTTCTCCATCATTTATAACCAACTTATCCACCTCTACTTTACCACCTATAGCTAAAACATCATCATCCAAAACCTCCTCATCAAAATATCCAACCCCCTAACCAACCTTAACCAAGCAAACCGAACCAAAACTATCAAATAAGACCATTATTCCAAATACCACTTCTAAAATAAATCCCCCACCCCAAAATGTTATCACTTTGAAAACCAAGAACGCATCACCTTCAACACCTTTGCTTGAATCCTACTCCACTATTTTACAAAGGTTGTTGCAAACTTCCTGCATTATCTTACCTCCAATAAAACCTGTTGACCCTTTACATCCTAAACCAACATGGTTTAATGGTAGTTTGATTTTCCTTTACCATAGGACTCCTGCACATGATATAAAAAATTACCCTCCAAACACTTGTCCACAATATTTTAGATGAAGATGATCTATTAGAGGAACCCTTCTTACCCCCACCACCAATCTTACCATCAATCCAACCTACCCAACCTTTACATACCATCTCACTCCTATCCAAGGATGAGAAGGAGGAACCAAATCAAGAATCAAACCTAATGAAACCCCTTGTCCACACCATTCATGTGGTGACCCGATCTCAAGCCCAATAGAAGGATAATGGGAAAACCAAGGTAACCATCCCATGGACATACCCTTCGACCCCTCAATATTTAAAACAAACCCAAACATCTCCACCCTCACCTTCACAACCACCAAAACCCAAAGTATCCATTATGGGAGCTTCTCCCTCCAAACCTTCTCCATTCATACAACACTAAGTGTTGAAACAACATCACCAAAAATTGGTAAAAATGAGCTTCTATGAACTAATCAACATGTTTCCCCACCATCATTAGGCACTGATTAAGGTTTTGGAATCCATAAAATTTTAGCTAGATGATCCTCAAGCTCTTTTACCCTTGGTTGGTTCCCTTCAAATTTCCACCCTCGTTACCTTTCAGGATTCTAAAGTATGACCCATTAATCCTAAGGACTCTAATCCACCCCTTTTCATTACCATATACATCAATCAAACTTGCATCGAAAGGGTTATGATTGATGGAGGATATAGCATCAACATTATATCCTTCCATGTATATGACCAACTTTAGTTACCCAAAAACATCATATCAAAAAGTACAGTAGTCCTACATTTCTTCAATGACACCATGACCACTACCTTAGGGATTGTTGTCTTCCATATCTATTTGGGACCTCATACCATTCCCAAACTATTCTACATTGTAGAGGGTGAGTTCTAATACAATGTCTTATTCAGACACCATTGGATCCATGCTATGGGCTGCATCCCTTCCACCTTACACCAATGTGTCAAATTTGAACATGAGGTATAAGTAGTTACAATCAAAGCTGATCCTAGTCCCTTCACTTCTTGTAACATGACCTAGTGGCCTAATGATGTCCTTCTACCTCCTTCATCTACCTCACAACTGGATTCCAATAAAGCAAACCAACTAACCATAACCATTAACACTTCCATTCACAAAAATGATGAAGCATCAAATAGATTGTCCATCCCTTCTTCACAAATCCCCATAGAAGAGCCCTTAGAATCTATGTTCCAAAGTCTCTTATTAAGGGAGTATCACCTTCTAGCTCTAGATGCTTTCCTTACTCCTCAAGAATATGGGAACCTCAAACATGACCCTTCCTATGACCCTAACATCAGAACCATTATCCCTTTTGATCCCTCTAACCATAAAATGAACTTCATCTGTGGGGGACATGATCGATCACTTCTTGCTCCTACTAATACCTCTTCTATCTGACCATTTATCTCTAAATTTTCCTACCTTGGAAAACCAACATTAAATAAATTATACCTTAATAGGTGTGCCTAGAATGGATTTGGTCTTGACCAATATGAACAAGGACTTCATGAGTTACCTTTGATCAAAACCCAAAAACCTCATGAGTTATTTGGCCTTGGGTTTGTACACCTGAAGAACCCATCAATCCACCAAAGCCAATTGACACCATCAAGGAATACATCCCCTCCTGACCAACCCAACCTAATTTAAAGTCTGAGGATTTTGACATCATTCCTCATAACTTTTTTTTAGTCAATACTATTCATTTGGGCCCTCTGACGTATCAAAAGGATGGCCAAACTAAATCTTTTCCTCTTATTCATCTTGAAATGGTAGAAAAATATTCTCCTACCATCAACACCATCCAACATCAAGACCATGATTACATAGTTACCTATCTCGATGTGGGGAATTATTTTATCCATAAATCCCTTTTTATTGAGAACCAAATCATGTTGAATGAATCCAATATCAATGTCAACCTAGGTACTTAGGATAACCCCCACATTGTCAAAATAGGTCAATCTTTGAATGCCATAGAACACCAAGATTACCTTTCTTTCTTTTATGATCGAAGCATAGTATTTGCTTGGTATTATTAAGATATGCATAGAATTGACCCTTCTATTTCCCTCCACAACATTATAACTCATCCTTATGCTAAGCCTATTCGGTAAAAACTTTATAGGATGCACCCTCACATAGCCTTTCTAGTCAAAGAAAAATTTCAGCATCTCCTATCCATGTAATTCATTCAACCCATCAACTATCCACAATGGGTTTCTAACATCGTTCCCATTACTAAATCCACCAAGGGACTTCATCTCTATATTTATTTTCATGACCTCAACCTTTCTTATCCAAAGGATGGCTTCCCTTTGCTGAACATCGACCAACTTGTTGATATTACATTTGGCCATGAAATGTTATCTCTCATGGATGATTTCTCAAGATATAATAAAATCTTGATTGCTCCCAAAGATCAACATAAAAATATATCATTACTCCATGGGGAACCTTCTATTATAAGGTCATGCCTTTTGGTCTGAAGAACACTGGTGCAACCTACCAGTGAACCATGACCTACATCTTCCATGACCTCATCCACACCATCATAGAGGAGTATGCTGAT
This sequence comes from Torreya grandis, assembly GCA_037957365.1. Classification (NCBI taxonomy): domain Eukaryota; kingdom Viridiplantae; phylum Streptophyta; class Pinopsida; order Cupressales; family Taxaceae; genus Torreya; species Torreya grandis. The sequence goes on along the minus strand of JARHVA010001226.1, from coordinate 1,395,392 downwards.
GATCTCTTGGGAAAATCCAAATCTCACAAAGATCATTTGAAATTTCTTGGAATTATCTTCAAATGCCTAATCTATTTCCATGTCAGAGTCAACCCCAAGAAATGTATTTTTGGGGTGCTTTCATGAACGCTTATTGGATTTATCATCTCTCTTCAAGGAATTGAAGTAGACCCTACCAATGCCAAATAAATCATGGAGATGTCTCCTCCTACTAACCTTAAGCAACTCCACAGCCTATAAGGAAAGCTCCAATCTATCTATCACTTCATCTCCCAGTTATCAGATAGATGTCAACCCTTTCACCATCTCCTTAAAAATAATACCACATTTAAGTGTACTAAGGACTAATAACAAGCCTTTGATTCCCTCAAGGAGTACCTCCTCTCTCCATCTATTCTTATCCCTTCTGAAGAGGATCAACCCTTTTACCTTTACATATATGCCACTGACCATTCCCTAGGGGCAATGCTAGCTCATCATGATGAACAAAAGGAGCATGTTGTTTATTATATAAGGTGAACACTTATAGAGTATGAGACTCGATAAACCCATGCTGAGAAAATTTGCCTCACTTTAGTTTTTATGGCTTCCAAATTGCTTCACTACTTCCTTAATCACAAAACCTTTGTCACCACTAACACTAACCCACTCAAGTCTATTCACTCTAAACCATACTGAAACCAGCATATAGATAAGTGGCTCATACTCTTAGCTGAGTTTGACCTTGAGTTCTTCTAGCAGAAGTCGATCAAGGAGAAGTCATTGTTGATCAGTTGGATGAAGCTCCTTTACCAGACAACCAACCACTTCCTCTTTCTTTTTTGGACGAGTCTGTCATGACTCTTTTTCAATAATATGACATAACCCACAAAATGACTATGTTTTTCAATGGTTTGAAGTGCCAACAAGGTGGAGGTGTTAGATTTATTATCATTCCTCTCAATGGGGAACCCCTTCTTATCTCCTTCAAACTTGAATTTGAATGCACCAATAATATGGCTGATTATGAAGCCCTAGTCATAGGTCTCCAAACCATTTTAGCCTCGAGAATTAAGACAATCAATGTCTTTGGTGATTCCTAGCTCATGGTCAACTAGGTTAATGGATCCTATCAATGTTAGAATGATGTCTTACAGAATACAAACTTTTAGTTGAAAAACTCTTAACATCATTTGAACATTACTTAGTCCAATCTGTTCCTAGATCTACCAAAAAATATGCAGATATAATGGCTTACCTTGCTTCCCAAATCCCTTCTCATCCTTCCAATTCCACAATATTTATCACCATTCATCATTGTACTTCACCTTATTATAATTAAACCAACCTCCCTACCATTTATAGTGTGGAGGAATCCCCATCCATATTTGGTACAACCAAACTTTTAATTACCTCAACCTTGGCATCATTATTCCAAACCTCACTAATAATACTCAAAGAGATATTGTTTAAAGTACCTATCATTACACCATACTAGGGGGAATCCGTTACAAATGTGGTTTTGATGGTGTCCTTCTACATTGCCTATGCAACCATGAAGATTCCAATGCTATCAGGGAAACACATGATGGGATATATGGAGGACACTTTAGTGGTTTAGGTATCACTAAACATATCCTTCACCTTGGATACTATTGGCCCATGATCAACCAAGACTATTTTGATTATGTAAATAAGTGTGCTAAATGTTAACAACATGTTAATCTACATCATGTGTTAGCTAATGGCCTCCAATTATCTAAGGACTTTTGGCCTTTCTCACAATGGGGCCTATATCTTATTGGTGAGATCAAACCTCATTCCTCATAGCAGTATAGCTCCATCATCATAGCCACCACATATTTCACCAAGTGGGGAAAGGCTATTCCTCTAATCTTAACCAAAACAGAGAAGATTGTCAACTTTATCAACCATCATATCATCTGCTGCTTTGGTGTTCCTCATAAAATTATCACTAATAATGGAAAATATTTCAAAAATTTGAAAGTTTAGGGTCTGTGTGATGCACTCAAAATTAATCTAAGTTTTTCCTCACCTTATCGTACATAAGCAAATGGACAGGTAGAAGCCTCTAATAAAATCCTCAATAAAATTTTAACCAATGTAATCAGTGCTTTAGGTCAGGATTGGCATTTATACATACCATTCTCTTTATGGGCATATCACACTAGCATTCAAACCTCTAAGGGTGCTACCCATTTCTCTCTAGTCTTTGGAGTAGAGGTAGTCTTACCTCTCAAATTCCAAATCTCATCTCTTTGTATATCTTTGAAAGAGCTCATCTCTGAGGATGATCATAATTAACACTATTTGGCTCAGCTTGAGCTACTCGATGAACATCATCTATCCACCCTTAACCATCTTCATGTCTATCAATAATGCATCAAGCATGCCTATAAAAAACACCTTAAAGTATGAGACTTCAATATCAAAGACCTCATCCTAAAATAAAACCAACATGTGACCAACATAGAGAAAAGCAAAAGAGGCAAGTTTGTTTTCAATTGGCTTGGACCCTACATCATAACCCCTAAGTATGGATTAGGAGATTATCATTTGTCCTCTCTCAAAGGCAAACTAGAACCTGACCCTCTCAATGCTTTGCATATGTGTCCATTATTCTATTAAAAAAGGATCAACCTCACCTTTTTGTCTAGCTTAAGCTAGTCCCTTGATTACAAGATTTTCATCTTCATCCATCTTCCTCTTCTCCTTTTGAAGACAATTGATTACAACATAAAACCATGTGATTAAATTTCATATTCATATCCTAATCCTAAATATGGGTACCATGGCTCTACACATAGCATGGTTTTCATGGATACTTTTCATCTCTAATAAGATGGAATCCCATGGTCATTGTCTCTCAAAACCACACATTTTCACATTTCATTAAAATTATTGTGTTAAAGTCTTTTCCCTCATAAAGGTAAACCTCTAAACCTAATTACACTTGTCTATGTATAAAAACATCACATCTAAAAATAATTTGGATATCAAAATATTACTTGGGTCAATATCTCTAGAATTGGAGATTGCTCCTTTGAAGGACAGCTACCCAAAAACAAAATAAAAATTACTTAAAGTAAAGGTAGATTTCTCCCTTGAAGGACAACTATCAAAAGCATTAAACAAAGCATATAAACTTAGACCACTGCCTTGAAGGATGGCTATGCCAAATTTTTCAAAATCAAAGAAATTTATTGGAAGCTTCTTGCATTAATCAACTCCCCATATACAATAATAAAGCAGAAGACCCACTACCACAATCAAAACAAAAGCAAAATAATCTCAAACTATAATCATATCTCAAGCAACATAATAAAGTGGAAGCCACAATTATCTTTCACATGTAGACTTCTCACTTTGATCAGTCTACATCTAGCATACGATATGGACTTGTTTATTATCATTATTAGGTAACCTATATAAGGGGAAAACTAACCCATATAAGGTTACCATACATATTACCAATTATCCTTCACACCACCTATCACCCATCTTCCCTCTATACCATTTATAAATCAAGGGATTTAGAGCTTACTTGACACATTATGGTCAAGAAACTTGTTTTATCAACCAACACATGCTAATGTGAAGCATTTGAAAGGCTTATGTTCTTTAAGACAATCCAAATTTGGGTTTTGTTTTGTTTTGTCCTTGTCAACAAACAAGCATTATACCTCATTTCTTATTCTCTCATCATTGAGTCATGTATTCTATTGGACCTATGCCTCATGATTTTTCATGTATTTTCCCACATTTGGTATGGTTATCTAACCTACTTATATGCCACCACTATCATCCATCACATCATCATAGCCCTCACCATGAACAAAATCAACACAACATTAATGTCAACTACCTCTATATGATCAATCAACCTACCTTTTGGAGATATCTTTCTCTGTAATGTCAAACCATATTTGACACACACCCTTTCTCTATGAACCTTCAACTAAACCAAACCATGTGGTCCATCAAATTAGGGAAACCCATTTGAGTACCAATCTCAAACCCTTGTTGAACTATATTGGCTTGATGTCCATGCATTATGTAGGTGTTGCTTGACTTCTAAGGGCATTTTGGCCACTAAAAACTAATTACCATCCCCTTTTTTCTTTTCATTAACTTCCATTGTTATCATCACCCTCTTGCTTAGGCCATTTGATGTTAGGGAAGATTTGGATTTTTCCTAGCATTCTTGTATTTTAACATCATCTAATAATTCCTCTTTATTTTTCCCCCATTGCTGGGAGAACTACATTGGCTTGAGGTCTTTTTGGCCTTATGGGTACCACTCAGTTACTGAGGTCAGCTCAACCACATCTTTTATTTTATTTTCCCTTCTCACCTAATATATCTTCTTCCACTTATCTACCTATCTCTTCATCATCTCCCTCCCTTCATCTTGTCAATCTCTTTTAACCACTTTTCCAGCTTGTAAATCTCTTTTAACACAAGGATTGACAACCTTCCTCATTGGCCCCTCTTATCTCGCATAAATCCACCATCTACCCTGCTTCATTGGTCTCCACACCACCTTTCTTTATGAATATTTCATGGCTCACTCCCCCACTTACTTTTCATGCTTTCTATCCCTCTCTCCACTTCTTACCAACCTTGCCATTTATCCCCTTTGTCTTCTTTTACTATCCTCATCATTTCCCCTTGCCCTTGTAAAATTTTCATACCCTTTTCCTCACTCTCTTTTCCTCACCAATTCCACATCATCCTGTACATCTTGCATGCCTTCTATTTCTTCTATTATTTGGCTACATCCCCCACTTTTTCTTTATGTGTGCCATGACTCTATCAATTTTCCACTCTTTTCACCTTTTACACTTTCCATTCTTCTTTTTTTCTTACATAACTAGCTTCTAACTAGGTATTTATCCTTTGAGAAGCCTTCCATAATTTCCATTTTTATTCTTATCTGTTCTAGCCTTTTTGCACTTTACATTCCCAGTTTCCTCTTTCCATCTCAGTACTCACTTATCTTTTGCATATGTGTGAGTGTTCATGCTTTATATCCCTGCTTCATTCTTATTTTTATTCTTATCATCCTTGATCTTCATCTCTTATTTTCATCTCATTTCCTTTCATTGTGATCCCTTATTTCTTCACCACCTCACCACTTTTTAACTTGTGAATCTATTTTAATCACCCAATCAACTTGTCAATCCGTTATAACAAATAGATTGACACCTACCTTATCTCTGCACTTTTTTGTCCACCCATCCTTTACTTCCCCTCATTTTTCCTAACCCCTTTCCTCTTTTCCATCCCATTCACATCTCCAAAATGACCATCTAATCTGATTCATTGTTCCTCTCCTTGCCTATAATCATCCATGTTTTCTTAGTCATGATACCACCTGCTTCTTCACTCTCCTATCATCCTTTTTATGTCCTCATTCTAGTCCTTTTTTCTCCTATTTCCTTTGCTTCCATATGTTTCTTTGTTTTTCATTCTCATCACCAAATTATTTTCTTCTTGGTTTATTTTAGACCTCTTTTTAATTCTTTCATGGCCTCCCATATTCCTAATCCTCCCCTTCCCCTTCATTATGGTTACACTTATCTCCCCATCCTTTTCAATTCTCCAATCTATTACTCCTCACACCTTCATCTTCTATCATTTATTTTTCTTGTCATCTATTTTTTTAGTTTCATTTTTCTCATCCTCCTTGATGACATTCTTTGTTATTCAAGATCTTAATTTTTCCTCCATATCCATATTTGGATTCTTCCATCCTTATCCAACTTCATCTTTATCGTTGACCTCATTGTCCTATCACTCCTACTTCATCCATCTCCTAGTCCACCTTCACATCATCCCTTGTTGGATCTCCTTTATTTTCTCCCATTCCACCTCTAGCTTCTCACTCATTAGAGTATGGTCACTAGTTTGTATTGCTTGAACTTACGTATCTATGATTGTTTCCTCATGTCCTCCTATATCTTGATTTAATGCATAAAATATTTTCAAGTTCACTGTTTAAAGTGAGTCCATTTATTTATTCAGTGTCTTTGTCTATTGAGCATGGATCTTCCTTTTTTCCCTCTCCAACTACTCCCTTAACTTGACTTATCACCTATTTACACTTTAAACCCTCTACACATTTTAAGCTTACATGACATAGTGTGATCAAAACACCTTTTTTAATCCTTCAAGGCATGCTCATGCACTACATTCATAGGGCTTATGTCCATTAAGACAATTTCACTTCAGGTCTATTTTTAGTCCTTGTCAAAGAAGAAACATCATGCCCTCTTCTTATCCTAATGTGCTTAGTTGATATTCTCATTATGAAATTTGTCTCTTGATTATATTATTTACTTTACCATCCAATGTTGTTCATTGCCTTACCCCATATGCTTTAACTTAGTGAGATTACAATAACCATATTCATGTCTATCCACATTACCATAAGCATAATAAAATTTGACACAACATCCAACATAACATTCAACACATTTTGTACATGTTTATAATAAATAGTGTAGTCTTTTATTCAGGGTGCATGGAGTCACATGACATATATAATGTCATTAGACTATACACTCCTCACATAAGGCATATACATACATTATTTTCCTACCTACGCATTGGGTTGATTATCTAGTGACTCTAGATTTGTGTTCAACCATGCTTCTACTTGATTTCTCCCTGAACTAACATTTGTACCATTCCCTATTTCAGTATCCATTAAAGAGCATACTTCATTCTCCTCTTTTGCATTCTTCTCCACAAGGTAGGCATCATGTGCCACCCTGGGCCTTTCACCCTACTCAACCATCATAGCCATTACATCCTTCTACTCCAGTTGTTCTACTTTCATAGGTGATGATTGTTTTTGCCTTAATACACATCCCCTTAGATAGTGAAGGTTCCCTCCATGGGTAGGTCAAAGGTCATGTTCTTCAGCCCTACATCTTGCACAACAAAATTCTTTCCTTTTTCATTACTGAGGAGGTAGGAGTTTAGGCTCAATCTCAGGATATGGGTGCCTTTCTTTTTGCTATTGATTTAATAGTACTTCCATTATCACCATTACATGTTGCAGTATCTTGTAGATACACACATTCACCATATTGATTATTTCAAGTCATGGGGATTGCTAATTATCTCTACCATTATTCCCATTGTTTACCATCTTCAACCTTGTGTAGTTATTTCCATTATCTATAACCTACAAAACTAAATAACTTAATAATAGACATTCATCCTTAGCATGATTATTTAAATAGAATACCTGACCATTCTTCCTTCCCAACATGATTATCCATTCCATCGATGGGGAGGGTCCTATGATGTCATTGATTCCCTTGAAAAGTCTTCCCAATTGAAATGGTCATATCTACTTACCTTTTCATGTAGAGACATCACCCTCAATCTAATTGGTCATTTCGATAAATTCATTATGCACCGTCATGATGTCTTATTGTCACCCTTATCATCCAATACACATTCAATGTCTTTGCTTATTTTAATTTCTCATGATCCTTATGGGGTTGGTGGTCATTTGTTTCATTATCACCTTTGCCCTAGTTGACATAAATTGGCTTCTAGCCATGGACTACTATAATGGTCATGCCTTCAAACTGTCACTATTACTGGTTGTGACAACTTCCAAATACTTTTCATAGAAGAAACTCCCCCATATTATTTAGTTATATAATCAATAACCTGGTCCACATGGCTCCGTACTATTTGTGCCTCTTTTGAGTGAAACACAAAGTCATTGGTTCCAAGGTAATAGGATAAAGGATGTAGACATGGGCACATTTTGCCCATACTAGTTATGTAGCTCTTTAGTCAGGCACAACCCATCCTCTATTACTCATTACACTATTGATTTTATACCTCATAGAATTTAATTAACTATC
>JARHVA010001226.1:1380000-1382500 GCA_037957365.1 Torreya grandis | reverse complement strand
TTTGGAGGTATTTATTGTCTGTGTTGTGAATGAAATGTTAACTACCTAAGATAAATAAATTGTTTGTATTTGAAGCTAGAAAAGAAGGAAATTATGTAACACATAGGTTTTTATTTCTAATAAACACTTTTTATGGTCATGTATATATATTTTTATTTAAATGTCCTATAATCAAGATATACTCAATGCATATATGTAATTTCTGTAAGAAAAGATGTTTGTGTTTCTACAAATAGGTATGGATTTGTGTTTTTATAATAGCCATAAGGAAGGTTTTGTGTTTTTTTTACACTTTAATTTTTTAGTTTAAAAACATTATGACCTAGATATATACATAATCTATTTTGTGAATAAATCATTACCAAATCCAAGCAAGATGTATGCTTATATGTTTAGATCAAATCAAGAAGCAAAGTTTTGCATTGTTTTGTAGTAGGTTTTATAGATAATGAATGTTACTTTTATGTCACTATATTATTTTTTTATTGAAAATTTGAGCAAATCCATGTATGTTTCATAAAATAAACATGGATTTCTATTTACAAAATACTCATGAGTGTGGTTTTGCTTCATTTTTGTACTTGTGGTTTATTTCAAATAAATTTGTGAGTTAGAAATATTCATTTTGTGTGTTGATATGTCAAGGATTTTTTTTCCAATGAACAATTTTTTGTGGTCCTATATCTTTTCCATTTATATGTGTTATAAACATGATATTTTCATTTATTATATGTAGTGATTATGATCAAAGACATTTGTGTTGTCGCAAATAAGCATGAATTAATGTTTTCTAAATAACCACAATGTAGGTTTTGTATTTTTTTTACATATTTATTTTTTCTTTTTTGAATTATGTCCTGGATATATGCATTATTTGTGTTGTAAACAAATCATGTGCATGTCTAATAAATATGCATTCATATATGGTTAGAGAAGATCTAGGGAAAAAGTTCTTCTTCCATGGATGATATGGCCTTGATATTTTAAGTGTGTATACATTTGTGTAGGGAAAAAAACATGGTACTTGTACAAAGGCAAGATAGGTGGTAGTTCAATAATCCTCTACTCTTGGCAAGTTGGAATTTATTATACATGTTTTTGGTATTTCATTGGTTTAGAAAGCCTCGGGATGTGTAAATATTATTTTATTTTTATTGTTGGAGTAGTTTTGACCTCTATTTTTTAGAATTATTCTATGAGAAAATTTTATATTTATTGCATTTGCATTTATAGTTCAAAAACAAAATAACAAATTATTGTAGTTCTAAAAAGTTCTTCTTTGGTGTGGTTATATTTATTATTTGACAAGTGAGATCATTGTAATTATGTGCCTTAACGTTGATCAAACCTTATTTTTATAATATGTCAAGTCATAAAATATGTTTATTTGATTTTTATTATGAATATCTGAGATTATTTGCATAGACGTGGTTTTTGGCTTGGATTTATTCACATTTTTGAAAAGAATCAACCAAGAAAAAACTATCAAAATGGCTTTGTTGACTTTAAAAAAAATCAAAATGTAAGAAATAATATAATACAAGTCTCGTGTAAGAAGCTTATTACATTTTATATGTCTGATGTTTTTATATTTTTTTACTATTGGAAAAATTTAGTATAAATTTATTATACAAATAATAAAATTACATAAGGTTACACAACAACGTAGTTGTTTGAATTTCATTGATTAGACTCCATGCTAAAGCACAAAACATTGGCTTAAAAAATGGCACCAAAAAAGAAACAAACTATAAATTTGGTCAAGACACAACTATCAAAACCACATTACACCAACAAATGATGCTCAAAAATCACATTACAAATCAAAAGAGAACTAATCATAGGTTATTTAACATAATGGAGGAGGCAAAGGATAGTCCTTAGGTGGAAGAGTAACCTAAGTAGAAGGCTCTATTGGAGGAGTATTTGGTGCCACCTAGCCATCTAAGGGATCCAAAGTCATATATATCACCCATCCATCAATTGGATGAGTTTGAGTATTATTGCTAATATAATAACCCATTCAAGAAAGAGTTGTATCATATTTTACACATGGTGAGGATGACCTCCATCCCCATATTTAATGTGAGGGGAGAAGTGCCTATGACTATGGGAACAAATTATATGCCTCCTAAGAGGTGGAAAAATATAATTTGGGATGGGCCATTAAGCAGGATGTAATTCACTATATAGGGAGCACTCTCGTAATGGTCCAAGAGATTTTGTAGATGATAAACCTCCATGGAAACCTTCTCAGTTTGGACTTGAATCTACATGTAGGCCAAATATATAACTATAACCTTATCATCAATAGAAAACAGATAAAAAAAATCAACATTGTTAAATAAAACATTATTTTTGGCTTGAACCATAATTGGAAAATAATCATAGCTATGAAAAAAATCATAAAAAAATAGTAGTAGGCCAGTTTTTGAATCCCCAATAAATATAAGACACTAAAAAAAAGGTTTAGGGTGATAAGGCTAAAAGAGGCTATAAA
>JARHVA010001226.1:1250000-1375000 GCA_037957365.1 Torreya grandis | reverse complement strand
GATAAACAGTACTTTGTTAGGATTGTGAGGATTTGAAATAATAGGGAGGAAACATAGGATCCTCTAGGGGGATTTGGTTACTAGAAGAGAAGTGAAAGTGGGGAGGGTTTTAGCCCCAACTATATTTTTTTGGTAGTAACCATAGTCCATCCATTACCTTTATCCACAACCTTGGGTTTGTCATCTTGAAGAGGGTCCAAGGAAGGTTGAGAGTGACCCAAAAGGGGACATTATTTTATGTGATGATCAGGGGGTTGACATCAGAAATAAGTATTGGGTAAATTAAAATATACAACCTTATGTTCCCAAAGTCATTACCAACTTGGATATCTATAAAATCTTTTAACTCCTTAGATAAATTGACCTCAATGCAAAATCACATGTTAGGGCATGAAGAATAGAACCTGGGTTATTCATGGAATAATAATCACCTGATGGGATAAACAATCTAGTCTAGACAAAATCACATAATAATTGACAATTTGAGAAGTTCAATCCGAACTGACACCCTAAAGGAGGCATGATCAATGACTTTGAAATCATGGGTCTAGTGGGATAAAATCAAGAGACTATTTTTTATAAATGAGAATCTTGATTTGGCTAAGAGGGCTTGAAATTTGGATGAAACTTTAAATGAATTTGGTAAGGTTTCAAGCCCCATTGACATGGATGGCCGAGGGCTCCCATTATTGATGAAACTATTTGCTAAGAGAATCTTCTGAGGGGATATGACATAAAAATATGTAACATTATTTTCAATTCATCCATCATTTGTTTTTTATTTATCAAAATTATAAATTTCAAGTTTGCTAAAGAACTAATAATTTTTTTCAATAAGTATTTGGTTTTGTTTTCCAATATGTTTTCAATTTTTGTTCTCACTATGTTTTTATTCTAGCATGTGTTTTTATAGATGTTTTGAGAGAGAATGGACTATGTCCATAGATGACATGATTGTATCAAGTCTAAAAATATGAGTATACACATGTTTACACACACACACACACACACACACACATTTGTGTGTGTACATGTCTTGTTGTTTTCAAGATGTGACAATGTGTAGGGTTTTTCGTAATGAATATTTATTTTTTAATGATACTTTGTTTTATTGAAATCAAGATACAAAATTTATATTTATGTATTATCTCTATATAAAACAAAATTTATATATGTATTCTCTCTATATAAATCCATGTGGATGGTAAAAACTATAGATGATTTTTTGTTTGTAGATGATACACAAGGCATGGTTTGGGTTTTCTATAGTTTCTATTTTTAATTTAAAAAAAAAAATCTATGTTCATATGTATTTGAAAATGTATAATGGTATTATACAATAGTTTAATATTTGTGACTAAAAATAAAAAAATCTTATTTTTCTTGCTTGTCAATTTTGATTTGTTTGTTGAAAATTATTTATTACTTATACATAGTTTTCTATGTCAAAACAAACATTTAGAAAGTGACGACATGTGCAAGTGACTAAAGCATTTATTATTAAAAATATAAGGGTTAATTATGCACTTGGTTTTGTGCTTCTAATGTTAATCGACTATGATTGGACTGTATGGGTAAAAGTTTGATTTTATTTCCAAATCCTTTAACTTGAAAAAAAAATTGTTGCTTATTAATTTAAATTCATTTTTTAGTGTGTGGAGTAGTTTTATAGTTATATCAATGTTATTATATTTGCCTATTCACTTTTAATTCTTTTATTAAAGTGTATAGAATAATTTACCCTGAAATTTAACTAGTACTTTATTTTATAGTTTTAGTGGCTATTGTTTGTTCTAAACATAGGTATTAATATATTTACTTGTTTATGCATTTATATTGTTGGTTTAAGGTACTAGAATAGTATTGGTTTTTTTATTACAATAATACTCATTTTCATATTTGTATCTTTATATTGAGATAAATTAAGCCATTCTGATGTAGGAGCATCAACTTCATACACAAAATTTTCATTATTAAAGGGTCTATAACGTGTTAAGAGGTCCATGGTAGGTCCTCAAGGTGATAAGAGCTCCTGAAGAAGTCTACAATTTGAATAGGAAAATTTTCCTCCAACACTATATTTGAATTTTAAAATGTAAGAACTTATTCAAAAGTAATCCTAGAGGTTTTAAGTGATGTCTAAAGGTTGGATAGTGGTCTAATATGTCATATAAATGTGACATTATGCATAACCTAAGCTATTATAATAAATAAGTATGTTCTTATTTCATAACCTCCAAGAATCCAATGTGGTAGTTAGTGCATAAAGATAGGAGGGTTGTTTGCATGCCATATGGAAAGCCAAAAGTTGCATGTAAGTAGAGAGGAAGGAAGAGAGAAGAGAGGAATGGCATAGAGGAAGGTAGGGAGAGAGGAGAGGAAGCTCTAGCAAAGGAAAAATAGGGAGCAAAAGAAAATTGATTTAAGAACCTCTCACAGATTGACAGAACCTTGAAAGTCCATTATTAGACTATATTGTAAGTAATGTTGTTGTAAATGAATAAATGAAAAGTTTCATTTTGTGTGCATTAATCTATTATGAGTTATGTTATGTTCTTTTTTTGATATTGTTTGAATAATCCTTTAAGTTCCCTTGGAATAGATGCTTTGATATTGTTTGCAGGACATAAATATGTATGCAGGGTGACAAGCATGTGAAATGGAGTTTGGTATGGTTGTGGATTATTGATATAAGAATAAGGTTTGGATGTTCTCCCTAAGTATTTATCTAAATCATATAACCTTGTATGTTTTCCTTGATGTCATCTTAGAAAGGAAAACTGATGGGGAACAACTTAGTTTGGAGGAACCTGTGTATTTGCTTAGTAGGGTGGTAGAGTTATCAACGAGGATTGCTATGGGAATTTAGAGTTATAAAATATTGAGGAATGCATGACCATTTTTATGAATATAAAAGGATTATTTATTATGATCTAATTTATATTTATAGATTTAGTGATTTCTTTAAATCCCAAATGGTATAAAGTCTACCGATATTTTGTTATTAGAATGAACAGTTAGGTTGCATTATAAATTGTAGACTCATTTTCATGGTCTTCATCAATTGAATCACTAAACATATGGTTATATAGGTGGTACCATTATTAAATAAGGTTAATATCTCATATGCACCTTATGAGAGTTTTTAAAAAGGTAAAAAAGACCCTACAACTTTCACAGGCTTGTAGATGACTTTAGTGTTGCACAGTCACTTAAATGTTTGGTCAAATGTCAAAGGATAGAATAATAATTTAAGTAATGATTGAAGGTTTATTAATATACCATAAAAATTAATAAATGTCTGTAAGACATCATACATAAAGCTAAATTCCCAGTGAAATTTTGAATCTTATTACTAATACATAAGTTTGAGTATTAACATAGTCCTAGAAGAGGACATAAAAACTTTAAGTTTCATGATGAAAAATCCCTTATAAGGGAAAGAAAGAATATTTTAAAGTTTAAATAGTTTTATATTATTTAATTGGACCTAATAAATGTCTTAATAGTTTTTCTTTGTCATCTAAATCCTAACAAATAACAAACTAAGATCTACTCTGCCCCCACAGTTTATATTAGTGGTCAAAATCCTGTGTTTGGGCTTATTAAAGATAATAAAGATTTAATAGATATTTTAACCTATTTATTCAGTTAGGATAAGTTAAAATACATATGATTAAGTTAATTTTATCCTTTTAATCATTCCCTAACTCAAGGTATATAATTTTAAAGGCTCTCGGGCCTGTATAGGTGCAAAGAAACCTTAACTTAGGGTTTGGTTAATATAAGGATTTATCACCATCAAAAAAGCACCAAATTTTGTATTTTGGTTAAAATAATAATTAAATAAGATATTAAAGTGTTTTTGGAGTGAAATAGTATGGATATGTATGGATATCAATCGGTGAGTTGCAAACAGGGCTAAATTAGGCCTAATGAGGCGTAATTAGAGAGCAGAGGGGGTCAATAAGTGATGAAAACAAAGGAGATAAGTATTTAAAATTTATAAATAGTTGAATATAGATAGAGGGTTCCCAAATGTATTTTGATATCTTTAAAAAAGGTGATTTTTTAAACAAATAAAATAAAAAGGCTAAGAAAAGGGCTACGAGCCTTGTTAAAGCATTGTGACCCTGAGGTACAAAAGGAGTGGAATAGTGTGATTGAGAAATTGAAAGGGAATAAATAAAATATGATAATATCACTAAATAATATATATAACAAAAATTTTAATTCCTTTAAGCATAAAACAATATTTGACCCTTGAGAGCTAATGGGAGGTTACGTAGTGAAAGCTAGTAAGAGTAAGAAGAGTAGTTTGAGAAGAAGATGAATTGATTAAGATATACTATGAGTTATGAGTCATTTAAGATAGGTTGTGGCCATAAAAAAATTATTTTAAGATCAAAATAAATAGGCACATGACTTAAGAAACTAGTAAGCACAAGAATCAAAGAGCAAGTTTGAACTAGAGATGGAATTTTGAAGATCAAATCATCAAGTACATTAAGATCAGTTGGGTTTGAAATCAGATAATGATGTTTTTAAAGGATTTTATCAACATTCATTTTCACCATTTTATATCATATCAAGGTAATATTTATTGGAGTTGTGTTTTGAATCCTTTACAAGTTGTTGATTTGAGATAAATGCATAATGTTAGGAGGTATGCATAAGATGACACCTTGCAGGGTATTGAGGGAGAAAAAGGTTGTAGGTATGATATATTGAGGTCAGTATATAGGTATATTATATTCAGTATAGAGAAAATATACATCCGTAATGTCCTCTAAGAAAGATAAGAAGGTAGTCAAGAAAAGACTAGAAAAGACAGAGAAAATAGAGAATTAGAGCTCTAAGAGAGAAGAGAGAAGAGTTAGACTACTAAAGAGAGTCAAGAAATATAAGAGAAGTCCTATAGAGAGGAATAGAGAGAGGAAAAGAGACCAAGAGAGGTCTAAAAAGAGATAAATAAGGTAGCTTTCTAAGAGATAAGTCTAAGAGAGAGTCTTAAAAGTAAAAAGAGAAAACATGGATGTTGAAAACGAATTAAAAGAGATAATAAAAGAGTTAGGGAAAATATTTGAGAGGATTGAGCTCATGGTGAAGGTCATGAAGAGTCAAAAGATTAAATGTAATGGATTTGATGTGGGAAATAAAGTTAAGTGGCCATTAGAGATACTTATGAGAAAGAGAAGGTATGAGAAAAATGCCCTGAAGAAAGAGGAAGATAAGGATAACAAAAAAGGTACAACCCATAGATGCATTAGGGATGAAGAGATACCTATAGAGAAACAAGATAGAGGGATTGAGAAGAGGGTTCTCATTCAAGATAATATGAAGAAGGATGAAGTGCTAAGATAAGCACTTAAGAGAGAAGAAAAAGAAAATAAGAGAATGCCCAAGAAAGAAGCATTCATGGAGATTATGTGGTCTCCTAGTTTATTTTCTAACATTGATTTTGAGTGTGTACATGCAGGTATGAATAAAATTTTGATGAAGGATAAGAATAATACCTTAATTTTTTGAGAGATTGGACAATAAATCACTCATCAAGATGAAAGAAGATGATAAGTAAAGAGAACAAATGGTAGAAGTTGATATGATGAAGGCTAGAGATGTCCAACATGCTAAATATGAGAAGAAAGATAAATTATAAGATGCCAAGGAGAATATTATAGTTGAATCGAGAGGAAAAGCACACAAAGAATTCATGATTGCAAATCATGAAGATAAGGAGATAATTTTTTAGTAGTCCTACAAAGAGGTAAATGAAATACTAGAACATGAATTTGATTACTATTATGAGAAGAATATTGCTGATGTACAAGTAGGCAAAGTGAAAATAAGAGTACAAACCTTGAAAATAACTCTAGAATATGGCTATATGGTGCCAAAATGGCAAAAACAATCAGTTGATATGAAAAATTAGGTGAACCTCAAGCAAGAAGTCAATCAATCAAAGAGAAAAAATGAGAAACAACCAATGCCAAACAAAGTGTGGTTAGTGAAGAGCATGATAATGAAATAAGAATTAAAAATTATAGGTGCACCTCAAGCAAGCATGAGAAAATAAGAAAAAATGTGCAAGCCTAAGAAACTAGTTACAGCTAAGGAGCCAAGCAAGGATAAAGAGATGAAGGTGTAGCTAAGAAGACAAGTTGAAATGCATGAAGAAATCCCAAGCATATGGAAAGGTAAGAAAGTTATATATGATGATAAAATTGTTGAGATATTTTGAGCTCTATATGAATTTAAACAAACTAAATCCAAACTCAAAATGCAAACTACGTAATAGGAAGGATTTATAAAACAAATCAAAATAATAAAAGAGTTTACTGAATCCCTTGTTTTATGTTACCTCCTTCTAAGATTTGCAAATAGATGATTAGACTCAGATTGACTCCATGATAGCTTGATGTTGGATTATTGATGAAGATTAAGGATTGACTTTGGCATGGATTTGGTATGAGCTTTTTAAATTTATTTTGACATGGTTTTGGTATGAGTTCTCAAGTTGGTTTGAGTGGGGGGGGTTTGAGGGGGGTGATGGGGTTAAGGTTGCTTATATAGATTTTATGGGAAAATCAAGGGTTGTAATTTGAATTAGGATAGATTAGATCAATGGATAGGAATTATCCAAGAGATATTAAATTACTTGGGAAACTAGAGACTTGGAGGGAAGTCTCCAATTCTAGAGACTTCTCTATTATCTTACAGATAATATAGGATTAGGTGGAGGGTAGATGAGGGATTAGGTGAGGATTAGATTCATAGGGATGTAGGAAATGCTAGGGTGTAGGTTAGTAGGTGGTAGGTGGGGTTATGGGAATTTTAAATTCCAATATAATGGAAAATTAGGATTAGATTAAAAGAATGAGAGATTAAGATACAATTAATGAGGGAATGGGATAAATAAGGTTAGTGAATGAAGGATAATTGAAAGGGGTTATCAGATTTATGGTTAGAAATATGATAAATTAGTGGGATACAATGGGTTAAAAAGAAATAGTGTCGACTAATTGGAATATTAATCAACTATAATAAGTGATAAATTTTATGTATATAAATAAATGTTTGATTCATGGGATGAAATCAAAGAAAAATAATATGAAGCATGTCAAAGGAAATTAGAGAATACTAAAGATCAGTTAGGTGAGTGCTCCAATGATAATCAAGTTAGAAGATGAAAATATGATGAATAATTATTGAGTGAACAAGAAGAAATGTATGTAAATGATGACATTGATCAACAATTTGATGAATAAGATGAATAGCAGGGTCCAAAATTTGATAAGGATCAAGAAGAGGTGGATGTAATTCCATTGTAAAAATAGATGAAGCTACTTGAAGAGTTATTCAGTCCATCAATAGTACTATATATAGATGGTATACAACAAGGACATCTCATTAAAGATTTCATGGGAGAGACAAGTGGGTTATATGAAGAATATTTTAAAGGCATTGGTCAAGGCAACCATAAAGATATTCACAAATCTCATGAACAAGTGAAAAAAAACATGGATGTTGTGGATATAGCTAGTTTGAATAAAAAAGAGTTGGTTGTATCTTATAAGAAAATGAATATAAGGAATAAATTATCATAATAACTCATAAATAATCCTAGGAAAGACCAAACATTGAGTGCTAGAGGAAAGTTGATAGAAGAAGACAAATAGGTAGATGAGAAGACAAGTGCAACTAGGAAGAAGCCCAAAACAAATATACAAATTCAAAGAAATAGTCAAGTTACAGTATGGCCTCAAATCAAACATAGGATGCATATGAATTATGTAAAATATACGTGTACAAATAAGGAAAACAATGAAAGTGACTCTGAGAATAATGAGCTCATTGAAGATGAAGTAGAGCAATGGTTTCTAGTAGATGAAAAGGAGTTGAGAAAGAGAAAGTGGAAAAAGAAAGAAAATAATAGGATGAAGATGACCTTGAGGAGTAGAGATGAGAAAGAAGAACCTGAGAAGATCAATGAGGAAGGAAAAAAATCAAATAAAATGAAGAATAATAGGAAAAAAGGAAGAAGACTATTGAGATGGCTTCTATTTTTATCCCTCCTAGAAAGTATGATGCAGGATCATCAACTCCATACATAAAATTTTCATTATTAAAGGATCCAAATCATGTTAAGAGGTTCATGGTTTGTCCTTAAGGTGATAGGAAATCCTGAAGAGGTCTAGGATTTGAATAAGAAGTTTTCCTTCCAAAAATATATTTGAATTTTGAAATGTAAGAACTTGTTCAAAAGTAATCCTAGAGGTCTTAAGTGATGTATAAATGTTAGATATTGGTCTAATATGTCATAAAGAGGTGACATTATGCATAACCTAAGATATTAGAATAAATGAGTAAGTTTTTGTTTCATAACCTCCAAGAATCCAACGTTAGAGTTGGTGCATAAAGATAGGAGGGTTATTTACATGGCATATAAAAATCCAAAAGTTACATGTAAGTAGAGAGTAAGGGAGAGAGAAGAGAGGAATGGTGTAGAGGAAAGTAGGGAGAGATCAGAGGAATTTGCAAAAAAGTAAAAATAGGGAGCAAAATAAATTTGATGTAAGAACCTCTCAAATATTGACAAAATCTTGAAGGCCCATTCTTGGACTATCTTATATGTAATGTTGTTGTAAATAAATAAAGGAAAAGGTTCATGTTATATCCATTAATATATTATGAGGTATATTATATTCTTATTTTGATATTGTCTAAATAATCCTTCAAGTCCCCAATGAATAGATGTTTTGATAATGTTTTTAGGACATAAATATGTATGTAGGGTGACAAGCATGTGAAGTGGAGTTTGGTTATCATTATGGTTTTGGATTGTTGATATATGAATAAGGTTTGGATGTTGTCCCTGAGTCTTTATCTAAATCATATAACCTTTTATGTTGTCCTTGATGGCATCTTAAAAAAGGAAAACTAATGGGGAAAAATTAGTTTGGAAGAACCTATGTATTTGCTTAGTGGGGTGGCAGAGTTATCAATGAGGATTACTGTGGGCATTTCAAGTTCTAAAATATTGAGGAATGCATGAAAGTTTTTATGAAGATCATAGGAATATTTAGTATGATCTAATTTATAGTAATAGATTCATTAATCCCTTTAAATCCCAAATGGTATAAAGTATACCCATATTCTATTTTTGGAATGAATAGTCAAGTTTCATTGTAAAGTGATAACTCATTTTCATGGTCCTCATCAATTTAATCATTGAACATATGGTTATATAGGTGGTACCCTTATTTAAGGAGATTAAGATCTCTTGTACACCTTATGAAAATTTTGAAAAAGGTAAAAAAGTGTTATATTTGTGAATCAAAACAACTAAATGTCTTAAGCACTTTGTAAGATGATATAAATCCTAATAAATAACAAACTAAGATTTTATCTACCCCACACTCTATATTAGTGCTCAGAATCCTACGTTTGGGCTTATCAAAGCTAAGGAAGGTTTAATATATGTTTTAACCTATTTGGTGAGTTAGGATAAGTTAAAATATAGATGAGGAAGTTGATTTTATCATTTCAATTTTTCCCTAAATCAAGGTATAGAATTTTAAAGGCTCTCGGGCCTATATAGGTGCAAGAAAACCCTAGCTTAGGGTTTGGTTAATAAAAGGAGTTCCCACTATAAAAAAAGGACCAAAATTTTTAGTTTGGTTCACCTAAGCATTCAATAATATATTCATGTGTTTTTAGAGTGAAAGACTATGGCCATGTATAGATATCAACAACTAACTTGCAAACAGGCTAAATTAGGTCTAATGAGGGGTAATTAAAGAGTAGAGGGGGTCAATAAGTGATGAAAACAAATGACATAAGTCTTGAAACATCATAAATATTTAAATAGAGATATAGAGTCCTCAATTTCTTTATATATCTTTAATAAAAGTGATTTTTTTATCAAATAAAGTAAAAAGGCTGAAAAAGGGCTACAAGGCTTGTTAAAGCATTGTGACCTTGAGGTAAAAAAAGAGAGTAAAAGTTTGATTGAGCCCTTGAAATGGAATAATTAAAGTGTGATAATATCACTAAAGACTATATATAACAAAATTTTTAAGTCTTTTAAGTATAAAACAAGATTTGACCCTTGAGAGCTAAAGGGAGGTTACCTAGTGAAAACTAGTAAGAGTAAGAAGAGCAATTTGAGAAGAAGATAAATTTATTAAGATGAGTTATGATTCATTTGAGATATTTTATGTCCATCAATAAGTTATTTTAAGATCACAAGAAATAGGTACATGCATCAAGAGACTAGTAAGCGCAAGAATCAAAGAGTAAGTTTGAACTAGAGATGGAATTTTAAAGATCAAATTATCAAGTACATTGTGACTAGTTGGGTTTGAAATTAGATAATGAAGTTTTTGAAGGATTTTATACCCATGATCACATTTATGAATAAATCATATTACATTTGCATGTGCCCTTAGATATCAAATGTAAGGGCACATGTAGTACCCAATGTCCCTAATTTCTTATTGAAATATCCTAAAATAATGAGAGAAGAAATTGAAAAACTTGGATAACATTACATACACACAACAAAATAAAAACATGAAATCCATACAATGAAGTAAATGAACAAGATATTAGAAGGAACATATTCATAACCAGAAAGACATTAATATGGTTCTAATACACTTTATTTACACCAAAATTATGGGACATATTTAGATTAAAATCTTCAACTAATTATGAAAGGTAGTAAGTAGAACCCAAAAAATGGTTGAGTTATGTAAAATAATTATGCAAGATCCTGACTTGTTTCTATAATTTATCTAAATGTGAAAATATGATGCTAACAAGATCACCTAATCCTATGATGTTTGAATCCCAAAATAAATCCCATTGTTATTATCTCGTATAATATTACATTTTTTTAATACATAATATTCAAAATTATTTTCCCATATTGAGAAAAGGGATTATTGAAATGGCCTTTTGTATTTATTTGAACTCAATCATATTAAAAAATCTCTACATAATTTGGAACATCTACCTATGTACAATTCACCAATGATTGTGATACAGACAAAAATATAAAATATAAGGTATTAGTGGTCACTAGCTATGATAATTGTTTTATATGGTTTGAGTCTTTCCCTCTTACTTATATGAAGTTTTCAGTTTAACACATAAAATTATGGGAGTGCACATCATACATGGTTACCAAGTGTTTTGTTTCACTCTTTGTGCTGGATAAATGAAGATTCAACATCGTGAACTGCTGAAGTGACTGTCAAAAGTGTGTATGATAGTCATAGCTTCTTATGGTAAATTAACCATGAATCCAAAGGCCATAATACAAATAATTGATTAAGTCACAATGTTAGAGAGCTTCTCAAGTCATATGAATATTTTTGGGAGGATCATAGTGTGAATTTTTTCCCAATGTTAAAAAGGGTGATGTAGGGAAAAATATCATTATATTATAAAATATATGACTATGCTACACACAACACTAAAAATTATTGGGTGATCAATGATATCAATGAAGGGCATGGGTGATGAACACAAAAATAAAATATATTCCCTAAAAATATATAACAAGTTATATATTGTGGTGTCACATAAAAGATGAGGTGATGAAGTAAGAGGAGGAATAATAATTTATCTAGTCACCTACTATAAATGAGGCTCACCTGAGAATTATTAGATATATTTTAATAAGCTCCACACTTATTGTTATTATTAGGGAAGCATAATATTGAGGAATGTCCTTACCTATGTAAAATAATTATCTAAATGGAGAAATTAGGAAATGGTCCAGGTATGATTAAGATTGTGCATCAAAGAGATATATTTCATAATCAATATAACATTCATGGGAATGATCTACCAACTTCACTTGTTAGCCCAAGATTTGTGTTTAGTATTCGAAGTGGCTTAAGTCATTGATGTCACTAAGTTTTAGCATTGGCATACTTATTTAGTGTGTTTCATCATGGTTAAGGATTATTCACATCACTCATGTCGCACCTTATTCTCCTTATTCACATCATATTATCCTTGATGTTCCCCTTGATTGATATCACTTCTAGCTGATCATATTCGTGATCACACTTCCCACCTTATCAAGTGTTTTAACTTAGTTTTTTAGTTGTAGTTTAAGACCTCAGATAGGACTAGGATTTCTTCTTAAAAATCTTTACACAAAATTTTCATACCATCTTATTTACATCAATCACATGTCATTTGATGATCATACTATATTACATCACATGCTAGCACAAACACTAAGTTTGAATATTTTTCAGTCATTTCGATATTCTCCCTCTTTTTTTTCTTTTTTTGGTTTTCATTATTTATTGTCTATTATTTTATCATATTTGACTGAAATTTATCATTTTGAATTCATTTAGTTATAATTTTTTACATATATCATCATTTTTGATGTGTTTTACATTAATTTTTTTTGTTCAACTTTCTATCTACTTACAACTTTTTTATCATTATTTTTAACCATGTATTTGCTCACATTGAATATATAATAATAATAAATAAACATAGCATAATACATAATAATCACATATGTTAGAAAGAAATCACATCAATAGATAACATCAATGAGTCATACTAAAACACACACACACACACAAATGGATCAATAATTTTATATACATCATACATAATGAAAAAAAATAAATATAAGGTTGAGATACATCATGAGGACATGATACACTACCCATAAAGGCCTAATACTCCTCTTTGTATAGTCCACTATAGGGACTATGTTTGTGATCACTTACCATCCACTTTACCTTGTAGATTGGCCACCTATCTAGTTGTAGCCAAATTAGAATTTATCTCCTGAGACAACGTCTAAAACTCTCCTTAACCATCTCATAATGGTGATAAATCATGAGATTAATTTGATAATCTTCATATCTCTTGAGAAGCCTTCCCATCTAACCTAAACCACTCATCATAACTCTAGACTGAAGGCACAAACATATCAATCAACTATGTAGTATCATGTTATGGTAGTACACCATCCAAAATGTCATCATGGTTCACCTCACCAAGGTCCTCCATTGGGCCTCCTATGCCATATTATATACAAAATTCACACCAATATAACAACATATCTCAAATGTAATTGAAAAACTTCATACATCTATCTAACATATATATCTATGTATCCAAGAAATAAATCAACATAAACACATATTACTTACCCATAGTAGAACCATCGGCTTGACTATCTAACACATCCTAGGTGTCCTCCCTTTGTAGAGGCACAAAGCCTTTATAATTCCCTATATGGTGCAAGATGCATGTCTTGATCTAATATGTATCTAAT
Source organism: Torreya grandis (assembly GCA_037957365.1). Lineage (NCBI taxonomy): Eukaryota > Viridiplantae > Streptophyta > Pinopsida > Cupressales > Taxaceae > Torreya > Torreya grandis. Next base: position 1,361,676 of record JARHVA010001226.1, on the reverse strand, counting down.
GCATTATCATCTATCTCAGAGTTGGTTGACCTATATGATCTTCATGCTACAACTACAACTATGGTTGTGGTTGAGATTGACTTGGTCCATGACTCCATGATTGTATCAGTATTAGTAGTTATGCTTGTACCTATTGTTATTATCAAATAACTATCAATACTTTTCCTCCTTTTATAGTGTGTTCTCCTCATTATCATCTTGCCACATAGGATAATTAGGACTTATAATTGGTACCTCATCAGGTACCCATACACCTCTCACACCATGTTTTTCCCTCGCATAAAGAGCCCAATAGGATAGAATCATAAGAGGATTTATTGCATGTGGTAGCCAAAATTAACATGGTATGCGATAACATGGTTGAGGCTCTATCCACCATAGATAGTACCCAATGATCCTAACTCATTCATTTGCATACATAGTGGATGTGCATGATGGTTATGAATCCATAGTGACCACATATGAATACCAAATAATCTACCCACATTGCATTGTTTGTAATGTTGGCACATGAGCAATAGGTTGCATAGTGTGATCCTATGCCCATCTCCACATTCATCAAAGGGAATCATCCACAACATGGGGTAACCCTATCAATCTATACAAAATAAAGTGATCATAAATACAACCCCCAAAAATAATACCAATCCCCATAGTCTATTGGCCTATTGATGAAATAATGTAAAAATCATGCACTAACTACACCCAAATAACCACATCTAAATCATACAATGTTCCATAATATAACATAGATCACCATAGGTCTATAATATATAATAAAACTCTACCATCTGATATATGATAGATCACTCAAGCTATTATAAGTCTAATAATTTCCTTATGGATATATAAAATGTTCAATATATATACATTAAATAAATTGATGTGCAACCCTTTCTCATAATACCTCTCAGACCTTGTGGCCCACTCAAATAATGCCTTCATCTAATTAGGGTAATTTGAGTTGTTTCCCAACATAGGTGTGCCTATAACAGGTAGGCTTAAAATTTCATGAACATCCTCCAACATAATACCCACCTCGATGTATCCCCATACACTACCCATTATAAGGTATTAGTTAGTATATCCCACACTCCTAAAAATATGGAAAATAATTCTACACTAATTAACATTTGTTACATCTTCATAATATGATTGAATACAAGTGCATTCAAATACACTCAACCAACTATAGGTAACCACTCCAACAAATATGTTGGTTTAGACTTTTTCCCATTATGTGGTTTTATCTACACTTTGTTATTTATCTTGCTTAGGTTTATTCTAAGTCATTAGTGAAGGATAATCCCAAATGCATGAGGATGTTGGGACATGTCTATCTTTCACCTATATATGTACATTGCCTATTAATTTTTGGGTTAATGTTTCTAATATAACTTTTATTTTGTGAGACCTTTCTCTTTCATTCGAAGATTATGAGATTTCACTCTACACATTATTCATGGATGCCTCATTGTTTAGTTTATAGTGATGCAATATTACATGGTACCAAAGCCATTATGACAGTCATTTTCTTATTAGAATCTTTGTGAGATCGTTACAATGCATTCATGTTGTTTTTTGTGATTTCAATTTTCAAGGGTTTGGTGGGGTTTCTAAAAAATTTGTGTAGATCTTTATAGCCAGTCTCTAGACAAAAAAATGAACACCACCATTAGATTTAGAGGGTATAAAGACCCTAGGATGGGCTATAAGCATGAACTAGTTTCATGAAAGCCATTTTTAGCCATTTTGGAGGGTTTTTAGGTATTTTTTTGGGTTGTAATGAATTTTTGTACCGCTAGAGTCTTCAATCAAAAAATAGTTTATAGGTATATAGATTAACAAGGTCTTTGCTAGTTTTATAGAAGGCCCAACCAATTTTACAAGATATGAGTTATTTTTGTGGGTTTTTTACCACTTGGGTCATTCTAGCAAACATTTTGGACTTAGAGTTCTTTATCATACAACCCATGACTTCATGACTTGCTTATCCATCATGATGCCACCTCCTTGTAGGCCCATGGTCCCTAAGTTGGTATCCCCAGTTGTATGACCTTGTCTAGGAAAAATACATCAATTTGACCCTGTAGTTATCCATGAATCCATGCCAACACATGTACAAATCTACAAACCCTATCGGCCAACCTTGAACAACATGAATGGGTGATTATGGGACCTCTGCCCATGCATGATACCTATCCCATGGTTCCCTTTACATATGGAAAATTGACCGTGCCCCTTCTATTGCCGTGAGCCTATCTCAACATGTGGTGATGGTCTTTAGGCCATCAAAATTTAGACAAGGGATTGTGACACTATTGATTTTCAAATGGTTGAATTTTTTTGATGATGTCACTCTCCCATCAATAAAGGTCAAAAAAATTAGCCCATAGTCATATGAGAAATTAGCCCTTGGTTTTAGCCAACCTATGGGGGCTTAGATTTTTCTTGGAAAATTTATTACAACTATTTTCATACCCAAATTTTCTCAAATTTGTACATCATATTTTTTCCAACACTTTTCCACCCAATTTTATGCAATCTCTAATCTTAAAAAGCTATAACTTTTAATCGGTGAATCCTTTTTCAGTGTCGTCTTCTTCAAAAGTGCTTATTTTTTTGTTTACTATGCATTAGTGGTATTTTGGGGTCCTCTAAAGAACTATTAAAACCAAAAAAGTTACACTGTTTGATTTATTATTAGCTAAGTATAATGTCCCTCCAAGTTCTTTCATACTTACACATAATTTCTCAAGATGCATTCTTGATTGTTACCGATGTCAATATGAGTATGATTATATTTGAAACTTGATGGGGGTTCACTCTGATAGTTATAAAGGGGTACTATGTGGGGTTGTGTACTATTCTTTTATATATTTCTTCTTTCATTCTTCCAACAACCTCTTTTCTGGATTATGGATTCAAGTCAAGTAAGTTTACTCACACCATTTAATTATCATGAATGGAAATAATTTTACAATCCAAAGGTTACAATAAAATTATAATGGGAACTAAAACTAAACATACTACAATATAAATGAAAATTAAATGGTTTGATCATTGTGATAATTTCCATGGATTATTGTGTCTTTTCATCTCTCTTGATGTACTCTTTCACATAGAATCTGCCAAATATCCTACTCATGTGTGGTCCACTTTGGGAACACTCTTTGTGAAGTAGGATGTGATGAGAGGGTATGAGCTATAGAATGAGCTGATTATTTTGAGCCTAGATGACTTTGACACCCTTCAAGACTTCTTCACCAAGTTTATACTTCTAAGGTTATAGTTTAAAGAATGTGAAATTTACAAGAAAGATGAACAAATTGTTTTGTTGATACTCTCCAAACCGAGTCTAGAATATTCTAAATTTGTATCCAATTTCCTTGCCATGAAAAGTGATCTTGGAGCCACATGAAATATGCCTTATTTAGATACCTTTATTTCCAACCTAATTTAGGAGTAAGATAAGTAGATAAAGATGGGCATGGTGAATTCCTAAAAATCTCATGCGCTTTTTACTAAGAAAGAGAAGGCTTCAAACCATAGAGAGAAGAAACATAACAAAAAGGATCAAGAGAAGGATGTAAATCTTCCCACCTTCAAATCCAACCATGAGACCTCTTTTTACAATTCTAAGCCTATGAAAGATTGAATCAAATGTGGTTTTTGCTCGAGAAAGCATGATGAAATAAAATGTTTCAATAAGTAGATTGATGAACTGACTAAATTGCTCAAGAAACACAACAACAATTTTATTGATTCTACCAATCAATATTCATCAATCCATGAATCATCTAAGGCAAATGACCATTTTAAAGAAAAGTCAAAATAAAATAATATTGGGAAAGTTAATGTCAAGGCCCTAGTTATTGTTGTATCTCAGACTCTACATGGGTCATTGACTCTGCTTCTTCACATCACATGGCCTCTTCACAGAGAGAGTTTAGTTCTTTATAACCTTGTGACATGTCTTATAAATAATTAGGTAATGAAACATATGAAAATATTCTCATTAGAGGGTCTATTTAAGTTAGTGGTGGAATGTTCAATAATTTTCTAAATGTTTCCTCACTTTCAACTAATCTCTTATTAGTTTACTAGATCATACACCTTGGTCTGAGCATGCAAGTTGAGTTCACTCCATATTTAATGTATGTTACAGATATACATAATGATATTATTTTGGTAGAGGTAATGGTTAATCATCAGACTTGACTATATAACTTCTCCCACTTTACTCTTGACTCTCCTTTAGATCCTTATTTTTCAGACTCACCTAAACTTGATGACAATTTTTAGCCTGAGTGAAATTTTGATATTGATGACTCCTCTTTTGATACAAATGACTAAAATAGTGATGGGGATTCACCTCCATCATCTCCTTGTCACCTTCTTGATATAGAGGAGTTATTTTTTAGGTTAAGGCCCTAGTTATTTTTGTATCTCAGACTCTACATGGGTCATTGACTCTGCTTCTTCACATCACATGGCCTCTTCACAGAGAGAGTTTAGTTCTTTATAACCTTGTGACATGTCTTATAAATAATTAGGTAATGAAACATATGAAAATATTCTCATTAGAGGGTCTATTTAAGTTAGTGGTGGAATGTTCAATAATTTTCTAAATGTTTCCTCACTTTCAACTAATCTCTTATTAGTTTACTAGATCATACACCTTGGTCTGAGCATGCAAGTTGAGTTCACTCCATATTTAATGTATGTTACAGATATACATAATGATATTATTTTGGTAGAGGTAATGGTTAATCATCAGACTCGACTATATAACTTCTCCCACTTTACTCTTGACTCTCCTTTAGATTCTTATTTTTCAGACTCACCTGAACTTGATGACAGTTTTTAGCCTGAGTGAACTTTTGATATTGATGACTCCTCTTTTGATACAAATGACTAAAATAATGATGGGGATTCACCTCCACCATCTCCTTATCACCTTCTCGATATAGAGGAGTTATTTTTTAGGTCAAGGCCCTAGTTATTTTTGTATCTCAGACTCCACATGGGTCATTGACTTTGGTTCTTCACATCACATGGCCTCTTCACAGAGAGAGTTCAGTTCTTTATAACCCTATGACATGTATTCTATATAATTGGGTAATGAAACATATAAAAATATTCTCAAGAGAGGGTCTGTTTAAGTGAGTGGTGTAATGTTCAACAATGTTCTAAGTTTTTCTTCACTTTGAACTAATCTCTTATTAGTTTACCAGATCATACACCTTGGTTTGAGCATGCAAGTTGAGTTCACTCCATGTTTAATGTAAGTTATAGATCTACATAATGATACTATTTTGGTAGTGGTAATGATTGATCATAAAAATCAACTATGTAACTTCTCCCACTTTACTCTTGACTCTTCTTTAGATTCTTATTTTTTTAGACTCACCTGAACTTGATGACATTTTTTAGTTTGAGTGCACTTCTGATATTGAGGACTCCTTTTTTGATACAAATGAATACAATAGTGATAGGGATTCACCTCCACCATCTCCTTGTCACCTTCCCAATATAGAGGAGTTATTTTTTAATCCACCTACCTCTTGTCTACTTCAAACATTATAAGAAACAAGTATACTAACCTAAGACACATCAGACACTAGGTAGTCTATTCCATAGTTTTAGGGCATACCACAATTGTTCTTAGCCTCTTCTTATAATACACCATAATGACATATATCAAATGACCTATTTACCTTTCACGAGGAGAATAATTTCTTGTAAAATAATCACACCTTAATTAAAGGTCCATCAGGCACTTGATAGACAAATTTACTATTCGAGGGTGATCCACTCTTCATTTCATCTACTTATGATCCAAACAGTCACTCCAAGGAACTCCTTTGTTGAAAACATGGTGGCTATAGATAGTTTTAGACCTTAGTGGGGTTTTTTAACCTTATCTTCTTCTTTGATCTCTTTTGGGGAGGATTTCTGTTCCTATGGATTTTCTCTTTTTCTCCACTTTATGAAATTTGCATTGTACTTGGGTACCTCACCAGGCGTCATTGTCAGGACCCAATTGTTTTAACCACATAAGTTATACTTAAGAGGGGGGGTGTGGTGTTGGTATAGGCTTTTTATGACTTTGTGGTTTTACCTACACTTTATTATTTAAATTGATTAGGTTTATTCTATGTCAATAGTGAAATATAATCCCACATGTATGAGGATGTTGGGAAATGTCTATCTTTCACCTATATATGTACCTTTCTTATTGTTTTTTTGTCTAGTTTTTTTTTTTTCTAATACTTATAATGTAACTTTTTTTGTGAGACTTTTACGTTTCATTTGAAGGTTATGATACTTCACTCTACATGTTATTCATGCATGCTTCATTATTTAGTTGATATTGGTGCAATCCAAAAACATATATTAACCATATAACATCTAATAGTTTTCACAAAATATGATGCTTTTGTAAAATATCAAACAATAGATCACAAACTAGGGCTTTATCCTAAAATTGAAATAAACTAGACATAAAAATAATTAAATCAATTTTTTTTTAAATTTCTTACTTCATCGATCATGTATCTAGCTACATCACCTTTATTATATTTATAAACTATATTTTTAGTGTATCTTACTACATCCACTATATATAAATATACACTATATCGGTCATGACCTACGATACTGATGTTTTCCTATATTACATCAGCTTGTATTCACACCATTAACCATCTTATCAAATTATCATATGTCATAGGCCATGATTTTAAATACAGAGGTTGGGATCATTTCAGATGACATCAACTAGAACATACATCATTGACAATTTTACTATTTCTTCAACATTATCAACCACTTCTCATGGAGTTGACCAGAATGTGTTCAACTACAATGGCCAACTTAGATGGCATTGACCAATATTATTTATCCTTAATTTTTATATACATTGGCCTAGTTGATGCCATTCATACTACCTAATTATTTTTCATTGGGCCATAATAATTTCCTTTGACCTACACATTGAATTGTCATCACCTACTCATTTTGCATCCTATTTTTATGTCTAATCCTATGCTAGTTGGGGAAAATTCCATTACACCAATTTTCTTTGCCATCTACATTTCCTAATCTAGTCCATTTTCATTTAAATTGATAATATTTATATTTAATACACCTCATACCTTACCACATCATTTATATCATTGATACATCCAATAACTCATCCACCTCCTCATGTGTAGGCCATCATATCTCTCCAAAATCTTTAGAATAATCCATTGATCAAACTAAATGTCAATATTTCCTCATAAGACAACTTGATTCTTTCCAACCTATGTCACAAACTTGTATTCTTATGAGATCTAAAAATAAACATGATATGAATGAATATGGACACTTATGATTCTATACACTCCATACATTTTGTAGCTTTAGTGAGGAAACTATTTCCCAAACTTTCATGAAATGTCCCTCCCAACTTCCTCCCTCTTCATCATTGTACATAAATAATTTTGATTCTCATAAACCTTCAATAAGAGATATTGGCCCTACTCTCCTTATGAACACTAGGATGATCCACAAAGTTTTTTTCAGTATCATGCAAGTTGGGGACATTCTCATGAAAAATGCAAGTGACTTAGGAACTTTGATATTGAGTTTCTCCTTGGTCCCAATTTTGATAATGAAACCATGATACTTGAATGTTAATAAGCTTATGATAAAGTAGCTAAATCACATGATTCCAAAGTCAAGTATGATGCTCTCAATTAGTGTAAAATATATTACATTGACCCTTATCCAAATTATACTTATAACAATTTCACCACTTACATAATTTTTCAAGACACATATTCATCTCATTTTATGGGTGTTGAGTGTCCATAAATTAATACTAGTTTATCTCCTATGAATATATGTACTAACCCAATACAATCACCCACACTTTCAATAGTTCAAATTGTATCAACCACTTTGATCCAATATCATAAACATTCCCAACTATATCATCCAACCAAAATAACATAGTTCATGTCCATTTAAATGCACTTCATCTCTTCCATCAGCTGAAATAATTTAGTATTACACACCTTTATCTTAGTCTAGTTCAATACCCTTAGGATATGATGAGTTAGATCCCATTGTAAAATTTTCTCACCTTCCTTATAAAATTATTTTTATTGAACTCATGAGGAATTAAAATCATCATAGTAATAATTTAATGAAACTTATATTTTAAATTAATATCCCCCAACCCCTACCTCTAGGGAAAAAAGCCTCCTTGTCTAAGTCTAAGGATAATATTCTCTAATAGTGTGAAGACATGTCTATACAAGTTTATGACACTTTAGATGCTTCTCTTTCAATTAAATTTCTTATAGCTTCCATGATTCCTAATAAAATATTAGTTTCTGTGGATGATCCTCCTTTATTCATTAGTGTCCAAATTGGTGATATTGAAGTCAATTGTGCTTTGATTTATGAAGGGTCACACACTTGTGTTTCTTCACTTGATTTCATTAAGACTCTTTAATACTCTAAATGAAATCTTAAATCTACCCAAACTACATGCCAAAGCTATGATTGAAGACAAATACCTCTCCTTGGTTGTGTGGCTCCCCTTCATAGTTCTTCCCAACATGGTTAGAGTTAAGGACATGGTTTTTAATCTCCTTCTATCTAACAATGTTTTAATTGGCTGACCCAAAACACATCACATGAGATCCATTATGTCTCCTACATGTCAGTGTGTTAAATTTACCCATAATGGTGCTATATATAATACTAAAGGAGATACTAATCCTTTTAAACTAAAAATTTTCCAAGATCATGGTATTTTTAAAATACCTACCCTTGAACCTTTTCCCAACATCCCTTTTTAAAATTATTAAAGATTTAACTCTATCATGAATTCTAATAGTGGTAACAATAGACACCTCAAATTTGTGGGAAATGTACCTCATAACCTATATTGTATTATGATAATGGTAAGCCTGATGAGATCAGTTTTAATATCAAAACCTTGAATCTACCTTATAGCATTACTACTAACTTACCCCCTTATTTTTAACCTCATTCTCTCCAAAATTTGACTGACAAAAGTTATGCTTCAATAGTCAAGCCTAAAAAATCAATTCCTCATTCTTATTTAAATCATAGATTAATTGATAACTTCCAAGTCAATTTTCATTCACCTAATCATGAAAGTGGATATTCACCAGATGACCCATTCTTAGTTGGTTGTGTTCAAGCCAAGGATGAAGAAATTATTTATTATCACTCTTCTTTATAGGATTCTTATGAGTCTACTTTACATTCACATGGTAGATGTAGTTCCTTCTCCTTATACTACACTTAATATTATTTATTCTTCCATTTATGTTCAAAAGTCTCAAATGGATTAGGCACCACCTTATTTCCATTCTACTCTAGTCACCTTTGGGCCTCTTAGGAGTATGCTCATTGATCATGGCATGACAGGACCTTATTGATTCACTAGGCTTTATAATCCTTTGAGAAACATTTCCCTAGTAATGTTAGCCACATTACTTCAACTTCTACTAAGTGTATCTCTTATATCCATATATCCTAATTAAGATCCTACTCATAGATGTGTGGATCATGGTTATTTATCTGATGAAGTTCTACAAATGCCAAAATTTGACTCTCCACCTATATTATAGGAAAATAAGTCATATTATGAGTTTCATAAGATAGTAGGTCATTGGGATAAATATTTTAAATCATACTAAAGGTTCTTAGCACAATAATAGACATAGAGCTTTGTTCCTATCACATATAGTAAATCTCTCCATTTAACTACTCCAAGTTGCACTTATTGTTTTCATGGTAAGACTACACACACTTAGACATATTGTCACCATATTCGATAATATATTGATGCACTTATTATTAAATTAACACATCCCTATATTAATAAGATATTTCTACCTCTTAAGATATATTCAGACTATATTCCCAATCACAAGGAAATCTATTTATTTTGGCATCAGTGTACTACGCTTTATATAGACATATGTAGAGTAATCCAATAGAATTTACCATGATTTTACATGGGCTACACCTTTACCTTACTAGAAGCATCATTAGGATCATTCTCAGATGAAGGATAAACCTTCTCCTAGACCCATGCATTTTTAAAGATCAAAATATGTCAACCATACCCCAATGTATGTTCCTAGCATTGATTATCCTTAGTAAGAGGCACCATGTCCTCCTCATTAGTCTTCTCATTTTATTACTTTATCCATAGATATCTTTCATTAGGATGTCCTTGAATGAATCTCTATGAAGATAGATAAGACCATGCTCATATCTAGTTGTCAGTTATAGTAGGACTTCCTAGATGTTATTAATGATGTATGATAGGATATATATCAGTATTTATGAGAAAATCATTATGTGACATATCATATTACTCATCACATTATCATATGATTAGATTTGATATTTACATTTCATTATGATAATTGGTGATGCCTTATTTTCTATATTTCCCTTATATCATGGTTCTCTCTCATTTTCAACACTTTAATTTTGTGCATATAACTCACATTTATGACATCTTATTTATATTATTGTTTCTTTCATCATACTTACTTTAAACTTTTGTTTTAATATTATAACTTGGGTAACACCTTCAAGTATTCTTTGTTATGTTTTTATTTCATTTTTTGGTGATAATTTCAATACATGTATTCATTGCCCCTCTTTTTGGGATGTTCACTACTTTCATAAGTACTTGTGCTAGCTCTTTTGTAAGATGGTACAACTTCTTAGTGACTTGGATACAAATAAACCTAGCCCACGCCACTCCTATTACTCTACCATACATATTTATGATCAGCTATAAGTATACCCATAATTTTACCACTTATTATATAGGGTATGTGCATGAAGTTGGGGGACAATTCTATGGACATTTTAGGTAACACGATCACATTATTGAAATTATGGCTCAATAATTACCAAGCCATAATGCGTATGCATTATTTAGAAAATAATAATCTTTAAATGTTATTTTAAATTCAAAAAAAACTTATGCATTAAATAACACATACCCATTGCTTTTTTATAAGTCTAAAACCATCTCCATGAGAATTTGGGAGTTGCACGTGAAGCCATCTTTGTCCATAAGATTATATTTACTACTCTAAATATTAAGTATAAGTTTACATTTATACTTTAAATTTATTTTAGTAAATATAAGAAATTAAGATCGCTCAACATCTGATAGAGTTTATCTCATAGTTGCATGCCTTATGATGTGGAAAATACTTTTTCAAAATCTAATCCAGTTAATACTTAGGCATTTTCAGGGTCTAAGTATTAAACCTAGGGATTTTAGGACATAAATTTTGCAATTGATATCTATTTTTGATAAAAATATACTCATTTTTTAGATTTTTGTGCCTTCTAAATTGATTGTTGGCATTTCTAAGAGTTTTAGGTTTGTCAAAATTAAATTTTTCAAACCACTCACTTTGAAATTAATGCAAATTGGTGTGATTTGGGTAGCATAGGTCACATTGATGACCTACACACATCAAAAAAACACTTTGTGTTAATTTCACTTGTTCATCATCCTTCCCTCATCCTTGATCACTTCCTACTCATGCCTCATCACCCATAATCACTTTTTATCATTCTTCATTGTCCCTAATCACTCCCTCATTGACCCTCACTATACCTAGTCATCTCTAATCACTCCTTGATAATCCTTGATTGCTCCCTCATTGACCCTCACTATATCTCATCATCCTTAATAACTAACTCCTTGTCCCTTTTCATCCCTCATCACTACCTCATTGACCCTCACCATCCCTAATCATCCCTAATCACTCCCTCATTGTCTCTCACCATCTTCATCATCCCTAATCACTCCCTCATTGGCCTTTACCATCCTTAATCTTTGATTCATCATCCATAATCACTCCCTCATAATACCTTATCATCTCTAATCACTCCCTTATTATCCATCACCATTCCTCATCATTTATAATTAGTCCTTCATTTCCCCTCACCATCCCTCATGATGTGAGCCCTATTGCATACTCTGCTTATCCAAGATTTTTGCTAATATCCATGTAGCTTTCACTTTGTATTTTCTTGGATGATCTCTATCTTTGGATCCTATAGAAATTTAAAATTCACATCTAAATTTTATTCATTTCATTTATTCTACACCATTCTTTGGATGGTCTCACTAAACTCTTCAGTATATTCTCCTTACTCAATGCATTCAATCTCTCTTACTTTGAGACTATCCCCCTTACTAGTCTTTAAATTTTATAAAAAATTAGATCAAATCTTGTCTCTTATTCCTTAGGCTTTAATAAGGCTCTAACAAACTTCCTTCCACTCTTTTGAGTTCTCTCTGTCTTCTTCTCAACCCTACTTAACTTCATAACACAATCCTCATATCATACACTACCTATTACTCTATTATAGGATCTTCTTGTATGGATTCAAATCATCAAATCAACCTCATTTATGGATACCTTGTAATATATCCCATTTATTCACAAATTCAAAAGATTTAGTTCAACTATTTGATAACTTATTTTGGCTCTTTCTACTCTCATATAAAGTTTTTAGGTTTCCTTCTACCCTGTCTACCATACAGTCCCACCCCCATCCATACTTATCCATACATAAATAATTTAAAAACACTATATTATATTTTTACATGTTTAACTCAAACTTTTCACCAAATTTCATGAATTATTGACTGTTACAACTCCTAAAAACTCACTTTGAAATTAAAAACCCTATTATAGGGTTTAGACTAGTTTCACAGACCCGAGAAGGGTCAAAATGAGATTTCTATCTTAAAAAGGCAATTATAATGAATTTGACTATTGTATTAGGTCTGATTTGACCTTATGCACATTTTTGAATTGTTGTATTTCCCTTTTTTAGCTACAGTAGATTGACTTAACCAAATTTGAATAGACTCTGTACTCAGTCACAAGTTTATAGTAATCTCAGAAGAGAATATTTTTTTATAATTCATTCCCAAAAGGGTTTTAAATAAACATAAAGGTTTAAAATCCTCTATAAAATGTTTACACACTTTAAAAAATCAATGTCTTCCATCTTTAACACTCAATTTTCCTATATCCACGAGATACCACTTTGATTGTGTTAAGTTTCTTGATGATTGCAAGACTGTGTTAGTTTTATTTTTTCTCATCCAAAGACATGAAAGATAATTTAAATACTATAATACTTCATTATAATATTAGAATAAAATCACCAACATATACATTTGAATGTTCACTCTAATATATGCATATACTTTCTCATACATATGTATACTTAGAAATCTTGCTCATAGAAGACAAGGTTGTGTTGTTTAACATAGAATGCCCTTAGAAGAATAAAAACATACAATGTTAGATAATATTAAGTAATTTTTATGTAAATTTAATAATTACTTATACATTCTAAAATCCCACCAAATAGAATATCCTCTTCCACAAGACTTTGACCTTCACTCATATTTTAAGGCACAATTTGTAAAAGCACATGGCATACAATTTGTAATTTGAACATTCAAATGAGAAATTATATAATCACCATAAAATAAAATTTATTTTAAACTTACCACTCACAAAAAGAACAAAAATAACTTTTTACTAATCATGTTTCACAATCATGCACACTGTCAACTATCTTTTCACATATTCAAGAAGATGCAGTGTTTGTTTTCTTTCTTATTTGCAAATAATCAAAACTTGTATTTATTCACTTGTTTGGGGTTATTTAAATTCATCCTTTTGAATCCTACCCCATCCAAATCTCTTGAATCTGAATCTGATTACAAATTAAGACATAGACAAGACTCTTATTACAAAATAACCATAATCAAAATTCTAACTTCTTTTGTATGTTGAGAGTGTCCTCAAACAACTCAAATAATAACATATTTATCAAATATGAGTTTTGGTATATGTGTTTTAAGATCCTAAAATTCTCTCAAAAGTCTAATCACACCAAATTCAATGTTGGACTTCTTGAAACAAGATTGAAGTCTCTATGAAAGTTTAAAAATTAAAATGTAATATTTAGTGAGAAAGTCCGATACAACTCTAATTAAAAATTGACATAAATATAGAAACTTGGAAAGAATCCTACAGACTTCTTATGGCCTTTACCACCTTCTAAATACTCTAAACATGTAAACTAGATCACTGATTATATTGGGTAATGTTGCTTCTACATCACCTCATCATCCCTAATCATTATTTCATCATACCTCATCATCTCTAATCACTCATTACTCATTCATCATCTACCTTAATCACTCCCTTATTAATCCTCATCATCACTCATCATACCTATTCACTCTATCATCCTCCCTAATCACTCCCTCATTGACCCTCACCATCCCTCATCATTCCTATTGACTCCCTCATCATCTCTATTCAATTCCTCCTCATCCCTCCTCATCCTTAATCACTCCATCCAATACCTTGATGGTGGTATTTTTTTAGAGTTTAACAATGTTAGGATATACAAGTGGAGAGTTGAGTGATAGCATAAAATATAAAACATAGTGATCAAAATGATGTGGAGGTAAATTTGAAACACAAATATTTAACACCTATGAAAAATATGGGCCTATTATAAATCATGTAATTCACAATTGAAAATCCGCTAAAAAGAGAGAAGCAATTAAAACAACCATAACACCAAAACTGGGTAGTAAATACATGAGGATCACCAACCTATGTGATTTCCTGAAACTAATCAATTTCTTTTCATATGAAGACATTTAATGATCCAAATAATTATATTTAAGGTATTATATTTGTATGTATATTGATTGAGTCATCATACCAGAGAGTGGAAAATAATTTTCAAATGATTAGAACAAGTAGTCAAAGATTTGAAAGTGGTGCTTAATTTATAACTTCAATATTCAATCCAATGTTGAGTGTCAATATATGAGCTCTCTACTTGCACATCTTGAGAAGTGGGTATAAGCTATCTAGCACTATAAAAAGTTAAGTAGATAATATATTATGGACCCAATGATATGATTGGTACTAAAAATATCTCTACTTCTCCCAACAAGAAACTATATGAATTAAAAATATTATTTCTTTAACAAATGTAGATCAATGGTAAGACAATACACTTCATCATTTATAATGTAAGTCAAAAGAATTTAATTTACTCTAAAATATATTTTAAAAAATTAAACTTGAAATTTATATATCATCCATAACCATAAGCTAGTGTATGGTCTAGTGTAAGTTTTGAGAAATGGATCACCTAGTATTGTCACTTTGTGTACAAAATAAAACTTTTTAAATATGCAATCCTTTGTGACATCTCACCATTATAGATGTGTGATGTTTTACATGTGGTCAACCATGTATTTACAATTGAAATGTATTCTATGAAGTAAATCCTTGAAATTTTGTGATAGATTATCTGATTTGAAACACCATATATCGTAGTTAGTTCATAAGCTTTCAGTCATTAGTGCCAAGAAGTGCAAGAATATTCTCAGTTCTAGTAAGAAGTATACTCTTAATGGTAAAAACTAAATGTTTAATGACATCTTTATGTCACCATATCATAGTGGTTTATCCAATAGTAACACAAATTAAATAATTGAACCATAAACTAGGTGAATATAAAGATATCTTTCCGTCACCTAAATAAGTTCATGGATACTATACACTAAACAATACTATTGATTTGATCACAAAAGTACCTCTACATCAAAAGTCTTTATATAAAATATCATTTCTAAAGAATGATGGATCAAGTGGTAGGTCAATGAAATCATGGATGATGGACACATCATGCCCAAATCATTGCCTTGCATAAATCCAATTTTGTTTGTGCCAAAGTTGTGAATCAATTAAAAAAAATCTTAACAAGATTAACATGAAGAAATATTATCCTCATTTAAATATTAAGGAATTTTTATTCCATATCCATGGTGTACAAGTCTTTTCCAAAATTAATCTTAAGTTTGGGTATCATCATATTCATGTTAAACCTTTAGACATTTGGAACATAGTCTTAAAAACAAAGGACAGATTGATTGACTAGTGGATTATGCATTTTAGGTTAACTCATATAACAAATTCATTCATTTAAAGATTCTAAATGACATATTTAAGCCCTTTACCTAAGGATTTTTGAAATCTACCTTGATGACATCTTAATATTTAAAAAATATGGGTGAACATCTACACAATGTTGAAATAGTGTTTCACATTTCGTAGAAACATATTTTTGTGATAACATGAATAAATGTTCATTTTTCATGAAAGAGATAAAATATTTGGGACACATTACACACATAAGGAGTGCATGTGTGAACCTAACCAAGATTCAAGTTATACATAAATGAGAAAAAACTAAATAGCTTTGCATCTGATTCAAATCTTCTTAGAATCAAAAAATTATACAAGAGATTTGTGTTTAATTTTTATATTTTTAACTGAAATACCAAAGGTGGAATTGAATAAAGTTTTATTTATTCAACTGCAAAACAAAGAGAATTTGATGAATTAAAAATTAGACTCTATTTTGTATTAATACTTATATTACTTGACTATAAATTTGGAAAATCATCCAATTCATTCAATAATAAAGTTGACTATCAAAAAATGGGTATTGACAACACAAGTCCTAGAAAAGAGTTAACTTATATTATAATGGATTAAACAACATATGATTAAAATCAAAGATATATTAAGGGTATATACTTATGACAAATGATGAGGGAGGGATTAGGTATGGTAAGGGATGGTGAGGGTCAATGATGGGGTGATGAAGGATGGTAAGGGATGGTGAGGGTCAATGAGGGAGTGATTAGTGATGATGAGGGATGAAAAAATATTAATTATGTATTGTGAGGGATGATAAGTGAGTGATTAAGGATGATGACTAATGGTGATAAGCAATGGAGTGATTAGGGATGATAAGCTCGAATGATTAGAGATAATTAGAGACAACTAATGTTAATGAAGGAGTGATTAAGTATGAGGAGGGAGTGAGTAGGTATGAGGAAGAGATTAGGTATGATGAGGGATGAGGAAATAGTGATTAGGGATGATGAAGGATGGGGAGGGAGTGATTAGGGATGATGAGGGATAGTGAGGGTCAATGGAGGATCAATGGAGGATTTACTATGAATGATAAGAGAGTGATTAGAGATGACTAGGGAAAGTGAGGGTCAATAAGGGAGTGATTAGGGACAATGAGAATTGATGAGAGAGTGATTAGGGGTAATGAGGGATGAGTAAGAAGTGATAAAGGATGATGGGTGATGATCAAGTGAAATTAAAATGTAAATTGGTTGTTTGATGTGTGCAAGTCATCAATGTGACCTATGCTACCCAAATAACACCACATTGCATCAATTTTAAAGTGAGTGGTTTAAAAACTTCAATTTTGACAAACCTAAGACTCCTAAATATGCTAAGAATCAATCTGAAAGGCAGAAAAACCTAAGAAATGACTATATGTTTACCAAAAATGGATATCAATTGCCAAAGTTATGTTCTAAATTCCCTAGGTATAATATTTAGACCCTGAAAAGGCCTAAGCAATGACCTGATTTGATTTTGAAAAACTATTTTTGACATCATAAGTCATACAACTATGAGACCAACTCTATTAGATGCTGAGTGACCCTAATTTCTTATATTTACTAAAATAAATTTAAAATATATGTTTACAATTATATTGTTACATTTATTTTAAGAAAATAAATGCAACAATATAGATCTAAACTTATATTTAACATTTAGAGTAGTAAATATAGGCTTATGGGCAAAGTTGGCTTCACGTGCAACTCTCAAATGCCTATGGAGTTAGTTTTGGAATTATAAAAAAGTAACATGTACATGTTATAGAATGCATATTCGTTATTTGAATTTAAATTTAAAACTGAGCCTTTAGGCTCAGAAATAGCTTGGATTTTTGAGCCAAAGGCTTGGGACTATGTATCTATAGTTGAGACTAAGAGTTTTAGGAAAAACCAACAAATTTTAACTTTAATTATCAAATAATTTATGGAATTCAACATCAAAATACAAAAAAAAAAATCCTGTTATGATGAGCATGTTTTCCTCTTTCTTAATATATAATTTTTATAATTTTTGGCTATTTTAAGGGTTTAAACTATATTTATTTGTAACAACACCTTTTTTAGTCCACTACATGCCTCACCCATACATGCTTGTTCATGTTTATCTAATTTTTTTTCATTGATCTAAGTGAAAAAAAATAATATGGTAACAAACTTGGCCTAATTCTACAGACATTTTTAAAAATTAAATTTTTTAAAGGCAGTTAGTGTGGGCCGCATGGTTGGCTATGCATTTTTTGTTGGTTTTTACGATATTCTTAATTGCAAAATTAATTACAAAAAATATTCATTGAAAAAATATAAAAAATAGTTCGTAACACACTAGAAGATCTTACTTAAATATTCACCAAAGTGTTTTTAACAATATTTAACGATGCTAAAAAAATGGTGGCTACACAGAATGGTACAATTCAAATTTTATTAAAAATAAGAGGTCCTATTCAAAATTTAATTGTTTTACCTATTTATACTTAACCATTTAAAAAAAAAACATAAGTTTTTGGAAACTAGACTCGAAATTCTACAATTCATGTTGTTATACCATCTTCAAATTTTGAGTGTAGCCATCTCTAATTATCTGAAGAAGTTCACACTTTTTAAATTTCAAATAAAAAACATGTTCACAGTTAGGCCCTTTTGGGTACCCCAAGTTGGTGCACTTACCCAATGAATAGATCATCTAGGATCCTCATCTTCCATTTATTTGAGGCATACATAGGTCAATTTTGAGATTGCACACTTGTGGGAAAGTCCAAAAACTTTTTGATACCATGGTCTTCGATACTCTTCTCTAGTGACAAAGTGTAAGATCTCTTATGATTTTTACTTACTTCAATCATGATTGGTTGTCCAAATCTATATGGAGAACGAATATAAAAATGCATAAAATTTTAAAAACCATTTCATAAAAGAACAAAAGGAAATAATCAAATGGTAATTATAATATAAAAAGTCAGATCACACCAAGAGATGTGATATTTTGGAACATATCCTATTTTAGTTGAATCTCAAACTCCACATTTGGCCTCATGAAAAATCCAGGGTCCATTCGAGCATGGTAAGACAATAGACTAGGAAAGGAAGTATCATTTTATCATATAGTACCACCTAATTTATCATACAAGTACCCAATCTTTGTAGTAGACTGACAACTTTGTGAGGGGTCATAAGGAATATATAATATGTTATGGGTAGTTAGGACCATTTAGTTTTTCTCAATATAACCTTCATGGGAATGATCTATGTACTTCAGCCATTACCCCAAACTTTGTGTTTAGTACCCGAAGTGGATTAAGCCATTGATTTTAACAATTTATAGCATTGGCATACTTGTTTAGTGTGACTCATCATGGCTAAGGATTTTGACATCACCCATGTGGCACCTCACTCTCCTTATTTGTGTCTTATTATCCCCAATATTCCACTTGATGGATATAGCTTCACACTTCTGACCTTATCACACCTCTTTGATTAGTTTCACCAATAGGAATGGGATTTCCTCTTAAACATTGTTACACCACTTTTTCATACCATTTTATTTCCATCATTCACATGTCATTTGATAGTCATACTTTCTTACATAACATGCTAGCACAAACACTAAGTTTTAATATTTTTCACTCATTTAGAGCTTCTCAATATTTTCATTTTTTTTGGTTTGTGTTTTTAATCATCTATTATTTTCTAATTTACATCTTTGATTGAGATTTATCATTTTGAATGCATTTACTTCTAGTTAATTACATATCTCATCATTTTTGATGTGTTTTACATTCATTTTTTACCATTTATTTTTGTTGTTTAACTTTCTTTCTACTTACAATGCTTTTATCATTATTTTTAACCATGCATTCACTCACTTTTACCATAAAATAACAAACCATACATTATACATAGCATAAAAAATCATAATCACATGTGATATATGTAAAATACATCAATAGATAACATCCACGAGTCATATTGAAACACACACACACACACACACACTTATATATATATATATATATATATATATATATATATATATATATATATATATATATATATATATATATATATATATATATATATATATATATATATATATATATATATATATAAGTGTGTGTGTGTGTGTGTGTGTTTCAATATGACTCGTGGATGTTATCTATTGATGTATTTTACATATATATATATATATATATATATATATATATATATATATATATATATATATATATATATATATAATGTGGAATATAAAAAAAATAGAGGAAAAGGGGGGGAAATGGAATATATATGAAAAATCAACACACACACACACACACACACACACACACACACACACATATGGATCAAGAAAACTATATACATCATACATAATATAAAAATAGATATAAGGATGATATTCCATCATAAGGACATGCTAAACTATCCATAGAGCGTTGAGACTACCCTCTCTGTATAGTCCACTATAGGTATTGCATCCATGATTACATACCATCCACCTAACCCTTTAGATTGGCCATCTAGTCTTGTAATCATGATACCTATCTAATTTTAGTAAAATGAGTGGTTATCTACTGATGAAATGCTTGCAACTCTCCCTAGCAAACTCATAGTGGTCATATAGTGTGAGATCCATCTAATAATCTCCATATCTCTTAGGAAGCTTCCTCAATCAACCTAAATAACTCAACATAACTCTAGGCTGAAGGCACCAATGTATCAATCAACAATGTAGTATTACGTTGTGGTAGCATGTCATCGAAAATGTCATGGTGGGCCATGTCCATCGAGGTTCCCCATTGGGCCTCTTATGCCAAAGCATCTATAAAATTGAAGCTAGAATAACATCATATCTTATATTGGTCCAAAAACCTTATATATATCCAAGAATTAAATCAACATGAATAACATTTTACTTACCCATAGTAGCACCATCGACTTAAGCAATCTTTCTTTACGGAGGTGCAAAGCCTTTATAATGCCCTAACTAGATGACACACACTTGTCATAATATAATACATATCTAATGCACTATCATATAGGTCAGAGTTGGCTGAGCTATAAGATCTCTATGATACAATTGTAGCTATAGTTATGTCTATGATTGTGGTAGTGGCTAATCCTACTTGTGTCGATGGCTTCATAGTTGTGTCAGTGTTGGTGGTTGTGCTTGTACCTATTATTATTGTCAAGAAACTATCACTACTCATCCTTCTTGTGTACTGTGGTCTCCTCATTATAATATTACCACTCTAGGATAATGAGGCCATATAAATGGTACCTCAGAAGGTACCCCTCCACATCTCACACCATGTTTCTCCATCGCATGATGATCCAAGTAGGTTGAAGTCACAAGAGGAGTTGGGTATGGAAATCCAAACTTACATGGTACATGATAACATGGTTGAGTCTCTATCCACCATGGATAGTGCTCAATGATCCTAACTCATACATGTGAATGCATAGTGGTTGGGCATGATGGTAAAAAATCCACAGTACCCACATATGGCTGCCAAATGATCTACCCACATTACTTGTCTATAATGCCAACACATGGGAAACAAGAAGCATAGTGTGATCTTGCGACCATATTTGCATTCGTGGGAGGGCATCATCCATGGTTGGGGAAACCTTGTTGGTCAATAATAGGGAAGTGAGCTCATAGATCCAACTCCTAAAAATAATACCAGGTCCCATAGTTTGTTGGCCTATCTATAATATACTGTACAAATCATGCACTAACTTCGCACAAATAACTGTACCTAAATCATACAATGTTCCATGATATAACATAGATCAACACATTCTATAATATACAATGGCAATTTTACATCCGACATATGATAGATTATTTAAGTTGTCATAAGTCTAATAATTTCCTTGATATCTAAAACAGTCAATATATATACATTAGATAAACTAATGTGCAACCCTTGCTCATAATATCTCTCAAAACCAATCACTGACACAGATAACACCTTCCCTTCATTAGACGAATTTGGGGTGTTTCACACAATAGGTATTCCCATAATAGGTAGGCCTAAAAATGCATGAACATACTCCGATATAATACCCACCTTGGTTTTATCCCCATCCACCACCCACCAAAAGGTATTAGTCAGTCTCTCCATGCTCCTAAGAACATGGTGAATAAAGATCTACATTAATAAAGATTTAACAAATCTCCATAATACGATCAAATACAAGCACAATCAAATGCACTCAACCAACTATAAATACCACTCCGATAAATTTAGTTACCATATAACATCCAACAATCTCGACAATCTTTGATGCCTCTACAAATTATCAAACAACAGAGCACAAACCATGTCTTTATCCTAAAAATGAAACTAGACATAAAAATAATTAAATCACATTTTATTTCAAATTACGTATTTCATCATTCATGTACCTAACTACATCTCCCATGTTATATTTCTAAACTATATCGATGATGTATCGTACTACATCCACCATCCATACATTTGGATTATATCGTCCATGACTTACAATAATGGCCTTTCCCTATATTACATCATCCTGCATACACACCATCGGCCATCTCCTCAAATTATCATATGCCACAGGCCATGATTTTAACTACATCAGCGAGGCTCATTTCGGATGACATCAACCAAAACATATGTCATCAGTCGTTTCACTATTTTTTTAACTGTATCGACCATGTTTCATAGGATCCGCCAAAATTTGTTCAACTACATTGGCCAGCTTAAATAACATCACCTAGTTTTAATTATCCTTAATTTCTAAATACATTGACCTAGCCGATACTATTCATACTACATGGTTATTTTTCATCAGGAAATAATCAATTCCATTGACCTATATGTTCAATTCTTGTCTCTTACTCATTTCCCATCCTATTTTTAAGTCTAAACCTAGTAAAATTCTATTACACGAAGTTTCATCCTCACCTACATTGCCTAATCTAGTCCATTGTTATTCAAAATGCTAGAATTCAAAATTAATACACGTCATACCTATACTACACTGGTTGCTTTTGTGATACGTTCACTAGCTCACCCACCTCCTCGCGTGTTGGCCATCTAGATGTTTTTTGGGTTTTCTTATGTTTCTCTATTTTTGCATTCTACAAGTATGACACAGTCTACATACAAATAAAAATAGATAAGTTGCTCATTTGTTTCCATAATTAGCCTTGCTTACAGTCATTTGCTTTCAGTTTACTTGTCAAAAGGGTTGTTTATAACACTTTCATTATTTCAAATTCGTTTGTCCTAATTAAAATTAATACACCAATTAATTCAAATTTTGATCAAACATATACTAAATAGATTTTTGGGATTTATCAAGAATCACAACAACTTAAATGATGGAACAATTAAATCCTTGTAAAATAAGAATGGTCGAATGTTTAGGAGAAGTAGAGAGACTATGGGGGGAACACAAGGAACTAGACTTATTTAGGAAGAGAGAAAGTGTGATGCTTAGAAGGACCCAGAAGAGAATGGAGGGAACATAGAAACTAAAGGGAATGCATAGACCAACTAGGAATTGAAGACAAGTTTGGAGTGGAAAAGAAAGGAGAATTGAGAAGCATCAAATGTACAATTGAAGATAAATTAGAACTAATTAATAGAAGGTTTAATGATTAATTATATAGGCAACATTATATTTAGAATGGGAAGGATAGTCTTTCTGAGCTGCTATGAAGAAACACAAGTTTAGGCTGGGTTTAGGAGTGGTCATTATAGACACTTCAAGGATAGTTCATTCACTCCAAGGGGACTCATCTCCTATAAGGATCAATAGATCAGAAGTATTTAAGGAGTTAACAATAATTGAGAAGTGGTTTGAATAAGTTACATGAGTTTTAGAGAGACATAAAAAGGAAGTTGAAGGTGAGGCCAACACATTAGTTGATCACTGTACACTTAATATAATGACTAGCATCATAACAAGGTTGCATATATGAATGCAAAAATTCCCTAAATGAATTTTAAGTAATCTATTTTCAGGAACTATGGTACTTCTTGTGGGAGCAATTGTCATGTTGTGCCATATGATGGGTATGTTGACCATGAGCAGTACTTTTTATCCTATGAATGAACTGATAGGGGAAGGGTGTCACTATAAATGTGGATAAGAGATGTGATCTTATAGGATCCTTAATTGGCAAAGATCTAGAGTTCATATTCAAGAATAACCATGTTAACTTCATCTTAACTAACATCACTATAGATGTGGATAAAAGATGTGATCTTATAGGATCCTTAATTGGCAAAGATCTAGAGTTCATATTCAAGAATAACCATGCTAACTTCATCTTAACTAACGTAAAAAGAAATTGATAGGAGACTTCATAATAAAGTAGTGTGCTAGCTAGATTATCAAAGATTTGAAATAAATTAGACAAAAGATAGGAGAATCCATATGGGACAATGGGAGAAAACATAGAGATTGCTAGTATTATGGTGAGGTCTGATGTAAGTTGAGGGCAATAATTGAAGGGAGAAAAATCAAAACCAAAGATAGATGCGAAGAAAATCTCTCATTTCAATGTCATGTCAAGAAGATGAAAGCCCCTTGGTGCGCTGCAGAGATTGTGACTCTCTGAACTTGAGAGAATCCCCCGTAGAACAAAAGACAAGAAGATAAACGTAAAGTGATTACAACCATTCACCAGGCCCACCTCTCAGTATAATATCTGATTGCGAGGAGTAAAAGGCGACAGTGAAGAACTTGACCCTGGAATAATTTTTTTGAAGGTGCAAGTAGAAAGTCGTATTCGTAACTTTTGCATGGGCGAGGGTAGATACAGTCCATCAAAGATTGTCTCTCAAATTACATAACTACTTCTGAGCTAATGAGTAGTCAAGAAAATTGGAGTTACAGTTTGAAAAACCACGGCAGTAATGTTGAACTTCAGTGTCGAGAAATATATTTTTTAGTCGTGTGACTCGTAGTTCTTTATTTTCTGAAACATCAATTTTATTTGTTTAAATACTTGAAAATTTTAAATAACCAAGTGGAAATGCTAACAAAATATATTACTGTTTATTAAGCTCCCAACATGGCAATTACATGGACTTTGGCACACCTGAACATAGGGTCTACCATTATTGGTATCTCTTTCTTGTGAGAGAAAAATATTGTTTTAATTTAATTTAATTTATATATGTTAATGATTAATTTTATTTATAGGCTAACAATTATATGAAGGTGTAAGACAAATACCAATAAAATAAAAAAAGTTGTGTTTTTAATTAATTAAAAGACAAACAAGGGTTTGTAAAAAGTTGTTCATCATTTTATAAAAAAAAAATATATAAAATAAAGAATAGATATGAATTACCCGTGACAAAGATATCTTGTTGTGTACTTACTTTTTCTATGCAATTTACTCACATTAAATTTTAAAAGAGACACACTTGAAAATATTTAATAACATTTTATACAACATAATCAATACACTACATTTGACACATCTGATTATTGTTTAAATATTAGAAACTATTGTTTCATTCTAAATTATTTGATAAAGATAAATACACAATACCGAATATGCATATATTCTTCCTTCACATTATATTTTGGTTTTATTGTTTAATATCAAAAGCTAAAGCGCACATGAAACATTCAAATATAGTCCTGAGATAAATAGAGTCATGAACTACCTCTTTAGAATCGATACTAAGAACATAGAGTGAAATTTTATTCCTTCAAATCAATAAGAATCACACATATTTATATATTTTTCATATCTACTAATAGTGACATGTACTCATGCCTCAACATGACACTTATTTTATGAATAATATACGAAGACTATTACCAATATTCCTGTATGTGGGAAATTTAACTTACATAATCAAAATGTATTTTTCTATGGTGCTAATTTTATCTAATTATTATTTTGGGTTTGTTACAGTTTTATAAATCAATCTACACATCTTTAAAAGGCATGGGTGGCTATTTCCATTAGTCTCATAGCATGATGAATAGTCACAAATGGATTAACCACAACTATATTCCCCTCTCTCCCTGATGTTGTTTCCAACATTTCTTCTTTGACCATGATCATCAACTATCCATTCCAAAAGAAACTAAGTTTGGTATTGTAGAACCCTCTATTTTTGGTACACAATTTTTAATATGTTCTTAAAGGTGTTATATAATATCCTTTTCATAGACTCATTTTTATCCATATTTTCCTCCATTAACATCATCTCCCCTTCCATTTTTGTTCTTTCCTTCAATTATCCTTACAAATCTACCTCACCCCATCTATCTAAGTCTAGGAAAATTAAAAGCTACATTCTTAATATCACAATCCAATTGTTTCCTTCAAACACTTCTACAACCCTAATAGGGATGATTAAATACTAGAAATGTAAAGACTGAAGCAGTTAATCTCTAAGTGGTCAACTCAGAGTTTTAAATATTAGTATAAACACTAGGGTATATAAGGAAAAATCAAAAACCTCCCTTGCCTCTCTAGATTATAGGTAAAGAGGTCTTTCTCAACATGCCTCATAGGATTGATTGAATAACATCTATGAAGATCAACCAAATTTAGATCCCTAACCTACAATGTTGCAACTAAAACTTGATCCTTAAGTTTTTTAATGTAGCCAAATTTAATTCAATCTAAAATACTTAGAATAACAATTATTTTTGAAACATTGATTTTGACAAATATGCCTAGAAGTTGGATTTGATCAAAATGAATAGTACCCAATTAAGTTATTTTGATGCCTAGTCTAAAACAAAAGAAACAAAACAAAACAAAACGGAAAAAAAAAATGACAACCAACCTCTTCAAATACAAGACCCAAATGTCCAATAAAAGCCACAAATCAACTGCAAAGATGGAAAATTTCAAAATTATTGCTCGAAATTATTTCAGAATCCTTGTCAAAAGAATCTTGAAAAACACTAATTTTTGTATGATAAATTTAACATAAAAATTGTATGTGAAAATGATTATTTAGCCATAATGAAATCAAATGGACTCCTCCTAAATGGCACATAATACTTATGATGGGTCATGGCCTTCTCCCAAAGAGTTGTCTATTTATGCCTCCAAATTTATCCCTTCATTTTTTCAACACAATTATGTATGTATTAGCTTATATCTTTCTAGTCAAAATGAGATTATAATATAAATTAAATTTACAACTAAAATAAATTCTTTTGTTACATGTTGGTATAGTAAAGTTCAAATGCCTTGAATATCCAACCTATCCCCCCCCGCTGCCGCCCCCCCCCGCCCCCCAGCCCCCACACACACACATATATAAAATTGTCCATAAGATAGAAACAGACCAAAACTAACAACATAAACCTTATAAATAACAGAAATTAACCCTGATGATGTGAGAAACTAGGGATGAGTGACGTATAATAGTCTTCGTAAGAAAAATGGTTCCTCTTAGCTATGAAATCATATTGGGAAATAATTATGGAAAATAGGGGATCTCCACAATATAGATTCAAGAGTTAGTGCTAGGAGGAAGTGGAAAGACCTATCAGGCAAGTAATCTCCACATGATTGCAATACCATTTGTAATGGGGACCTGATCCCTCAGAGGAAAGAATCATCCTACACACAAGGGATGAAAATTAGGTCCTTGACCTCTCTAAGTAGTTGTAGTGTACTGGTTTCATATGTTGCTTGTGTAGATATCACTGGAAACGTAGCTTCCTTGAAAGCATAGTAAATGTTAAAATGAATAAATAAATATGTAGATTTGAAGGCAAATACAAAGAGTTTACTTATGATTGAATCTACAAAGGCAGGGGTTGAAGAAAGCAATTTGACAAGAAAAAGAAGAAGCAACATTGCTTTGGTTAGATTTAATGAACAAAAATTCATATATATATATATATATATATATAAATATAAATATAAATATAAATATAAAAGTGGAGGTAATAAGCCTTATATTAGACAAATCTATGGTGGGAGTTAGGCAATGAAAATGTCTACATCATAAATATATTATATGTAGTTCTAAGCAATTTACATCTAAGAAATATTATGTGAGACAAATCCACGGTGAGAGCTTGACAATGAAAACACTTTTGACATACTTTTATTAGTTTCCAAGCAATTGACATCGAAAGTACAATTGAAAGGAATATACAAATATGTTAGACATGTGTATGATGGGAGCTTGGCAATAAAAATATCTCCCAGGTAAATATATTAAACGTAATTTCTAATAATTTAGATTTAAAGAAGTACAATTGAAAAAAAATAAACTTTATCTCAGAAAAAATTACTGTAAGAGTTTGACAATGAAATTTCCGAACAATTTACACCAGGGTACAATTAAAGGAAATATGCTTTACCCTGGACAAATTTATGGTGAAGACTTCTCAATAAAATTTCCAAACAATTTACTTCTACGTTGCAACTTGCAAAAATTGCTTATCCTAAACAAATCTTTAATAATAGCTTGGCAATAAAATTTACAAACAATTTACATCCCAGGTGCAACTAGAGGAAATATGCCTTATCCTAGACAAATCTAGGATGAGGGCGTCGCAATGAAATTTCCGAACAATTTACATCTAGGTTACAACTGGCCATGGCTTTTAACGTTTTCAAAACGTTTATGTATTTTTCACGGTAGGTTTTTAGAATGTTTCCATATTCAGTTGGAAGTTGCTTCTCTGTTGACCCATAATATGCTCTTTATTAGAGGCAAATGCCCAATAATTTGCTCTGAAGATTGTTGGTCAGAGTTTGTTGGCTTCGAGTATCACAGTTCAATACAGTCTGTGACTCTATTTGACTGGCTTATGGATCAAAGCGCCTATCTCTGTAAAGGGATGAACAGAACGTTGTACGAAGCTGCAAAATCAGGGAGTGTACAAGTTCTTGATGAGCTTGCCCTGCATGACATTTTCAACGAGGTAACGCCGGCAGGAAACACAGCGCTGCATATAGCCGCGTATAACGGCTCCCTGCCTTTCCTTGAAAAGTTGGTCGAACTCTCAAATACAAATCCAAATGATGGGATGAAACTTTTGAAAGCTAAGAATGAGGGGGGAAACACTGCCCTGCACGAAGGGGCTAAGGGAGGAAATGAGGGGGTAGTGAAGATTTTATTGCAGGAGTGCCCATATTTGGTGAATGAGACGAATGGAGCAGGGGAAACGGCTCTGTTTAGAGCTTGTGAGGGAGGTCATGTGAAGATGGTTGAAATGTTGTGTCCTGTAACTCCTATGGAGCAGCACAAGAGATTTGATGGCCAAACACCTTTGCATCTTGCAATTCGTAAACTGCGCATACGTATGACTCTTTATTTTATGTTTTATATAATTTCCAAACAATCTAATGACTCAGTTCAATTAATTTTATATATATACATATATAATCTTCTTTTTTGGTACTGTATTTTTAAATCATCATCAATAGTAATTATACTTCTGATATTAATGTATGTTAAAAGAATCTGAAAAATTAAAATATTTATATTTCAATTTTCTAAATAAAAATAAAGTTAATGATTACTGTTGAACTGAATGTTTATATTGAATGTAAATTCACACAAAAACAAATTAAAAACTTTAATTAAACTCAGATCATTTAATTTATTAATAAAATTTATATAAATCATTAATTTTTATTGAAAGTTAAATTATTTATTTATAAATATAAATCCACATTAAAATATTAAATCTTATTTCTTTTAAAAATTAAAACTTCTTTTAAAAGTTTGAACATTTAACTCAAATCAATTAATATATAAATATGAATCCACACAGATGTATTAAATAATGTAATATAAGTCCAAATCAAAATATTAAATCCTGTTTTTATAAAAACTCTAACGTCTTTCAAGATTTGAACATTTGAACTTAGATCGACATATAAATATGAATCCACACAAGGGCATTGAGTAACTTAGGGTACAGTAAATAACTTTGCTTTAATATAATTTTACCCTTTCAAATTTTGCTTCCAGCTAAGCTTGTCGTACTAAAACACCATCCTTCTTTATTTATTTATATATTTTAAAAAAAAAAACTCATACAATTCTTATGTTGTGTTTAATTTATTTCAAGATGGTTTTTATGAATTATTGTTTTCATAATAGTATTTTTTAAAAAATATCCAATAATAATTATAATGTGAATGGTGCGAATTGCAGTTTTTAGAAAATTTTCTCTACTGGGTCTTGTATGTCTATCATAAGTTTTGATTTCTTGTCTTTCTCTATATCATATCAATTTTAAAGTATTTTAAAGATTAACTCAAATTTAATTTGGTTTTAAGTTCATGTTTTTGGGTATATTAAGTTTTTATAAGTAACTTTTAATTAAACTATCATAATCATTGTTTTTTATGTTGGGAAGCATGGTGTCAAACTAAGTTCTAAAATATGTCCTGAAGGTTTAAGGAGAGGTACATATTTTGATAATCCTTCTTCATATAATATTTTTTTAAAATAGATGTTGAAAATATTTTTAGATAGTATAAAAATAATTATCATATTATATATTATGTTGGCCACATACCTTCTAAGGATTCCCTTAACATATAGATTAGACACCATTGAAAGCCTTTGGGGTTTCAAGTTACTGGAGCCCATAACCTCATTAAGATATTTTTCTTGTTTTCCTTTATAAAAACATCAAAGGTGAAAACTTTTATTTCTAAGTCAATTTGTAATTTTTTTCAAAATACACTAATGAGTGTCTCCATGGTCCCGTAATTTTAAGTTCTCTAAGTAAACATCACTTAAAGTCTCTGTTTAGGTTGAGTTACCAAGTCTTCCTCTTTCATTATGGGCCTTTTGCTTTGAGATGTTCAAATCCATAAAGCATGTGTTTTGCAGTGAACTATACATGTTTTATTTTATGCATCCCAATAATTGTGTCTGTGTCAAGGCTCATTTGACTATGGCCTTGAAAGAGTTTATCGATACTCAAGTAGAGATTGAACACTTATTATATAAATTCACTTACATCAACTTTTTGAACATATATTTTAAGTGTGCGTCACCTGACCTTAGGATTTGGGACTGTCCCCTCATGGCTTGCTCAAGGATATATCCAAAGCAAATGTCACCTGAAAAGTAAAAGGTGGATAAAAAGTATGGTTGGTGGACCACTGTGTCAATAAGAAATTGGCCATCAAGAATAATAAGCCTAAGATCATTACCACTTTTGCCAATAGAAATCCCTAATAGGGTGTGAGAAAAGTGGATAATGTTATTCCTCTTATTGTCCTTGTTCCTCAATCTCTTAATCTATCAACTACCCTAAAAATCATTATTTCTTAATAAAATCACTTTCCAAATGTAACTTTTAGTGTTGGGGACATACTCAACTAGCATTTCCACCATGTAGTGATCATGCAGTCCACCTCATTATGGTAGTGATTCTCCATAGGAAGAGAATGTGGCTAAACACCACTCCATCTCACTAGGGGATTTTTGACTACCACATCAACAACCATTATTGGGTAATCATTTTTTCATACTTGGCTCGAGGAGGGCTAAGAGGATGGGTAAGGATAATTTCACCTGGAGGATTATAGTCAATGTCTAAGGCCTTAGTTGGTCCTCTCACAAATTATTTATGCATTTCATTTGTCAGTGGTTGGGAATGTCAGATTTTCTTTGTTTGCAAGAAGTTAAGATTTTAGGGTTTCTTTTGTAGACCTCCTTAGCAAGTATCTAGTCTGACACATGATAATTTTCCACTTCTCATGAAGATGAATGTGACATTGAAAGTCTTTTGGTTTCACTAAAAATTTCCTCTTTAATTATTGCAATAACACATGAGTTTATTTGGGTTACGCTTAATATTGATGACTAGTTAGTTGTTTGGAATCTCCTTATCTTAGAAGTCTGTTTTTATGCATTTTGGGCAGATTGTTGCGCCCAACCCAAGTTTAAACAAATTAACTATGCTAGTAACAAAAGCTTTTTTTGTATGCATTTGGGTGTGTGTGTTAAAAGAAGAAAAATAGGGGATATGGTTTGAAGAAGAAGGAGAGCAGGGGCGTAGAACAGAGACTGGTGGCCAGGTGTGTGTTTATCTTAATATATTAATGAATTGAGTTCCTCGTTGTTGAAAAATTCATTTTTCTGAGAAAGGCATTGTTGAAAGTCACTAGGCGCAGCCATATGACTTCTAGTCATTGTTTTTAAAGCATTGAGTTTATTGTAATTTTGCTGAGCCACTTAATTGTTTAAAATTCAAACCGTTTCAATATATATATAAATTTGTTTGGGGCGCTCAATGCGTTGAGTCAATAAAACACCTATTTCCATTGTTGAGCCAAATATATTGGCTGGGCTGTATTGTTTTAAAATACATTGTTTGAAATTCTCACCTCTTGTAATGCTGGGTGTGTTGGGCCACCCCAACAATTTAAATATAACTTCAGCCAATGGAAATGTTATGCTGGACGTTTTTTTTTAAAATGTGTTAAAAGACAAATGATAGTTGGACACCTAGACGGAGGTCTAAGACCATTGCAAAGAAAAGATATTGTCTTGCTAGGCGCTTGATTTAGAAAGAGAGTCTTGATTGAAGCTTTATTCTTTCAGTCCAAATTAAGACATACAGAGTCTACCAGAACAGCTCCTTATAGCTCAAAAGTCCAAAATTTGTCTTCTTTCAAGAAATTTTGGGTTGTTAAATTTCAAAGTGATATTCTGTGTAAAGAAGAAACAATTCGTTCAAAATATATGTTTTATGCCTGCCATTTGAGGCTTTCTGATCATAATGTAAAAGTTTGCTAAAAAAAATTAGTTTAGCCTGTGTGTTGCAAGTTATTTTCATCAAAATATTGTATAACTTGGATCCACATCTACCACAGTTTTCCATCTAGGTCGAGTGGTAGAATGACACAATCATAAACACCTTCTTCCTCTAACACTAGAGAAAGTAGATTATGTGATTTTGAAAGTGTGTTGATGGCATTGTATCTAAGGAATCATAGAGGGTTTCCTACTTGCTTGAGAAAATACCCTTCGATACTTAGTTACAGGCATAACATTCCCACACAATCACAAGATTAATTTTTTTGAAAGATATGATACCATAGGTGCTCAAATTAGGGCCCAAATGCAATAGCTTGAGATTGGTGTGTAAGGATTTTTTCAATCTGGGCACTAATGTTTACCTAGTGTAAAATTTGGGTGATCTGCACTGCTTTCTATGTCTTTATTCTTTTCTATGTTTTCCCTGTGTCTAATTTTTAAAATTGAGCATGTGTGCTGAAATTTATTTGTGAATAGCAAAGTAGGAGCCTTATAATTATGTAAAAACCCTATAAATTCCCCCTATTTTGAGGGTAGTTGTGAAACCTATGTAATAATTGTCTTCAAAATAAGTAGCTTTGCAAAATATGTTAGATGGATAATATGCATGATATTTCAATACAATGTATAAACACAACATTGGAATGTAAAAATATCTTAGCATGAATAAGTAATGTAAGATGTATGTTGTAATCTAGCATTTCACAAAGGTGTCAAGATATATCTAATCAATGTGTATAGCAACAAATATAAGTAGCTACATAGGAGGATGGGGCATGATGTCCATCAAGGTACCCAAGTAGGGAAGGTAGATGCATGAGGTCCCTCATGGAAATAAAAATTAGTGTGTGTGTGTGTGTAATAAGAAAATATAAGTGTCATGATGAAGAAGCATACACAAAAGTATACATACAAAACACATGATGAACACAAAAGTAGGCCAAAGGGCCACAATTTAAGGGACATTGTCACACACCACAAAATATGATAATGAAGATATACAAGGACATGTTCAAATGTCCACATATGCACATAAAAAGGAATTTGGGTTAGATCCACATGAAAGGACATGTTTAAATGTCCATATATATAATCAAGAAAGCACTTACAATGGACATGGGCACATGGCCAAGCCATACAAATAGACAATTGACATAGAGCCCAAAAATAATGGCATATTCAAAAATCCCTTAAATATAGAAGAACTATAGGAAACATAATCAAGTCCAATTTAGGAAAATTAGAAATGAAATCATATATAACTGTGTAGTCAAAATCGATGTAAGTACTAGGATGTACATATACTGAGTCTATCTAGTGATAGTTGCCAAAAATTTTGATGAATGAGTAGCAATGATCAACATTAAGGTATGTCAAGGCGTAAAATGGAATTTATAGTACATAAAGATATAAAATTATAGTAACAACTTTGTATGAGATGCCCCCAAGTGGATGGATGTATGAAATGTATAAACCTGGATCAGTGTGTATGTCTCTAGTGGGTAGATGATAACAAGTCTAGATTAGTGTAGTGGATTGGAGTCCTGTATGTAATATTTAAGCACTCAAAAACAAGTGAAACATATGTGTGATAAAACTGACTATATACTAAAATGGATAACAATATGCAATATCTACCAAGTTTTATAAATGCAAACATAGCAATGCATATAATATGTAAATTTTGTGTTTATTGAAATATTTGAATGTTATATTATTTTTGTCTTTTCTAAGTATAAGCTATGTACAAGTAAATGAAAATAAGCTATGCACAAGGAGTGAGAGAGATAAGGAAAGTATATACAAGAGTAGTAACCATATTAACCAATGAATCTCATGAGAGACTCACTATCACCGTGACTTGTGTCAAAAATAGGAATGGTAATATCTCATGTAGTGTGATTGATATGTTCCAGTTGAATGTTGTTTCAGTAGGAATATGAGTATTGTTAATCATTAGAATCATAATATTGTTCAACATCAAAATTATGATAACCTAGAATGCTAGAGGGAAATGCCTCATATTGTGGAGTTGACATTTCTGAGATCTAAAAAAAAACATGATATGAATGAATATGGACACTTATGATTCTATACACTCCATACATTTGGTAGCTCTAGTGAGGAAACTATTTCCCAAACTTTCATGAAATGTCCCTCCCAACTTCCTCCCTCTTCATCATTGTACATAAATAATTTTGATTCTCATAAACCTATTTTCTTATTGGAAATTCAAAAGTGTTTTCTTAAACCTTCAACTAGAGAAATTGGCCCTACTCACCCTTGAACACTAGGATGATCCACAAAGTTTTTTTCAGTATCATGCAAGTTGGGGACATTCTCATGAAAAATGCAAGTGACTTAGGAACTTTGATATTGAATTTCTCTTTGGTCCCAATTTTGATAATGAAACCATGATACTTGAATGTTAATAAGCTTATGATAAAGTAGCTAAATCACATGATTCCAAAGTCAAGTATGATGCTCTCAATTAGTGTAAAATATATTACATCGACCCTTATCCACATTATACTTATAAAAATTTCACCAATTACATAATTTTTCAAGAAATGTCTATACAAGTTTATGAAAATTTAGATGCTTCTCTTTCAAATAAATTTCCTATAACTTCCATGATTCCTAATAAAATATCAGTTTCTATGGATGATCCTCCTTTATTCATTAGTGTCCAAATTAGTGATATTCAAGTCAAGTGTGCTTTGATTTATGAAGGGTCACACACTTGTGTTTCTTCACTTGATTTCATTAAGACTCTTTAATAATCTAAATGCAATCTTAAATCTACCTAAACTACATGCCAAAACTATGATTGAAGGCAAATACCTCTCCTTGGTTTTGTGGCTCCCATTCATAGTTCTTCCCATCATGGTTAGAGTTAAGGACATGGTTTTTAATCTCCTTCTATCTAACAACGTTTTAATTGGCTGACCCAAAACACATCACATGAGATCCATTGTCTCCTACATGTCAGTGTGTTAAATTTACCCATAATGGTGCTATATATAATATTAAAGGAGATACTGATCCTTTTAAATTAAAAAATTTCCAAGATCATGGTATTTTTAAAATGCCTACCCTTGAACCTTTTCCCAACATCCCTTTTTAAAAATATTAAATATTTAACTCTCTCATGAATTCTAATAGTGGTAACAATAGACACCTCAAATTTGTAGGAAACATACCTCATAACCTATATTATATTATGATAATGGTAAGCCTGATGAGTCAGTTTTAATATCAAAACCTTGAATCTACCTTACGGCATTACTGCTAACTTACCCCCTTATTTTTAACCTCATTCTCTCCAAAATTTGACTGACAAAATTTATGCTTCAATAGTCAAGCCTAAAAAATCAATTCCTCATTCTTATTTAAATCATAGATTAATTGATAACTTCCAAGTCAATTTTCATTCACCTAATCATGAAAGCTGATATTCACCAGATGACCCATTCTTAGTTGGTTCTGTTCAAGCCAAGGATGTAAAAATTATTTATCATCACTCTTCTTTATAGGATTCTTGTGAGTCTACTTTTCAATCACATGGTAGACATGGTTCCTTCTCCTTATACTACACCTAATATTATTTCTTCTTCCATTGACGTTCAAAAGTCTCAAATGGATTAGGCACCACCTTATTTCCATTCTACTCTAGTCACCTTTGGGCCTCTTAGGAGTATGCTAACTGATCATGGCATGATAGGACCTTATTCATTCACTACGCTTTTTAATCCTTTCAAAAACATTTCCCTAGTAATGTTAGCCACATTACTTCAACTTATACTAAGTGTATCTCTTATATCCATATATCCTAATTAAGATCCTACCCATAGATGCATGGATCATGGTTATTTATTTGATGAAGTTTTACCCATGCCAAAATTTGACTCTCCATCTATATTATAGGAAAATAAGTCATATTATGAGTTTCATAAGATAGTTGGTCATTGGGACAAATATTTTAAATCATACTAAAGATTCTTAGCACAATAATAGACATAGAGCTTTGTTCCTATCACATATAGTAAATCTCTCCATTTAACTACTCCAAGATGCACTTATTGTTTTCATGGTAAGAATACACACACTTAGACATATTGTCACCATATTCGATAATATGTTGATGTAATTCATATTAAATTAACACATCCCTATAGTAATAAGATATTTCCACCTCTTAAGATATATTTAGACTATATTTCCAATCACAAGGAAATCTATTTATTTTGGCATCAGTGTACTACACATTATATAGACATATGTAGAGTAATCCAATAGCATTTACCATGATTTTCCATGGCCTACACCTTTACCTTACTAGAATCACCATTAGGATCATTCTCAGATGAAGGTTAAACCTTCTCCAAGACCCATGCATTTTTAAAGATCAAAATATGTCAACCATACCCCAATGTACATTCCTAGCATTGATTATCCTTAGTAAGAGGCACCATGTCCTCCTCATTAGTCTTCTCATTTTCTTACTTTCTCCATAGATATCTTTCATTAGGATGTCCTTGAATGAATCTCTATGAAGATAGATAAGACCATGCTCATATCTAGATGTCAGTTATAATAGGACTTCCTAGATGTTATTAATGATGTATGATAGGATATATATCAGTATTTATGAGCAAATCATTATGTGACATATCATATTACTCTTCACATTATCATATGATTATATTTGATATTTACATTTCATTTTGAGAATTGGTGATGCCTTATTTTTTATATTTCCCTTATATCATGGTTCTCTCTCATTTTCAAAACTTTAATTTTGTGCATATAACTTACATTTATGACATCTTATTTATATTATTTTTTCTTTCATTATACTTACTTTAAACTTTTGTTTTAATGTTATAACTTGGGTAACACCGCAAAGTCTTCTTTTTTATGTTTTTATTTCATTTCGTGGTGATAATTTCAATACATGTATTCATTCCCCCTCTTTTTGGGATGTTCACTACTTTCATAAGTACTTGTGCTAGCTCTTTTGTAAGATGGTACAACTTCTTAGTGACTTGGATACAACTAAACCTAGCCCACGCCACTTCTATTACTCTACCTTAAATATTTATGATCAGCTATAAGTATACCCATAATTTTACCACTTATTGTATGGGGTATGTGCATGAAGTTGGGGGATAATTCTATGGACATTTTACGTAACACGATCACGTTATTGAAATTATGGCTCGGTAATTACCAAGCCATAACGCGTATGAATTATTTAGAAAATAATAATGTGTAAATGTTATTGTAAATTCAAAAAACACTTATGTATTAAATAACACATACCCATTGCTTTTTTATAAGTCTAAAACCATTTCCATGAGAATTTGCAAGTTGCACGTGAATCCAACTTTGTCCATAAGATTATATTTACTACTCTAAATATTAAGTATAATTTTACATTTATACTTTAAATTTATTTTAGTAAATATAAGAAATTAAGATTGCTCAACATCTGATAGAGTTTGTCTCATAGTTGCATGCCTTACGATGTGGAAAATACTTTTTCAAAATCCAATCAGGTCAATACTTAGGCATTTTCAGGGTCTAAGTATTAAACCTAGGGATTTTAGGACATAAATTTTGAAATTGATATCTATTTTTGGTAAAAATATACTCATTTTTAGGTTTTTGTGCCTTCTAAATTAATTATTGGCATTTCTAAGAGTTTTAGGTTTGTCAAAATTGAAGTTTTCAAACCACTTACTTTGAAATTAATGCAAATTGATGTGATTTGGGTAGCATAGGTCACATTAATGACCTCCACACATTAAAAAAGCACTTTGTATTAGTTTCACTTGTTCATCATCCTTCCCTCATCCTTGATCACTTCCTATTCATGCCTCATCACCGATAATCACTTTTTTTTATCATTCTTCATTTTCCCTAATCACTCCCTCATTGACCCTCACTATCCCTAGTCATCTCTAATCACTCCTTGATAATCCTTGATTGCTCCCTAATTGACCCTCACTATACCTCATCATCCTTAATAACTCACTCCTTGTCCCTTTGCATCCCTCGTCACTACCTCATTGACCCTCACCATCCCTAATAATCACTCCCTCATTGTCTCTTACCATCTTCATCATCCCTAATCACTCCCTCATTGGACTTTACCATCCCTAATCTTTGATTCATCATCCCTAATCACTCCCTCCTAATCCCTCATCATCTCTAATCACTCCCTTATTATCCATAACCATTCCTCATCATTTATAATTAGTCCCTCATTTCCCCTCACCATCCCTCATGACGTGAGCCCTATTGCATACTCTGCTTATCCAAGATCTTTGCAAATATCCATGTAGATTTCACTTTGTATTTTATTGGCTGATCTCTATTTTTGGATCCTACACACATTTAAAATTAACATCTACATTTTATTCATTTAATTTATTCTACACCATTCTTTGGATGGTCTCACTAAACTATTCAGTATATTCTCCTTACTCAATGCATTGAATCTCTCTTACTTTGAGACTATCATCCTTACTAGTATTTACATTTTATAAAAAATTAGATCAAATATTGTCTGTTATTCCTTAGGCTTTAATAAGGATCTAAAAAAATTCCTTCCACTCTTTTGAGTTCTCTCTATCTTCTTCTCAACCCTACTTAACTTCATAACACAATCCTCATATCATACACCACCTATTACTCTATTATAGACTCTTCTTGTATGGATTCAAATAATCAAATCAACCTCATTTATGGATACCTTGTAATATATCTCATTTATTCACAAATTCAAAATATTTGGTTCAACTATTTGATAACTTATTTTGGCTCTTTCTACTCTCATATTAGGTTTTTAGGTTTCCTTCTACCCTGTCTACCATACAGTCCCACCCCCATCCATACTTATCCATACTTAGATAATTTAAAAACACTATATTATATTTTTTGATGTTTAACTCAAAATTTTCACCAAATTTCATGAATTATTGACTGTTACAACTCCTAAAAACTCAATTTGAAAGTAAAAACCCTATTATAGGGTTTAGACTAGTTTCACAGACCCGAGAAGGGTCAAAACGAGATTTCAACCTTACAAAGGCAATTATAATGAATTTGACTATTGGATTAGGTCTGATTTGACCTTATGCACATTTTTGAAGTGTTTTATTTCCCTTTTTAAGCTTCAGTAGGTTGACTTAACCAAATTTGAATAGACTTTGTACTCAGTCACAAGTTTATAGTAATCTCAGAAGAGGTTATTTGTTATAATTCATTCCAAAAAGGGTTTTAAATAAACATAAAGGTTTAAAATCCTCTGTAGAATGTTTACATAGTTTAAAAAATCAATGCCTTCCATCTTTAACACTCAATTTTCCAATATACAGGAGATACCACTTTGATTGTGTTAAGTTTCTTGATGATTGCAGGACTGTGTTAGTTTTATTTTTTCTCATCCAAAGACATGAAAGATAATTTAAAGACTATAATAATTCATGA
The DNA here is from genome assembly GCA_037957365.1 of Torreya grandis. NCBI lineage: Eukaryota > Viridiplantae > Streptophyta > Pinopsida > Cupressales > Taxaceae > Torreya > Torreya grandis. Next base: position 1,321,293 of record JARHVA010001226.1, on the reverse strand, counting down.
TAATATTAGAATAAAATAACCAACATATACATTTGAATGTTCACTATAATATATGCATATACTTTCTCACATAGATGTATACTTAGAAATTTTGCTCATAGAAGACAGGGTTGTGTTGTTTAACATAGAATGTCCTTAGAAGAATAAAAACATACAATGTTTAAAGAATATTAAGTAATTTTTATGTAAATTTAATAATTACTCATACATTCTAAAATCCCACCAAATAGAATATCCTCTTCCACAAGACTTTGACCTTCACTCATATTTTAAGGCACAATTTGTAAAAGCACATGGCATACAATTTATAATTTGAACATTCAAAATATTTGAAATTCAAATGAGAAATTATATAATCACCATCAAATAAAATTTATGTTAAACTTACCACTCACAAAAAGAACAAAAATAACTTTTTACTAATCGTGTTTCACAATCATGCACACTATCAACTATCTTTGCACATATTCAAGAAGATGCAGGGTTTGTTTTCTTTCTTATTTGAAAATAATCAAAACTTGTATTTATTCACTTGTTTTGTGTTATTTACATTCATCCTTTTGAATCCTACCCCTTTCAAATCTCTTGAATATGAATCTGAATACAAATTAAGACATAGACAAGACTCTTATTATGAAATAACCATAATCAAAATTCTAACTTCTTTTGTATGTTGAGAGTGTCCTCAACTAACTCAACTACTAACATATTTCTCATATATTAGTTTAGGTATATGTGTTTTAACATCCTAAAATTCTCTCTAATGTCTAACCACACCAAATTCAACGTTGGACTTCTTGAAACAAGATTGAAGTCTCTATGAAAGTTTAAAAATTCAAATGTAATATATAGTGAGAAAGTCCAATACAACTCTAATTCAAAATTGACATAAATTTATAAACTTGGAAAGACTCCTACATACTTATTATAGCCTTTACCACCTTCTAAATACTCTAAACATGTAAACTAGATCACTTCTTATATTGTGTAGTGTTGCTTCTGTATCACCTCATCATCCCCAATCATTATTTCATCATACGTCATCATCTATAATCACTCATTCCTCATTGGTCATCTACCCTAATCACTCCCTTATTAATCCTCATCATCACTCATCATACATATTCACTCTATCATCCTCCCTAATCACTACCTCATTGACCCTCACCATCCCTCATCATCCCTATTGACTCCCTCATCATCTCTACTCAATTCCTCCTCATCCCTCCTCATCCTTAATCACTCCATCCAATACCTTGATGGTGGTATTTTTTTAGAGTTTAACAATGTTAGGAGATACAAGTGGAGAGTTGAGTGATAGCATAAAATATAAGACATAGTGATCAAAATGATGTGGAGATAAATTTGAAACACAAATATTTAACACCTATGAAAAATATGGGCCTATTATAAATCATGTAATTCAGAATTGAAAATCTGCTAGAAAAAGAGAAGCAATTAAAACAACCATAACACTAAAACTGGGTAGTAAATACATGAGGATCACCAACCTATGTGATTTCCTGAAACTAATCAATTTATTTTCATATGAAGACATTTTATGATCCAAATAATTATATTTAAGGAATTATATTTATATGTATATTGATTGAGTCATCATACCAGAGAGTGGAAAATAATTTTCAAATGATTAGATTAAGTAGTCAAAAATTTGAAAGTGGTTCTTGATTTATAACTTCAATATTCAATCCAATGTAGAGTGTCAAAATATGAGCTCTCTACTTGCACATCTTGAGAAGTGGGTATAAGTTATCTAGCACTATAAAAAGTTAATTAGATAATATATTATGGACCCAATGATATGGTCAGTGCTAAAAATATCTCTACTTATCCCAACAAGAAACTATATGAATTAAAAATATTATTTCATTAACAAATGTAGATCAATGGTGAGAAAATACACTTCATCATTTATAATGTAAGTGAAAAGAATTTAATTTACTCTAAATCATATTTTCAAAAATTGAACTTGAAATTTATATATCATCCATAACCATAAGCTAGTGTATGGTCTAGTGTAAGTTTTGAGAAATGGATCACCTAGTAGTGTCACTTGGTGTACAAAATCAAACTTTTTAAATATGCATTCCTTTGTGACATCTCACCATTATAGATGTGTTATGTTTTACATGTGGTCAACCATGTATTTACAATTGAAATGTATTCTATGAAGTAAATCCTTGAAATTTTGTTATAGATTATCTGATTTGAAATACCATATATCATACTTAGTTCATAAGCTTTCAGTCATTAGTGCCAAGAAGTGCAAGAATATTGACAGTTCTAGTAAGAAGTATACTCTTAATGGTAAAAACTAAATGTTTAATGACATCTTTATGTCACCATATCATAGTGGTTTATGCAACAGTAACCAAAGTTAAATAATTGAACCATAAAATAGATGAATACAAAGATATCTTTCAGTCACCTAAATAATTTCATGCATACTATACACTAAACACTACTATTGATTTGATCCCTTAACTACCTCTACATCAAAACTCTTTATATAAAATATCATTTCTAGATAATGAATAGATCAAGTGGTAGGTCCATGAAATCATGGATGATGGACACATCATGCCCAAATCATTGCCTTGCAGAAACCCAATTTTATTTGTGCCAAAGTTGTGAATCAATTAAAAAAAATCTTAACAAGATTAACATGAAAAACTATCCTCATTTAAATATTAAGGCATTTTTATTCCATATCCATGGTGTACAAGTGTTTCCCAAAATTGATCTTAAGTTTGGGTATCATCATATTCATGTTAAACCTTTAGACATTTGGAATATAGTCTTAAAAACAAAGGAAGGATTGATTGACTAGTTGATTATGCCTTTTAGGTTAACTCATATAACAAATTCATTCATTTCAAGATGCTGAATGACATATTCAAGCCCTTTACCTATGGATTTTTTCAATCTACCTTGATGACATCTTAATCTTTAAAAAACATGGGTGAACATCTACACAATGTTGAACTAGTGTTTCACATTTCGTAGAAACATGTTTTTGTCATAATATGAATAAATGTTCATTTTTCATGATTGAGATAAAATATTTGGGACACATTACACACATAAGGATTGCATGTGTGAACCTAACCAAGATTCAAGTTATACATAAATGAGAAAAAACTAAATAGCTTTGCATTTGATTCAAATCTTCTTAGAATCAGAAAATTATACAAGAGATTTGTGTTTAATTTTTATATTTTTAACTAAACTACCAAAGGTGGAATTGAATAAATTTTTATTTATTCAACTGCAAAACAAAGATAATTTGATGAATTAAAAATTAGACTCTATTTTGTGTTAATACATATATTACTTGACTATAAATTTGGAAAATCATCCAATTCATTCAATAATAAAGTTGACTATCAAAAATGGGTATTGAAAATAGAAGTCCTAGAAAAGAGTTAATTTATATTATAATGGATTAAACAACCTATGATTAAAATCAAAGATATATTTAGGGTATATACTTATGACAGATGATGAGGGAGGTATTATGGATGGTAAGGGATGGTGAGGGTCAATGATGGGGTGATGAAGGATAGTAAGGGATGGTGAGGGTCAATGGGGGAGTGATTAGTGATGATGAGGGATGAAAAAATATTGATTAGGTATTGTGAGAGATGAGAAGTGAATGATTAAGGATGATGAGGGATGGTGATAATCAATAAAGGAGTGATTGGGGATGATAAGCTCAAATGATTAGAGATAATTAAAGACAACTAAGGCTAATGAAGGAGTGATTAAGTATCAGGAGGGAGTGAGTAGGTATCAGGAAGAGATTAGGTATGATGAGGAATGAAGAAATAGTGATTAGGGATGATGAAGGATGGGGAGGGAGTGATTAGTGATGGGGATAGTGAGGGTCAATGGAGGAGTTATTATGAATGATAAGGGAGTGATTAGAGATGACTAGGGGAAGTGAGGGTCAATAAGGGAGTGATTAGGGACAATGAGAATTGCTGAGAGAGTGATTAGGGGTAATGAGGGATGAGTAAGAAGTGATCAAGGATGATGGGTGATGATCAAGTGAAATTAACATGTAAATTGGTTGTTTGATGTGTGCAAGTCATCAATGTGACCTATGCTACCCAAATAACACCACATTGCATCAATTTTAAAGTGAGTGATTTGAAAACTTCAATTTTGACAAACCTAAGACTCCTAAATATGCTAGGAAATAATCTGAAAGGCACAGAAACCTAAAAAATCACTATATGTTTACCAAAAATGGATATCAATTGCAAAAGTTATGTTCTAAAATCCCTAGGTTTAATACTTAGACCCTGAAAAGGCCTAAGCAATGACCTGATTTGATTTTGAAAAACTATTTTCCACATCATAAGTCATACAACTATGAGACCAACTCTATTAGATGTTGAGTGACCCTAATTTCTTATATTTACTAAAATAAATTTAAATTATAAGTTTACATTTATATTGTTACATTTATTTTAAGAAAAAAAATGTAACAATATAGATGTAAACTTATACCTAACATTTAGAGTAGTAAATATAGGCTTATGGACAAAGTTGGCTTCACATGCATCTCTCAAATGCCTGTGGAGTTAGTTTTGGACTTATAACAAAGCAACACATACATGTTATAGAATGCATATGCGTTATTTAAATTTAAATTTAAAACTGAGCCTTTAGGCTCAGAAATAGCTTGGATTTCTGAGCCAAAGGCTTGGGACTATGTATCTACAGCTGAGACTAAGAGTTTTAGGAAAAACCCAAAATTTTAACTTCAATTATTAAATAATCTATGGACTTCAACATCAAAATACAAAAAAATATTCCTATTATGATGAGCATGTTGTCCTCTTTCTTAATATATAATTTTTTATATTGTTTGGGCTATTTTAAGGGTTTAAACTATCTTTATTTCCAACAACACCCTTTTTAGTCCACTACATGCCTCACCCATACATGCTTGTTCATGTTTATCTAATTTTTTTTCATTGATCTAAGTGAAAAAAAATTATATGGTAACAAACTTGGCCTAATTCTACACACATTTTTAAAAAATCAATTTTTTTGAGGTAGTTAGTGTGGGCCGCATGGTCGGCTATGCATTTTTTGTTAGTTTTTATGATACACTTAATTGCAAAATTAATTACAAAAAATATTCATTGAATAAATATAAAATATAGTTCGTAACACACTAGAATATCTTACTTAAATATTCACCAAAGTGTTTTTAAAAATATTTAACGATGCTAAAAACATGGTGGCTACACAGAATGGTACAATTCAAATTTTATTAAAAAATAAGAGGTCCTATTCAAATTTTAAATGTTTTACCTATTTATACATAACCATTTTTCAAAAAACATAAGTTTTTGGGAACTAGACTCGAAATTATACAATTCATGTTGTTATACCATCTTAAAATATTGAGTGTAGCCATCTCTAATTATCTAAAGAAGTTCACATTTTTGGAATTTCCAAAAAAACATGTTCACAGGTAGGCCCTTTTTGGTACCCCAAGTTGGTGCACTTACCCAATGAATAGATCATCTAGGATCCTCATCTTCCCTTTATTTGAGGCATACATAGGTCAATTTTGAGATTGCACACTTGTGGGAAAGTCTAGAAACTTTTTGATACCATGGTCTTCGATACTCTTCTCCAATGACAAAGTGTAAGATCTCTTATGATTTTTACTTATTTCAATCATGATTGTTTATCCAAATCTATATGGAGAATGAATATAAAAATGCATAAAATTTTAAAAACCATTTCATAAAAGAACAAAAGGAAATAATCAAAAGGTAATTATAATATAAAAATTCAGATCACACCAAAAGATGTAATATTTTGGAACATATCCTATTTTAGTTGAAGCTCAAACTCCACATTTGGCCTCATGATAAATCCAGGGTCGATTCGAGCATGGCAAGACAATAGACTAGGAAAGGAAGTATCATTTTATCATATAGTGCCACCTAATTTATCATACAAGTACCCAATCTTTGTAGTAGACCGACAACTTTGTGAGGGGTCTTAAGGAATCGAGAATATGTTATGGGAAGTTAGGACCATTTAGTTTTTCTCAATATAACCTTCATGGGAATGATCTATGTACTTCAGCCATTACCCCTAACTTTGTGTTTAGTAGCCAAAGTGGATTAAGCCATTGATTTTAACAATTTATAGCATTGGCATACTTGTTTAGTGTGACTCATCATGGCTAAGGATTTTCACATCACCCATGTGGCACCTCACTCTCCTTATTTGTATCTTATTATCCCTAGTATTCCACTTGATGGATATTTCTTCACACTTCTGACCTTATCACACCACTTTGATTAGTTTCACCAATAGGAATGGGATTTCCTCTTAAACATTGTTACACCACTTTTTCATACCATCTTATTTCCATCATTCACATGTCATTTGATAGTCATACTTTCTTACATAACATGCTAGCACAAACACTAAGTTTTAATATTTTTCTCTCATTTAGAGCTTCTCAATGTTTTCATTTTTTTTGGTTTGTGTTATTAATCATCTATTATTTTCTAATTTACATCTTTGATTGAAATTTATCATTTTAAATGCATTTAATTCTAGCTAATTACATATCTCATCATTTTTGATGTGTTTTACATTCATTTTTTACCATTTATTTTTGTTGTTTAACTTTATTTCTACTTACAATGTTTTTATCATTATTTTTAACCATGCATTCACTCACTTTTACCATAAAATAACAAAGCATACATTATACATAGCATAAGAAATCATAATCACATGTGATATATGTAAAATACATCAATAGATAACATCCACAAGTCATATTGAAACACACACACACACACACACACACACACACACACATGGATCAAGAAAACTATATACATCATACATAATACAAAAATAGATATAAGGATGACATCCATCATAAGGACAAGTTAAAATATCCATAGAGCCTTGAGACTACCCTCTTTGTATAGTCCACTATAGGTATTGCATCCATGATTACATACCATCCACTTGACCCTTTAGATTGGCCATCTAGTCTTGTAAGCATGATACCTATCTAATTGTAGTAAAATGAGTGGTTATCTACTGATCAAATGCTTGCAACTCTCCCTAGCAAACTCCTAGTGGTCATATAGTGTGAGATCCATCTAATAATCTCCATATCTCTTAGGAAGCTTCCTCAATCAACCTAAATAACTCGACATAACTCTAGGCTGAAGGCACCAATGTATCAATCAACAATGTAGTATTACGTTGTGGTAGAATGTCATCCAAAATGTCATGGTGGGCCATGTCCACCAAGGTTCCCCATTGGACCTACTATGCCAAAGCATCTATAAAATTGAAGCTAGTATAACATCATATCTTATATTGGTCCAAAAAGCTTATATATATCCAAGAATTAAATCAACATGAATAACATTTTACTTACCCATAGTAGCACCATCGACTTAAGCAATCTTTCTTTGCGGATGTGAAAATCCCTTATAATGCCCTAACTAGATGACACACACTTGTCATAATATAATACATATCTAATGCACTATCATATAGGTTAGAGTTGGCTGAGCTATAAGATTTCTATGATACAACTACAGATATAGTTATGTCTATGGTTGTGGTAGTGGCTAATCCTACTTCTGTCGAAGGCTTCATAGTTGTGTCAGTGTTGGTCATTGTGCCTATACCTATTATTATTGTCAAGAAAGTATCACTACTCATCCTTCTTGTGTACTGTGATCTCCTCATTATAATCTTAGCACCCTAGGATAATGCGGCCATATAAATGGTACGTCAGAAGGTACCCCTCCACCACTCACACCATGTTTCTCCTTCGCATGATGATCCAAGTAGGTTGAAGTCACAAGAGGAGTTGGGTATGGAAATCCAAGCTTAAATGGTACATGATAACATGGTTGAGTCTCTATCCACCATGGATAGTGCTCAATGATCCTAACTCATACATGTGAATGCATAGTGGATGGGCATGATGGTCAAAAATCCATAGTACCCACATATGGCTGCCAAATGATCTACCCACATTACTTGTCTACAATGCCAACACATGGGAAATAGGGAGCATAGTGTGATCTTGTGACCATATTTGCATTCGTGGGAGGGCATCATCCATGGTTGGGGAAACCCTGTTGGTCAATAATAGGGAAGTGAGCTCATAGATCCAACTTCTAAAAATAATACCAGGTCCCATAGTTTGTTGGCCTATCTATAATATACTGTAAAAATAATGCACTAACTTCACACAAATAATTGTACCTAAATCATACAATGTTCCATGATCTAACATAGATCAACACATTCTATAATATATAATGGCAATTTTCCTTCCGAGATATGATAGATCATTTAAGTTATCATAAGTCTAATAGTTTCCTTCTTGATATCTAGAATAGTTAATATATATACATTAGATAAACTAATGTGCAACCCTTGCTCATAATATCTCTCAAAACCTATCACTGACACAGATAACACCTTCCCTTCATTAGGTGAATTTGGGGTGTTTCACACCATAGGTGTTCCCATAATAGGTAGGCCTAAAAATGCATGAACATATTCTGATGTAATACCCACCTCGGTGGTTTCCCCATCCATCACCCACCAAAAGGTATTAGTCAGTCTCTCCATGCTCCTAAGAACATGGTGAATAAAGATCTACACTAATAAAGATTCAACATATCTCCATAATGCAGTCAAATACAAGCACAATCAAATGCACTCAACCAACTATAGATAACCACTCTGATAAATTTTGTAACCATATTGTTGGGGATCAACCAACAAGATTGATTACCTTTGTAAGCAACTAAACACAAAATTAAACCAGAATGATAAGTAACTAGAATCAGAAATAGCAAAGAATAAGAGATACAAGAAACCACCCTAGAAAATTGTATTAAACTCTTCCAAAAGGAAATAAAATTGAAAAAATCACACTTTCTTCTCACACCTATAAGATGTACAGCTCTCTTTCCCTCAAGAGTTCTCTCTCTCAATTATAACCAATTCAATCCTTGAATTGTCTTCTACTATACAATACAGTGATTTTCTCCTCTCTTAAGCTAAGAAGATCTATCCCTATTATATAACATTAGGGATTCATGAGCGTACAATATAAACCATTAGATTACACCTCTTAATCAAGGGTTCAAATCAGTCCTACTTAAAATAGAAACGAGAACTCAATACCAACAGTTCAACTTTCCATGCAAACAATCTGTTCATCCATGGAAATAGCATTTTGGACACATAGGTGATCGACGTTGGTCCCTACCAGTTTGCTTGTGACCGATGTTGGCTGATCAACTATAGACATTGGCATTCTTCAGTCGATCCCTAACCGTCGATGGTGACTGTGGACTCTAGCAACTCCTGCATTCGCTCATTGGTGAAGCTTTTAGCTCCACAACTTAACAATCTCCCACTTGGATATAAATAGCTGCACTAGTACCTGTACAGCAACATCTTCTAGCTTTTCCATCTTCAAACTCAATCTTGAAGACTAACAAAAGTTGAATGAAGATTCAACTTCTCCTTTGTTATCGGCTTGGTTAACATATCAGCAGGGTTGTTATCTAGATGGATCTTTTCCAGCTTCAACTCACCATCCTCCAATACCTGTCTAATGAAGTGGTACCTAAGCTGTATATGTTTGGTTCTTGAATGAAACGCTGAATTCTTAGCCAAATGAATAGCACTATGACTATCATTGTATAGTCTACAACTCTCTTGCTCCTTTTCTAGCTCTTCCATGAACTGTGTCATCCATATCATCTCTTTGCTAGCCTCTGTGACTGCAATATATTCTGCCTTTGTAGTAAACAAGGTAACAACCTTTTGCAACTTTGAAATTTAGCTAACCGTTGTTCCACCAATAGTGAAAACATATCATGTGGTGCTTCTTCTACCATCCAAATTACCTACCATATCCGAATCTACATATCCATGTAGAGAAGTGTTTAACCCTCCATAGCATAAATGCCTACTGTTAGTCCCTCTTAGATATCTGAGAATCCACTGGACTGCTTTCCAATGCTCCCTCCTTAGATTGGCCATATACTTGCTGACAACTCTCACTGCTTGGGCAATATCCGGTCTAGTACATACCATTGCATACATTAAACTCTCAACTTTGAAAGCATATGAAACATTCCTCATGTACTCTACCTCATCATGTGAATTAGGACACTATTCTTTATTCAAATTGAAGTGTCCAGCCATAGGTGTGCTTACCGATTTTGCATCCTGTATATTGAACCATTTTAACACTTTGTTCACATAATCCTCTTGAGACAAAATCAACCTATGATTTTTCTTGTCTCTCTTAATATTCATGCCAAGGATTTTCTTTGCTGCTCCCAAATCCTTCATGGCAAATGTGTGAGCTAATTTCACCTTAAGCTCATAGATATCCTACATGTGTGATCGTGCAACTAGCATATCATCTACATACAACAACAAAATAATATATCTACCATTATCCAATCTCTTAAAATATACACAATGGTCAGATTGACATCTACTGAAACCATGCTCAGTCATAAACCAGTCAAATTTTAAATACCATTGTCTTGGAGCTTGCTTGAGGCCATATAAGCTTTTCTTTAATCTGCACACAAACTTCTTCTTACCTTTGACCTCAAATCCTTTCAGCTGATCCATATATATTTCTTCATCTAAATCTCCATGTAGAAACAATGTCTTAACATCAAGCTGCTCAAGATGTAAATCTTCAATAGAAACTAAAGACAATACAGTCCGTATAGAAGTCATTTTAACTACAAGAAAAAAAATATCACCAAAATCAATACCTAGTTTCTGTGCAAATACATTCACTACCAACCTAGCCTTATATCTCATCTGTCCATTCTCACCTTCCTTCAATATGTAGATCCATCTGTTCTTTAGTGTCTTCTTTTCTACTAACAACTCAACCAAATCCCACGTTTGGTTCTCTTTCAAGAAATCAATTTCTTCATTCATGCCTAGCTCCCACTAATTCTTGGATTTCACCTATATTGCTTCATCAAAACTCTCTGGTTTTCCACCATCAGTGAGAAATAAATAGAATAATGAAGGGGAATATCAAATTAGAGGTTTACTTACCCTTTCTGACCTCTTGATGGGCATTTGATACTCATTCACAGCTTGCTGTCTACCCAAATTCTCTGTCAGTGACTGATCTCGGTCATCTCTAGGTCTGTACCTGACCGGCATCGATTCCACATGACCGACATCGGTTCCTGTATTGTTGACGTTGATTCCTACCTGACCGACGTCAGTCTCTGTGTTTTCCTATTTGTGATTATTCTTTCTCGCGAGCTCATTTTGGATCGTCGCCTTGTCCAAATCTCCGTGGCCCTGCTCAGAATTCTTTAGCTTCTTGAGATGATCACTATACATCACATTCTCATTGAAAACAACATAACAGCTTCTAATAATTTTATTAGTTTCTAGATTCCAAAACTTGAATCTGAAATCTTCAAATCCATAACCAATAAATGTGCACCTCATAGACTTAGCATCCAGCTTCTTTCTATTTTCCTTATCAACGTGCACAAAATCTTCAAAACCAAAAACTCTGAGAAATGAAAGATCTACCTTTTTACCTGTCCACACCTCTTCTAAAATTCCACCATCCAGAACTGTAGAGGGTCCATTGTTAATCAGATAAACTATAATATCCAGAGCTTCTAAACAAAATTATAAGGGCAAACTAGCATACAACCTCATACACCGTGCACGCTCCATTATTGTTTTGTTCATCCTTTCAGCAACTCTATTTTGTTGAGGTGTTCTTGGAACCATCCTTTGCCTATGTATTCCATGCATATAACAATACTAGTTGAACTTGTAGCTGCAGAACTCACCACCATTGTCAGATCTAGGCACTTCAATCTCCTACCTACTTCATTCTCAACTAAAGCTTTCCAAATCTTAAAAGTGTCAAAAACATCAGATTTCTTCTTTATACAATAGACCCATACCTTTCTTGTAGCATCATCAATGAAAGAAACATAATACTGTGATCTTCCAATAGAAGCAACCTGAGCTGGTCCCCACACGTCTATGTGAACAAGCTCCAACTTATGCTTCTTATTTGTTGACCTAGTCTTGAGAAAACTCACTCTCTTCTATTTTCCAAAAATACAGTGCTCACAAAAATCTAGATCTATGCTTCAAATCTAAAAGCTTAACTTTTGACTTAAGAATTGTCATTCCCTTCTCACTCATGTGGCCGAGCCTACAATGCCACAACTTTGCATCTACATCTGAAGTAGATAATATGAAAAGAGAATTATCAGTAATACAATTACATAAATAGAGAGTACCTACTCTCTTACCTCTGGCTAATACAAGTGCACCCTTGGTAACCTTCCAAGACTCAGCTGTGAGAGTTATTGTGCAACCTTCATCTCCTAACTTTTTTGCAGAAATCAAATTTCTCTTCAGGCTGGGTACATGCATGACATCTCTCAACACCCATGTGTTGCCATTATGCATTTTCAGCTGCACTTTTCCTTTGCCAATAATTTTACAAAGCTCATCATCCCCTAAATAAACTATTCAAAAATCTCCATGGACATAGTCACCGAAATATTTTCTATTTGGGGTTGCATAGAAAGAGGCACCAAAATCTAAAACCCAAAATTCTATATTATTATGCAAAGAGAATATAAGAGCATCTTGTGTAACAATACCTGCAACTTTTGCTTCTTCTTTACCTTCTTGCTGATTTTCTTCTTTAGCTTTTGACCAACAATCTTTCCTTGCATGCCCTATCTTTTCACAATTCCAGCAGGTTATCTTCTTGCCATTTCTAGATTTGGATCTACCTCTCATCTTTGACTTAGATCTTGATCTCCCTTGCTTTCTCTTCTCTTTTTGTCTTCCCCTGCTTTCAAAAATTAAAGCATTCCCTAATGTTTCCTCTGTGCTTTTCCTACGAATTTCTTTATTCAAGATTACACTAACAACATCATCTACTTTTAAAATATTTGAAGCAGATGCAGTATTACTAACTACCATTACCAAGCTATGCCAGCTTTTAGGTAAAGAGCATAAGATTAATAGAGCTTTAATTTCATCATCAAAAATTATTTTGACTGAATTTAATTGATTTACAATTCCATGGAAATCATTTAGATGATTAGATACAGATCCACCTTCCTGCATTTGCAAATTAAATAACTACTTCATAAGATATACCTTATTTGAAGCTGAGGGTTTTTCATATAAATTTGCTAAAGTAGTCATTAACTTTACCATTGACTTTGCCTGTGATAAATTATATATCATAGTAGATGCCAGACTCAATCTTATAGATCCAAGAGCCTTTCTATCAAGAACTTTCCATTCTTCATCTTCCATGTCTGTGGGCTTCTTTGAAACCCCACCTAACGGTAAGTATAGATCTTTCTGATACAGATAATCTTCTATCTGCATTCTCCATAATTGATAATTCTTTCCATTAAACTTCTCCATTCTTAGCTTACTTTCTTCTGCCATTACTTCTCCCACTCAAACAAAAACCCCTGTGAGTAACCTGTAATCAACACACACTAAATAGATCTGAACCACCTGTTAGTGAACCTGGCTCTGATACCACTTGTTGGGGATCAACCAACAAGATTGATTACCTTTATAAGCAAATAAACACAAAATTAAACCAAAATGATAAGTAATTAGAATCATAAATAGCAAAGAATAAGAGATACAAGAAACCACCATGAAAACTTGTATTAAACTCTTCCAGAAGGAAATACAATTGAAGAAATCACACTTTCTTCTCACACCTCTAAGATGTACAACTCTCTTTCCCTCAAGAGTTCTCTCTCAATTACAACCAATTCAATCCTTGAATTATCTTTTACTATACAATACAGTTCTTTTCTCCTGTCCTAAGCTAAGAAGATCTATCCCTATTATATAACATTAGGGATTCATGAGCATACAATATCAACCGTTAGATTACACCTCTTAATCAAGGGTTCAAATCAGTCCTACTTAAAATAGAAACACAGACTCAATACCAATAGTTTAACTTTCCATGCAAACAATCTGTTCATCCACGAAAATAGCATTCTAGATGCACAGGTGACCGACATCGGTCCCTGCCAGTCTCCTTGTGACTGACGTCAGCTGATCAACTATCGACGTCGGCATTCTTCAGTCAATCCCTGACCGTCGACAGTGACTGTGGACTCCAACAACTCCTGCATTCGATCATTGGTGAAGCTTTTAACTCTACAACTTAACACATATAACATCCAACAATCTCCACAATCTTTGATGCCTCTACAAATTATCAAACAAGAGAGCACAAACCATGTCTTTATCCTAAAAATGAAACTAAACATAAAAATAATTGAATCACATTTTATTTCAAATTACATATTTCATCATTCATGTACCTAACTACATCTCCCATGTTATATTTATAAACTATATCGATGATGTATCTTACTACATCCACCATCCATACATTTGGATTATATCGTCCATGACTTACAATATTGGCATTTCCCTATATTACATCAGCCTACATACACACCATCGGCCATCTCCTCAAATTATCATATGCCAAAGGCCATGATTTTGACTACATCAGTGAGGCTCATTTCGGATGACATCAACAAAAACATATGTCATCAGTCATTTTACTATTTTTTTAACTGTATCGACCATGTTTCATAGGATCCACCAAAATTTGTTCAACTACATTGGCTAGTTAAATAACATCAACTAGTTTTAATTATCCTTAATTTCTAAATACATTAACCTAGCCGATACTATTCATACTACGTGGTTATTTTTCATCAGGAGATAATTAATTCCATTTACCTTATGCTGAATTCTTGTCTCTTACTCATTTCCCATCCTATTTTTAAGTCTAAACCTACACTGGTTGGGTAAAATTCTATTACACGAAGTTTCATCCTCACCTACATTGCCTAATCTAGTCCATTTTTACTCTAAATGCTAGAATTCAAAATTAATACACGTCATACCTATACCACACTGGTTGCTGTTGTGATACGTTCACTAGATCACCCACCTCCTCATGTGTGGGCCATCTAGATGTTTTTAGGGTTTTCTTATGTTTCTCTATTTTTGCATTCTACTAGTCTAACACAGTCTACATACAAATAAAAATGATAAGTTCCTCATTTGTTTCCATAATTAGCCTTGCTTACAGTCATTTGCTTTCAGTTTACTTATCAAAAGGGTTGTTTATAACACTTTCATTATTTCAAATTTGTTTGTCCTAATTAAAATTAATACACCAATTAATTCAAATTTTGATCAAACATATATTAAATAGATTTTTGGGATTTATCAAGAATCACAACAACTTAAATGATGGAACAATTGAATCCTTGTAAAATATGAATGGTCGAATGTTTAGGAGAAGTAGAGAGACTATGGGGGGAACACAAGGAACTAGACTTATTTAGGAAGAGAGAAAGTGTGATGCTTACAAGGACCCAGAAGAGAATGGAGGGAACATAGAAACTAAAGGTAATGCATAGACCAACTAGGAACTTAAGACTAGTTTGGAGTGGAAGAGAAAGGAGAATTGAGAAGCATCAAATGTACAATTGAAGATAAATTAGAACTAATTAACAGAAGGTTTAATGATTAATTATATAGGCAACATTATATTTAGAATGGGAAGGATAGTCTTTCTGAGGTGCTATGAAGAAACATAAGTTTAGGCTGGGTTTAGGAGTGGTCATTATAGACACTTCAAGGATAGTTCATTCACTCCAAGGGGACTCATCTTCTATGTCTACTTTAACTATAAGGATCAATAGATCAGAAGTATTTAAGGAGTTAACAATAATTGAAAAGTGGTTTGAGTAAGTTACATGAGTTTCAGAGAGACATAAAAAGGAAGTTGAAGGTGAGGCGAACACATCGGTTGATCACAATACATTTAATATAATGACTAGCATCATAATGAGGTTGTATATATCAATGCAAAAATACCCTAATGGAATTTTAAGTAATCTATTTTCAAGAACTGTGGTACTTCTTGTGGGAGCAATTGTCATGTTGTGTCATATGATGGGTATGTTGACCATGAGCAGTACTTTTTATCCTATGAATGAAGTGACAGGGGAAGGGTGTCACTATAGATGTGGATAAGAGATGTGATCTTACAGGATCCTTGATTGGCAAAGATCTAGAGTTCATATTCAAGATTAACCATGCTAACTTCATCTTAACTAACATAAAAAGAAATTGATAGGAGACTTCATAATGAAGTAGTGTGCTAGCTAGAATATCAAAAAATTTAAATAAATTAGACAAAAGATAGAAGAATCCATATGGGACAATGGGAGAAAACATAGAGATTGCTAGTATTATGGTGAGGTCTGATGTAAGTTGAGGGCAATAATTGAAGGGAGAAAAATCAAAACCAAAGAGAGATAGGAACAAAATCTCTCATTTCACTGTCATGTCAAGAAGATGAAAGCCCCTTGGTGCACTGCAGAGATTGTGACTCTCTGAACTTAAGAGAATCCCCCGTAGAACAAAAGACAAGAAGATAAAGCTAAATTGATTACAACCCTTCACTAGGCCCACCTCTCAGTATAATATCTGATTGCGAGGAGTAAAAGGCGACAGTGAAGAACTTGACCCTGGAATAATTTTTTTGAAGGTGCAAGTACAAAGTCGTATTCGTAACTTTTGAATTGGCGAGGGTAGATACAGTCCATCAAAGATTGTCCCTCAAATTACATAACTACTTCTGAGCTGATGAATAGTCAAGAAAATCAGAGTTATAGTTTGACAAACCATGGCAGTAATGTTGAACTTCAGTGTCGAGAAATATATTTTTTAGTCGTGTGACTCGTAGTTCTTTATTTTTTGAAACATCAATTTTATTTGTTTAAATGCTTGAAAATTTTAAATAACCAAGTGGAAATGCTAACAAAATATATTGCTCTTTATTAATCTCCCAACATGGCAATTACATGGACGTTGGCACACCTGAACATAGGGTGTACCATTATTGGTATCTCTTTCTTGTGAGAGAAAAATATTGATTTAATTTAATTTTATTTATATATGTTAATGATTAATTTTATTTATAGGCTACCAATTATATGAAGGAAGGTGTAAGACAAATACCAATAAAATAAAAAAAGTTGTGTTTCTAATTAATTAAAAGATGAACAAGGGTTTGTAAAAAGTTGTTCGTCATTTTATCAAAAAAAAAAACATAAAGAATAGATATGAATTACATGTGACAATGATATCTTGTTGTGTACTTACATTTTCTATGTAATTTACTCACATTAAATTCTAAAAGAGACACACTTGAAAATATTTAATAACATTTTATACAACATAATCAATACACTACATTTGACACATCCGATTATTGTTTAAATATTGGAAACTATTGTTTCATTCTAAATTATATGATAAAGATAAATAAACAATATCGAATATGCATATATTCTTCCTTCACATTATATTTTGGTTTTATAGTTTAATATCAAAAGCTAAAGCACACATGAAACAATCAAATATAGTCCCGAGATAAATAGAGTCATGAACTACCTCCCGAGAATCGATACTAAGACCATAGAGTGAAATTTTATTCCTTCAAATCAATAAGAATCACACATATTTATATATTTTTCATACCTACTAAAAGTGACATGTACTCATGCCTCAACATGACACTTATTTTATGAATAATATACAAAGACTATTAGCAATATTCTTGTATGTAGGAAATTTAACTTACATAGTCAAAATGTATTTTTGTACACGGCTAATTTTATCTAATTATTATTTTGGGTTTGTTACAGTTTTATAAATCAATCTACACATCTTTAAAAGGCATGGGTGGCTATTTCCATTAGTCTCATAGCATGATGAATAGTCACAAATGGATTAACCACAACTATATTCCCCTATACCCAATGTTGTTTCCAACATTTTTTCTTTGACCAGGATCATCAACTACCCATTCCAAAAGAAACTAAGCTTGGTATTGTAGAACCCTCTATTTTTTTTACACAATTTTTAATATGTTCTTAAAGGTGTTATATAATGTCCTTTTCATAGACTCATTTTTACCCATATTTTCCTCCATTAACATCATCTCCCCTACCATTTTTGTCCTTTCCTTCAATTATCCATACAAATGTACCTCAGCCCATCTATCTAAGTCTAGGAAAATAAAAAACTACATTCTTAATATCACAATCCAATTGTTTCCTTCAAACACTTCTACAATACTAATATGGATGATTAAATACTACAAATGTAAAGACTGAAGCAGTTAATCTCTAAGTGGCCAACTCAGAGTTTTAAATATTAGTATAAACACTAGGGTGTATAAGTAAAAATCAAAAACCTCCCTTGCCTCTCCAGATTATAAGTAAAAAGGTCTTTCTCAACATGCCTCATAGGATTGATTGAATAACAACTATGAAGATCAACCAAATTTAGATCCCTAACCTACAATGTTGCAACTAAAACTTGATCCTTAAGTTTTTTAATGTAGCCAAATTTAATTCAATCTAAAATACTTAGAATAACAATTATTTTTGAAACATTGATTTTGACAAATATGCCTAGACACAGTTGGATTTGATCAAAATGAATAGTACCCAATTAAGTTATTTTGATACCTAGTCTAAAACAAAAGAAAAAAAATTAAAAAAATGACAACCAACCTCTTCAAATACAAGACCCAAATGTCCAATAAAAGCCACAAATCAACTACAAAGATGGAAAAATTCAAAATTATTGCTCGAAATTATTTCAAAATCCTTGTCAAAAGAATCTTGAAAAACACTAATTTTTGTATGATAAATTTAACATAAAAATTGTATGTGAAAATGATTATTTAGCCATAATGAAATCAAATGGTCTCCTCCTAAATGGCACATAATACTTATGATGGGTCATGGCCTTCTCCCACAAAGTTGTCTATTTATGCCTCCAAATTTATCTCTTCATTTTATCAACCCAATTATGTATGTATTAGCTTATATCTTTCTAGTCAAAATGAGATTATAATATAAATTAAAGTTACAACTAAAATAACTTCTTTTGTTACATGTTGGTATAGTAAAGCTCAAATTCCTTGAATATCCAACTTATATATATATATATATATATATATATATATATATATATATATATATATATATATATATATATATATAATTGTCCATAAGATAGAAATAGACCAAAACTAACAACATAAACCTTATAAATAATAGAAATTAACCCTGATGATGTGAGAAACTAGGGATGAGTGACGTATAATAGTCTTTGTAAGAAAAATGGTTCCTCTTAGCTATGAAATCATATTGGGAAATAATTATGGAAAACAGGGGATCTCCACAATATAGATTCAAGAGTTAGTGCTAGGAGGAAGTGGAAAGACCTATCAGCGAAGTAATCTCCACATAATTGCAATACCATTTGTAATGGGGACACAATCCCTCAGAGGAAAGAATCATCCTACACACAAGGGATGAAAAGTAGGTCCTTGACCTCTCTAAGTAGTTGTAGTGTACTGGTTCCATATGTTGCCTTTGTAGATATCACTGGAAACGTAGCTTCCTTGCAAGCATAGTAAATGTTAAAATGAATAAATAAATATGCAGATTTGAAGGCAAATACAAAGAGTTTACTTATGATTGAATCTACAAAGGCAGGGGTTGAAGAAAGCAATTTGACAAGAAAAAGAAGAAGCAACATTGCTTTGGTTAGATTTAATGAACAAAAATTCATATATTATTAATTTTTTTAAAAGTGGAGGTAATAAGACTTATGTTAGACAAACCTATGGTGGGAGTTTAGGAATGAAAATGTCTACATCATAAATATATTATATGTAGTTCTAAGCAATTTACATCTAAGAAATATTATGTGAGACAAATCTATGGTGAGAGCTCGACAATGAAAACACTTTTGACATACCTTTATTAGTTTCCAAGCAATTTACATCGAAAGTACAATTGAAAGGAATATACAAACATGTTAGACATGTATATGATGGGAACTTGGCAATAAAAATATCTCCCAAGTAAATATATTAAATGTAATTTCTAATAATTTAAATCTAAAGAAGTACAATTGAAAAAAAAAATACTTTATTTTAGAAAAAATTACTGTAAGAGTTTGACAATGAAATTTCTGAACAATTTACACCAGGGTACAATTAAAAGAAATATTCTTTACCCTGGACAAATTTATGGTGAAGGCTTCTCAATAAAATTTCCAAACAATTTACTTCTAGGTTGCAACTTGCAAAAATGGCTTATCCTGAACAAATCTATAATAATAGCTTGGCAATAAAATTTACAAACAATTTACATCCCAGGTGCAACTAGAGGAAATATGCCTTATCCTAGACAAATCTAGGATGAGGGCTTCGCAATGAAATTTCCGACCAATTTACATCTAGGTTACAACTGGCCATGGCTTTTAACGTTTTCAAAACATTTATGTATTTTTCACGGTAGGTTTTTAGAATGTTTCCATAGTCAGTTGGAAGTTGCTCCTCTGTTGACCCATAATATGCTCTTTATTAGAGGCAAATGCCCAATAATTTGCTCTGAAGATTGTTGGTCAGAGTTTGTTGGCCAGAGTTCGAGTATCACAGTTCAATACAGTCTGTGACTCTATTTGACTGGCTTATGGATCAAAGCGCCTACCTCTGTAAACGGATGAACAGAACGTTGTACGAAGCTGCAAAATCAGGGAGAGTACAAGTTCTTGATGAGCTTGCCCTGCATGACATTTTCAACGAGGTAACGCCGGCAGGAAACACAGCGCTGCATATAGCCGCGTATCACGGCTCCCTGCCATTCCTTGAAAAGTTGGTCGAACTCTCAAATACAAATCCAAATGATGGGATGAAACTTTTGAAAGCTAAGAATAAGGAGGGAAACACTGCCCTGCACGAAGGGGCTAAGGGAGGAAATGAAGGGGTAGTGAAGATTTTCTTGCAGGAGTGCCCATATTTGGTGAATGAGACGAATGGACAGGGGAAAAGGCTCTGTTTGAGCTTGTGAGGGAGGTCATGTGAAGATGGTTGAAATGTTGTGTCCTGTAACTCCTATGGAGCAGCACAAGAGATTTGATGGCCAAACATCTTTGCATCTTGCAATTCCTAAACTACGCATAGGTATGACTCTTTATTTTATGTTTTATATAATTTCCAAACAATCTAATGACTCAGTTCAATTAATTTTATATATATACATATTTAATCTTCCTTTTTGGGACTGTATTTTTAAATCATCATCAACAGTAATTATACTTCTGATATTAATGTATGTTAAAAGAATCTGAAAAATTAAAATATTTATATTTCAATTTAAAAAATAAAAATAAAGTTAATGATTACTGTTGAACTGAATGTTTATATTGAATGTAAATTCACACAAAAACAAATTAAAAACTTTAATTAAACTCATATCATTAAATTTATATAAATCAATATTTTGTATTGAAAATCAAATTATTTATTTATAAGTATAAATCTACATTAAAATATTAAATCTTTTTTTTTTTTTTTTAAATTAAAAATTCTTTTAAAGATTTGAACATTTAACTCAAATATATTAATATATAAATATGAATCCACACAAATGCATTAAATAACGTAATATAAGTCCAAATCAAAATATTAAATCCTGTTTTTTAAAAAACTGTAACCTCTTTCAAAATTTGAACATTTGAACTTAGATCGACATATAAATATGAATCCACATAAGGGCATTGAGTAACTTAGGCTACAGTAAATAACTTTGCTTTAATATAATTTTACCCTTTCAAATTTTACTTCCAGCTAAACTTGTCGTACTAAAACATCATCCTTCTTTATATATATATATATATATATATAAACTCATACAAATCTTAGGTTGCGTTTAACTTATTTCAAGATGGTTTTTATGAATTATTGTTTTCATAATAATATTTTTTTAAAAATATCTAATAATAATTATAATGTGAATGGTGCGAATTGCAGTTTTTAGAAAATTTTCTCTACTGGGGCTTGTATGTCTATCATATGTTTTGATTTCTTGTCTTTCTCCATATCATATCAATTTTAAAGTATTTTAAAGATTAACTCATATCTAATTTGGTTTTAAGTTCATGTTTTTGGGTGGATTAAGTTTTTATAAGTAACTTTTAATTAAATTATCATAATCAATGTTTTTTATGTTGGAAAGGATGGTGTCAAACTAAGTTCTAAAATTTGTCCTGAAGGTTTAAGGAGAGGTACATATTTTGATAATTTTTTTTTATACAATATTTTTTGAAAATAGATGTTGAAAATATTTTTAGATAGTATAACAATAATTATCTTATTAAATATTATGTTGGCTACATACCTTCTAAGGATTCCCTTAACATATGGATTAGACACCATTGAGAGCCTTTGGGGTTTCAAGTTACTGGAGCCCATAACCTCATTAAGATATTTTTCTTGTTTTCCTTTATAAAAACATCAAAGGTGCAAACTCTTATTTCTAAGTCAATTTGTAATTTTTTTCAAAATACACTAATGAGTATGTCTCCATGGTCCCATAATTTGAAATTCTCTAAGTAGACATCACTTAAAGTCTCTGTCTAGGTTGAGTTACCAAGTCTTTCTCTTTCATTATGGGCCTTTTGCTTTGAGATGTTCAAATCCATAAAGCATGTATTTTGCGGTGAACTATACATGTTTTATTTTATGCATCCCAATAATTGTGTCTGTGTCGAGGCTCATTTGACTGTGACCTTGAAAGAGTTTATCGATACTCAAGTGGAGATTAAACACTTATTATATAAATTAACTTACATCAACTTTTTGAACATATATTTTCAGTGTGTGTCACCTGACCATAGGATTTGGGACTGTCCCCTCATGGCTTGCTGAAGGATATATCCAAAGCAAATGTCACCTAAAAAGTAAAAGGTGGCTAAAAAGTATGGTTGGTGGACCACTGTGTCAATAAGAAATTGGCCATCAAGAATAATAAACCTAAGATCATTACCACTTTTGCCAATAGAAATCCCTAATAGGGTGTGAGAAAAGTGGATAATGTTATTCCTCTTATTGTCCTTGTTCCTCAGTCTCTTAATCTATCAACTACCCTAAAAATCATTGTTTCTTAATAAAATCACTTTCCAAATGTAACTTTTAGTGTTGGGGACATACTCAACTAGCATTTCCACCATGCAGTGATCATGCAGTTCACCTCATTATGGTAGTGATTCTCCATAGGAAGAGAATGTGGCTAAACACCACTCCATCTTACTAGGGGATTTTTGACTACCACATCAACAACCAATATTGGGTAATCATTTTTTCATACTTGGCTCGAGGAGAGCTAAGAGGATGGGTAAGGATAATTTCATCTGGAGGATTATAGTCAATGTCTAAGGCCTTAGTTGGTCCTCCCACAAATTATTTATGCATTTC
This sequence comes from Torreya grandis, assembly GCA_037957365.1. Classification (NCBI taxonomy): domain Eukaryota; kingdom Viridiplantae; phylum Streptophyta; class Pinopsida; order Cupressales; family Taxaceae; genus Torreya; species Torreya grandis. Next base: position 1,297,778 of record JARHVA010001226.1, on the reverse strand, counting down.
ATTTGTCAGTGGTTGGGAATGTCATATTTTCTTTGTTTGCAAGAAGTTAAGATTTTAGGGTTTCTTTTGTAGACCTCCTTAGCAAGTATCTAGTCTGACACATGATAATTTTCCACTTCTCATGAAGATGAATGTGACATTGAAAGTCTTTTGGTTTCACTAAAAAATTCCTCTTTAATTATTGCAATGTGATAGTACTCATAACACGTGAGTTTATTTGGGTTACACTTAATATTGATGTACATTCTTTAGAGGATTTCAATATTTGTGCTCCTAATGATGGCCCTAACATAATGAATTTATGGAGAAGGATCATCCATAATCTTTGTTTTTTACTTAGGTGATTTGTGTTAAATTTAATATGATTAAGAGACTTATTGAGGACAAAGTTGGCACCTTCCCTATGTAGTTACGATTAAGTGAACATGAATCTTGGTATAATTTTAAACACTATTTGGACTTGTTGGATTCTCTTTTTTGGTGATGCACATTAAAAATTAAAACATATTTTACTTGGTCTAAATTCTAATTTGGTACTAATTAGGTTTTCAAACGATTAGACTGTATAAATATTTTTGAGCAACATGTGTTCTAATTTTATCTTTCTTAATGCCAAGATATTGTGATACACTTGGAAGGTATCCTTTTTTACCATAGACCCATCACTTGTAGCCTAGAATGGGGAGGTGGCCATCATAAAGTCCCTCACAATAATTTTTTTGAGTATGTTTCTTCTTAGCCATGAGGTTAGTATCCCACTCATTGAAATATTGTATAACTTGGATCCACATCTACCATAGTTTTCCATCTAGGTCAAGTGGTGGAATGACATGATCATAAACACCTTCTTCCTCTAAGACTATAGAAAGTAGATTATGTGATTTTGAAAGTGTGTTGATGGCTTTGTATCTAAGGAATCATAGAGGGTTTCCTACTTGCTTGAGAAAATACCCTTTGATACTTAGTTATAGGCCATAACATTCTCAAACAATCACAAGATTAATTTTTTTGAAAGATATGATACCATAGGTGCTCAAATTAGGGCCCGAATGCAATAGCTTGAGATTGGTGTGTAAGGATTTTAACAATCCGGGCACTAATGTTTACCTAGTGTAAAATTTGGGTGATCTGTACTGCTTTCTAAGTCTTTATTCTTTTCTATGTTTTCCCTGTGTCTAATTTTTAAAATTGAGCATCTGTGCTGAAATTTATTTGTGAATAGCAAAGTAGGAGCATAATCTATATGTAAAAACCCTATAAATGCCCCCTCTTTTGAGGGTAGTTGTGAAACCTATGTAATAATTATCTTCAATATAAGTAGCTTTGCAAAATATGCTAGATGGATAATATGCATGATATTTCAATACAATGTATAAACACAACATTGGAATGTAAAAATATCTAAGCATGAATAAGTAATGTAAGATGTATGTTGTAATCTAGCATTTAAAAAATGTGTCAAGATATATTTAATTAATTTGTATAGCAACAAATATAAGTAGCTACATAGGGGGATGGGGCATGATTTCCATCAAGGTACCCAAGTAGGGAAGGTAGATGTATGAGGTCCCTCATGGAAATAAAAATTGGTGTGTGTGTGTGTGTGTGTGTGTGTGTGTGTGTGTGTGTGTGTGTGTGTGTGTAATAAGAAAATATAAGTGTCATGCTGAAGAAGCATACACAGAAATATACATACAAAACACATGATGAACACAAAAGTAGGCCAAAGGGCCATAATTTAAGGGACATTGTCACACACCACAAAATATGATAATGAAGACATACAAGGACATGTTCAAATTTCCACAAATGTGCACAAAAAGGAATTTGGGTTAGATCCACATGGAAGGACATGTTTAAATGTCCATATATATAATCAAGAAAGCACTTACAATGGACATGGGCACATGGCCAAGGCATACAAATAGACAACTGACATTGAACCCAAAAATAATGGCATATTCAATTTCCCTTAAATATAGAAGAACTATAGGAAACATAATCCAGTTCAATTTAGGAAAATTAGAAATGAAATCATGTATAACTATTTAGTACAAATCTATGTAAGTACTAGGATGTACATATACTGAGTCTATCTAGTGATAGTCGACAAAAACATTGATCAATGAGTAGCAATGATCAACATTAAGGTATATCAAGGCGTAAAATGGAATTTATAGTACATAAAGATATAAATTTATAGTAACAACTTTGTATGAGATGCCCCCAAGTGGATGGATGTATGAAATGTATAAACCTAGATTGGTGTATATGTCTCCAGTGGGTAGATGATAACAAGTCTAGATTAGTGTAGTGGATTGGAGTCCTGTATGTAATCTTTAAGCACTCCATAAAAAAAAGTGAAACATATGTGTATGATAAAACCGACTATATTCTAAAATGGATAACAATATGTAATAGCTACCAAGTTTTATAAATGCAAACATAACAATGCATATAATATGTAAATTTTGTGTTTATTGAAATATTTGAATGTTATATTATTTTTGTCTTTTCTAAGTATAAGCTATGTACAAGTAAATGAAAATAAACTATGCACAAGGTGTGAGAGAGATAAGGAAAGTATATACATGAGTAGGAACGATACTAACCAATGAGTCTCATGAGAGACTCACTATCACCGTGACTTGTGTCGAAAATAGGAATGGTAATATCTCATATAGTGTGAATGATATGTTATAGTTGAATGTTGTTGCAGTAAGAATATGAGTATTGTTAATCATCAAAATCATAATATTGTTCAACATCAGAATCATGATAACCTAGAATGCTAGAGGGAAATGCCTCATATTGTGGAGTTGACATTTCTGAGTTGTGCTTTGGCATATTTATTGTGATTTTTTCCTTTGAAACTGTGTATATTGTAGACATATTATGTTATGGAGGCTCTTTTTTTAGAAAGCATGTTTTGAGAATGCTTGTTGGCTGAGCATGATTTTGACTTTGTAACTTAAGATCTTGCTCTTTATGTAACATGTCTTATGCAACTACATGTCTTTCCTTGATAAACTATATCTATGACTGATGTGAGTTAGGATGTTCAATAAATCCCAAACCCTATTGACCAATATTATCAACTACTAGAATAGTAGTGATGCCGTAGGCCTGTTTGCCCAAACCTTGACTATGATAATCATACTATTATAGATAATTTTGACCAAACCCATACCATATTGAATGTTTAGCCTCATTTTGGAGAGATAGCTTTTCTTGATTTATCTGTGCTTTTTGTATTGTTTCCTTCTATGATTGTGCTTTTGAAACCTTTTATTGGTTTGAGTTATGCTTTGGTAACCATTTTTATATTGTTTCTAAATTTGACCCTTTTTGAATCGGTGTGTGTGCTAGTGTATGTTGTTTGGATGATGTGTCACTTTGTGAGTCATCTTTATCCATTATCTATTGCATTTTCTTTTTCAATGCTAAACATGAATTGGTGTGGTGCCCATGCATTCTATGATATGCAAAAAAATATTTGGATCTCCTTATTGAGTGTAGTAGAAGTAAGTTGATAAACTTAACTTTAATTATTTATCTTAGTGTCTCACTTGAACTCTTATTTTACCTTTGAATTATTTTTTAATCACTAATTTTAGATGTAATTTTTTCTTATTTTGTGTTTTGATATGTAACATTGTTTACCACAAATTGATTAGTTGAAGATGTATAAACATGATTTACACTATTGTGCCCTAGAGGCCTTTGTCTTGTAAATTAATTTTCTAATGTTGTAATCTTTTCATTTAATAGTTTATTTTAATTTTGTAAAATTTTAATTATCTTAATCAAACTAATAATTTGATTACATAAAGTCTTGCAAGTGTAAACCCTAGCTATTTCTGATTGAACATGTAAACACACATCATAAAAGGAAGATGTGTGAATAGGCTGAATATGGGGATTAACGACATTGGTATAGGTTGCTTCATATTGTCGAGGAATGATAGCATGGACCTAGTTAGAGGGAAAGTAGCTATCACCCTCATGGATATAAGGAATAAAAGGAGATTCTTTCATGTGCATAAGACATGACATTGAAACTTGAAACATAGTGTTTAGCTTATGTGTTAAATCCTCTATGTGCGTATAATATTTCTTGTTAATGGAATTACATATAGGAGAAAGATAACATGGTATGAGATATGACATATACTGCAATTGATATAAAGAATAATCTATACATCTGTTTGTCTTTTTTGAGTTTAATCCAAATTAAACGGAACAAGCATACAAATGAAAGTATTAGATTTTGCAATAAAAAGTGATTGATTTCTTCTATCATTATGATCATGATTATATGAATTAGAAGATATATGAATCTAAAATCTAAGTTTTGGAGATAAAATATAGGTATAAATAGAAAAGGATACAAACCCTAAGTGTGTCTAGGGTTAGGGGTTTTTGAATCTAAGAATTCTTTGCACAAATTTAAATTATAATCAACTAAATTTAAACCTAAAAATTAAATTGATTTAATTAGCTAGGTTGTCTAAAAAATTTAGAAAATTGGATGTATAATTTATTGCAAAAAAATTTGGATTAATACAAACTAAGGTTTGAATTAATATTTGAGGAAAGTCAGGTTCACCAAATGTTTTAACCTTTTAGGGTTTAACTATGTAAAAGCTATGTTTAGATTAAAGAGTTAAGATGTCTAAATCAAATAAATAAATTACAATAATTAAGCACTAATTTTTTATGGTATTTTACTTCTTTGAATTTATAAAAACAATTATAAATAGGCATAGATATATATTTATCTAAAAAATGATTGTTACAGATGATATAGGTTTTTAAAACTGGGTTCTCGAGAGTTATGAGTGTTGTCATCATAATTTTAGACTCTGCTTGCTAATTGGATAGTAGCACCCCATATGGAAAGTAGTACCATGTTATTGTAGTTTCCTCAAGGTGGAGGTAGTGTCCCCTTTGTGGGATTGTTCATGTTTTTTAGGAGCACTTGCACATGTGTTTTTAGGTCCTATTCTTATGCACATGAAACTTAGAGTTCTATGTTGCACTTGGAAATCCTGATTTAATGTGCAAATCCTAAACATCATTGTAAGTATGGAATGATAAATAATTATGTGTTCATTATTATTATAGGTTGGACATCCTCAAAACCATACAACGAATAGAGTTTCCTACATATACTCCAAATAGGGATCAAGGCTAATGTAGTTCTCTCACCTAGTGTTTGATGTAACTGCAAGTGAATGCTAGAATAAGAGTGGACTTGGATGCATTGAATGTGCTTGAGCTTTAAAATCATTGAAAATTGGACCTAGGGCTATTTTAAATGGTAGTATGTAGAAGTAGGATAGAATAGGGATCAAATACCTTAATTTTGCTCAATTTGTCTATGGTTTTAATGTACATTCACATCTCTTTTCCTTCTAGTGAATAGAGGTCAATTAGACTTATATTTATAGATTTATGTAGCTTGTGTAGATAAGAAAATTTTCTTATAATAACCATAGGAGGGGCACACACTTAAATAATTAGCCATTAGGAAGAGTTAGGGCTAAGGATAGTAATGCCCAATTTGGGGCACTAGCACCATGTGGCCATTGTGTCCCAAATGTGGTGCTAACATCCACTTGGTAGATTACTGAGAAAGTTGAATTCGGATCTAAGAATATAGTTTTTGGACTATGTTTTGGCTAACCATAGGTGAATGTGCCTTGTATAATGACTAGAAAAATGTGTCTAAGACTCTAGGATGGGTCTAGGGCCAGGCTAGGATAACTCGAGTGATGCTCTTTGCATCCAATTACCACTTTTAGGTGATTAAAATGTGTAACCATACATCTATGAATCCAAAACAACCAATTAAGGTTGAGATAAGCTCCAAACTATATATGAGGTCAAAAAGGAGAGCACTATTCTACATCTACAAAGTCAACTTCATTATCTCAAATTGGGATTAGGTGAAAAGGTTGAGGCTATTCTCAAATGTTTTATAATACTAAGGGCATCACTGTAATCTTTGTGTGAAATAGTTTTAGATAACTTTCTTGTACCCATTGTCTTGAGATATCTACCACCATCATACATAATTTTGTGAGCACTTTGACTATCAATGAACATAAACCAATTTTTGAAAAACTTGTGAATATTTTGCAACAAGAAGAGTCTTTCAATACTCAAGAAGAAGGAGAAGAACATGTTCTAGCTTCATAGAAAGGCAAGAAACCATAAAGTCTTCAAATCTTTCATAAAAATAGAATCTTTGGTAGAATCTATAGTGGGTAAATCACATAAACAATGTCCCATTTATGATCATAAGGGACATGAACTCAAAGATTATTGGTATAATACATTCCAAAAGAGATATTTTAGTGGCCAGAAGCCCACTACCCAACAATCATGCCCATCATCTCAAAGTAAACCAAAAGGATAGAAAAAAGGAACTTAGATAAAATAAATCCAAGAAACAAGGTAACATTATTAAATAGGAAGAAAATGACTTCTTGTACTCTATCAATTCCAAGAATAATCCACATAATGAAGTGACATCTAATATGTTGATTTATATGCAATCTGACAAATGATAGGAAGAAAAGATTGGTTTTTCACTTGAAGAACTCACCCAAAAAAATCATGTTTATTTGGGTGACGATACTTTCTATAGTGTATAAGAAGTTGGAAACATTAATTTACCTTTTTGATGTAGAAAAATAGGGTCCAATAATTTAGTCCAATAATTTTTTCAAGATTTTTCTATTTTTAGAAATTGTATATTTTGAGGACCAGATGTGAACTTCATTTGAATTTTTTCTCATAGTCTAATTTTAATGTTTAGAATATTTCAATATATTTTTAGAGCTACACGCGCTTGCATGTATGACTTACTAAAAATGACAACTTCTAGAAATAGATGTTTTATTTTAGACATTAGTTTTTTTTTTAGATTTGTTGCATGTCAACTCTAAATTTTGAGTTGAGGCTTATTTAAGTATGGTGTGGGTTTATAATTAGTTCAAGAAATCAAAATAAATCAATTCTAATTATTTTTTTAAGATCTGGGCCTATTGATAATTTTTTTGTTCTTTTTAGTTTTCAAGTTCATTATCTAGTATTAGAGAAAGTTTGAATTTTGGAGGAGTAAATAATGATGAGACGACAAGGAGGTATGGTATAGATGAAACAGACTATGCAAGAGTTATAGAGGAAAATTCAAAAATTAACAAAGGTTATCACCAATCATCAAAGAAGAGAAGGTGGTGATGAGGAAGACACAAATCATGATGAAGAAATTCAACAAGAAGAAGAAGAACAACAAGAGCAGTCACCATCGATGGAAGAGATGATGGTTTAGTATTTATAAGGAAGAAATGAAAGAATCAAGGTTGATGTTCTAGATTATGGAGGTAGTTTAAAACCAAAGGAGTTGATAGATTAGATGAATAACATGGAGAAGTTATTCAAGTGGAAGACTATGAAAGAAGACAAGCAGGTAAATTTTGCATGCATGAAATTGAAAGTTCATGTAATGATTTGGTGGGATTACCTGTAGAATGAGAGATAGAGAATTGGTAAAGAGAAGATTAATTCATGGAAAAATATGGAGAAGACGCTGAGGAAGAAATTTATTCCTTTGGATTATGCACAAATCTTATACAAAAGATTTCAAAATTTGAGGCAAAAAGATTATAGTATACAAGAATATATAGATAAATTTTATAAACTTTTCGTACAAGTGGAGCATGATGAAACAAGAGAGCAAATGGATAAAAGGTATTTAAATAGTTTAAAATTTTATATTCAAGATGAATTAAGCATGTATAGAATACTTAATATGGAGGAGGCTTATCAATTATCTTTGAAGGCAAAAGAAAAAAATAGATAAAATTTTATAAGGACATCTATTGGTCCAAAAAGAGGTGGATCACCTCCAATAAGGGGATGAGATGGGTTTAATACCACCAACAGTGGCTTTAATTCAAATAAAGGTGAATCATAGTGTGGTGTAGGAAGGCAAGATAATAATAGGCAAAGGTTTTAATACCAACAAAGAAGAAGAGGATTTTAGAAAGGATGAGGTTATGGAGGTGCTAGATGATGGTTTTGAATCAGTATAGATCTTATGTATATTATAGATGTGGAGAAGAAGGACATAGAGCATTTGAGTGTCCAAACTATCAAGATCAAGAAAGAATGCAAGAAGATCACCCAAGAGTAATTCTAGTTGAGACTGAAATAGAAGAGTAGAATACTAAAGTTACACTAGCAGATGTTGGAAAGAATCTCATGATGAGAAGAACCATGATCGATGCAAAGAAGGAACAAGTGAAAAATAAAGAAGGTGGTGATACATGGCTATGATCAAATATTTTCTAAATAAGATGTACTTCAGGTGGAAAGGTATGGAAAGTAATTATAGATGGTGGTAGTTGTGAAAATATGGTTTCTAAAGAAATGATTGAAAAACTAAATTTGTAATGTGAAAAGCATCATAATCCCTATTGTATTTCTTGTTTTAAGAAAGGAAATAAAGTTACAGTAGATAAAAGGTACTTAATCAAGTTTTCTATAGGAAAGAGTTATAATGATGAAATATGGTGTGATGTTATTCTAATAGATGCATGTCATGTGTTATTAGGGAGACCATGGAAATTTGATAGGAAAGTAGTTCATAATGGATCATATAATACATACACTTTTTGGAAAGGTGGTACAAAGGTAGTTTTGTTACCTCTTAAAGAGGGAGAGAACACAAAAAGCATGCTTTGTACTAAGAATTTATTCAAGATATGAAGGTAGCATGTTGTTGTTATGCATTAGTAGCAAAGAATAAAGAAACAAAAATGGTGCCAATACCAATAGAATTAGTAATAATTTTGAAATAATATGTAGTTGTTATGTCTGATGAGTTACTAGATGGTTTACCATCAAAGAGAGATATTTAACATCACATTGATTTGATTTCAAGATCAGCTCTACCTAATCAAGCAACTTATAGGATGAGTCCAATAGAACATGCTAAATTAAATAAATAGGTTACTGAATTGATAAAGAAGAAAGTGATAAGGGAGACTATGAACCCATGTGCAACAGAAGCATTGCTAACTCTAAATAAAGATGGAGGATGGATAATATGTGTGGATAGTAGATCAATTAATAAAATTACAATAAAGTATAGGTTTCCTATACCTGGTTTAGATGAAATGATGTATGTGTTTGTAGGAGAAAAATATTTTACCAAGATTGATCTAAGGAGTGGTTATTATCATACTCAAATTCATGAAGGAGATGAGTGTAAAACTACATTCAAGACTAAGGCTGGCTTATATGAGTGGATGATGATGCCATTCAGATTATCTAATGCACCTAACACAATTATGAGGGGATGAATATAGTGATATGAGAATATATTGGTAAGTTTGTGGTGTCTATTTTGATGAAATTTTGATATTCAGTAAGACTTAAGAAGAACACCTACAATATTTGAGAATGGTAATAGATTTGTTAAGAAAGGAGAAGTTGTATGCAACTTTGGAGAAGTATAGGTTTATGCAAAATAATTTGGTATTTTTGGGATTTCTACTTTCAGTAGATGGTGTAAAAATAGATGAAAAAATGATAAAAGTGATTGTTGAGTGGCCTATTCCAAAAAGAATTATAGAGGTATGATGTTTCCGGGGTTTAGAAAAAATTTAGAGAAAATTTATTAAAAAATTTAGTAGTATTGTGGCACCAATAACAGATTGCATGAGAGGGAAGAAATTTGCATGGACTAGAGAAAGCACATAAAGTTTAAAATTTTGAAGAAGATTATAGAAAGATTATTTTTAACATTACCAAATTTTAACAAAATATTTGAGGTTGATTGTGATGCTTTGTTTGTGAGAATTAGTGTTGTACTGAGTCAAAAAGGAAAGCCAATAGCATATTTCAGTGATAAGTTGAATGAGGTAAGAAAAAAGTATTCTACTTATGATGTTGAACTTTATGCAATTGTATAAGCATTAAGACATTAGAGGCATTATCTAGTACCTAAGGAGTTTATACTATTTACAAATCATGAGGCTTTGAAGTATGTGAATACACAAAATAAGTTGTATAGTAGGCATGCAAAGTGGGTTTCTTTCTTGTAGGGATATACTTTTTGTTGAAACATAAATTAAAAAAATAGAATCAAGTAGCGGATGCATTGAATAGGAGGGTAGAATTATTAACTACTATGGTGAGTGAAGTAATTAGATTTGAAGCTAGCAAAGAATTATATGATACTGATCCATATTTTGGAAAGATAGTTGAACAATGTAGGAATCCATTAACAAGTGGGAGAGTTGTTATTCATGATAAGTATCTTAAACAAGAAGGTTATATCTTTAAGAGGAGACAATTATGTAGTCCAATTGGGTCTCTACGAGACAATATAATAAGATAATTTCATAGTGGCAATTTGGTTGGACATTTTGGTAAGACGAAGACAATAGATTGGGTGGAGGAAAAGTATTTTTGACAAAAGATGAAGAGAGATGTGACAAGGTATGTTTCAAGGTGTATAATATGTTAGGTGGCTAAAGAACATGCATAAAATACTGGACTCTACATGTCGTTACCGATTCCAAAAAAACATGGATAGATTTGAGTATGGATTTTATGTTGGGAGCCAAACACACAAAGAGGTAACGATTCAATTTTTTTGTTGTAGAAATTTTTTCTAAAATAGTTCATTTCATTAAATGTAAGAAAACCAATAATGCCACTAGATTTGCAAAATTATTTTTTATGGATATTGTGAGATTGCATGGTGTTCTAAAAACTATTACTTCAAATAGAGACACAAAATTTCTAAGACATTTTTAGAGGACTTTGTGGAAGAAGATGGTTAATTATATATAATTAAATAGTGCATATCACACACAAATAGATGGACAGATAGATTTTGTGAATAGGAGCTTGGAAAATTTATCAAGATGCATAGTGGGAGAGAAGCCAAATCAATGGGACTTGGATTTACCACAAGTTGAGTTTGCATATAACAATTCAGTGAATAGATCAACAGGAAATTCACCTTTTCAAAAAATTTATGGGATAAATCCTATGAGTATTTTAGACTTGGTAAAAATTTTAATTACAGATCGAATTAGTGATGATGCAGAAGCATTTGTAGAACATATGCAGCAGTTGTAAGGAGTAAGAAAAAAGTTGTAAGAAAGTAATGAAAAATATAAAGCAATAACATATGTCTAAAGAAGATCCAAGGTATTTTAATAAAGAGAATTGGTAATGGTTTACTTGAGGAAAGAGAGATTTCCAAAAGGCACATATAATAATTTGAAGTATAAGAGAATTGAACCATATAGAATTGTGAAGAGAATAAATGATAATGCCTATGAGGTGAGTTTACCATAAAATGTTGATATATCTCTAGTGGTTAATTTTTTAGATTTATATGAATTCCATGAAGAATATGGTGAAGGTGACGAAGATGAGGAAGTTAATTGGAAACAACATGTTCCAAAGAGAAAAAAAGATAAGATAGTGCAGATTTTGGATATGAAGACAATGAGTACAATGCAATGAAATTATAATAGGTATTTGGTGCAGTGGGAAGGATTGCAACAAGAAGACAACACTTGGATTAAAGAATGGGAGCTGTAGAATATTGACAAGGAAAAATGGAAATAGTATAATTAGGCCAACTCATAGGAGCTAAGTTATTTTCAACAAGAGGAGAATGATGCAAAAAAATAGGGTTCAAAAATTTAGTTAAATAATTTTTTCAAGATTTTTCTATTTTTAAAAATTCTATATTTTTAGGACTAAATGTGAACTTCAATTGAATTTCATCCCATAGTATAATTTTAGTGTTGAGAATATTTTGAGATATTTTTAGTTTTTTTTAGAATTTTTGAATGTCAACTCTACATTTTGATTTGAGGCTTATTTAAGCATGGTGTGGGTTTGTAATTATTTCAAGCAATCAATGTGAATCAATTATGAGTATTGTTTCAAGATCTTGGCCTATTGGTAATTTTCTTATTCTGGTTAGTTTTTGGGTTCATTACTTTTAACATGAAAACTTGTGGAATCATAAATGTCTTATATATACCTTTTTGAACCAAGAATCTCTTATCACTCAGTCAACATTTGGACCACAATCTCAACATTGATTTTAACTATACAAGTGGAAAGAAAATGTGTTTGATTTGAGAGAAATATAGAAACCCAAAAATTGTTGCATGAGCATCCAATGTGAGGTGAATGTTTCATATTTATTTCATTTATAAAAATAATCATGCACTTCTTGTAATAGACACAAACTCATAAAAATTATGCAACAAAAGATTTGGTCATGTCAATTTTAAATATCTCAACACACTCCACCGTTATAACATAGTAAGAGGGTTGCCACCTCTTAAATAAGGTAGAGATAAATGTCAACATTGTTTACCAAGTAAACAATATAGATATCCATTTCAAAATATTACATATCAAACCCATGGAAAACTCGATCTAGTGCATACTGATCTATGTGGACTAATGACACCTAGTCATGTTTGGTTCAAGTACTTCACACTCTTTTTTATGATTTTCCCATTAAAATGCGGGTTTAATATTTGAATATAAATATTTAAGCCTTTGAAACTTTTAAAAGGTTCAAATTTGTTGTTTAAACAAAGACTAGTGAAAAAATTAAAACCCTCTGCTCAGATTATGGGGTGTGGGGAGGAATTTGCTAGTAATGAATTTAAAGTTTTTTTCATGAAAACAATCAATGTTGTCAAGTGGCACCTCCATATACACCTCAACAAAATGTTAGTGTTGAATGGAGGAATGGTACTATCATGGAAATGGTGTGATGTATGCTATGTGATTTAGGATTGATAAAGACATTTTGGGCAGAAGTGATGAATACTAGAGTATATCTACTTAATAGAGTTCCAAATACAACTCTTGATGGGGTAACACCATAAAAACCTGGTGAGGGCATAAGCAATCTATAACACATCTTTGATATTTTTGATGCAAATCAAGTATACACAATCCCAAAAAAGAGAGGACAAAATTTGACATGAAATTAGAAAAAAAATGTCTTCTTAGGGTACAATGAAGAAGCACTTGTATGTAGATTATTAGATCCAAAGACTAAGAAAATCTACACTAGTGAGGATGTTGAGGCTTTTTAGAAGACAGAAGAACAAGTCCATTCTACTAGCTCATATAGTAAACCAATCAATTCCATAAAGATTGTAAACGATGGAAATCTACAAAAAGAAGAAAATCATGATGGGAACAATGGTGAATCTCCACCACCCATAAGAATGACTCAACATATGAAGAAGTGGTATACAAGTACACTAATAAATGCTAAACTAGATGATTTTCTAAACACATCCACCAGCAGACAAAGGACTCATTATATGGATCGAGGAGAGGTCAATATAGCCTTAATGAGTACAATTGATGAATTTTTTGAGCTCTCTATAGTTCAAGAGTCCCAACTAACAAAACATTGGAAAGATGCCATGCATGCAAAATATAATTATTTGATGAAGAATAAAATATGGCAGCTTGTAGACCTTACACCAGGTAAAAATATAATCGGATGGAAGTGGATCTTCAAGACAAAGTACAAAGAAGATGGGAGTGTCAACAAGTACAAGGCAAGGTTGGTTGTAAAGGGGTATGCTCAGAAATAAGGAACCAACTATGAAAAGATTTTGCTCTAATAGCCAAGATTAAAACTATCAAGATGATTTTTTTCTCTAATTACATAGTTTGGTTGGAAATTCCATCAAATGTGAGTCAAGCATGCCTTTATTAATGGAGACTTACATGAATAAGTCTACATGACTCAATCCAAAGGTTTTATCATTCTACAAAAAGAAGATAAAGTTTGTAGACTTATCAAATCATTGTATGATCTTAAATAGGCTCCCAGGGCATGGCATATAAAAATTGGTGAGTATCTATTGAAACATGGAATAAAAATAATTCCATATGATCCTAATATCTACCTCAAACAGCAAGGGGGGCTAGTGATCATTTTTGTATATGTCGATGATCTAGTCATCAAAACCAATTTAGTTAAGATGATTGAGACAACAAAGAAAGATTCTAATCAATCATTCAACATGGCAGACCTTGGGCTTATATATTATTATTAGTTTGGAAGTTTGTCAAAATTAAAATCACATCTTTGTATCTCAGGTCAAATATGCCAAGACAATGCTCGATAAGTTTCACATGATAAATTGTAAGCTAATTGCTACACCAATGGAGATAAGACTTCAACTATCTCAAGTAGATTCATCACCATAGGTAAATATAACTCTATATCAGTTGTTGATAGGAAGTCACATTTATTTGACTTATACTAGGCTAGACATCAGTTATGCTATCATTTATCTTTCATAGTTCATGCAAGAAGCCATAGTCAACCACTAGAAAACATTAAAGTGAGTATTGAGATACATCAAAGGAACCATGAATTTTGGCCTAAAATACAATAATAATGATAATTTATTATCGATAGGATAATTAGATTCAGATCATGTAGGGAACATTGATGACAAAAAATCTACTTTAGGGTTTATATTTTCTTAGGATCTGAACTGATATCATGGGGGAGTAAGAAAAAAAATTGTGTTTAAGGTCTAAAAAATAAGAATATCGTGTAGCAAGAGGATTTATCTATGAATCAATTTGGCTCAAACATATAATTAAATGATTTGAAATACCAAACAATCATCCAATAATACTTTATGTAGATAATTAAGGAGTTGTGAAGCTTCTTCGCAATCCTTTGTATTTCATGAACACACCAAACACATTGAGGTGAAAGGAGATTTCATTCATAAACATGTTTAAAACAACATTCAACTTTAATATTATCTAATAGACCAGCAATGTGAAGATATTTTTACTAAAGCACTTGCACAGGAAAAAATTGAGGCATTTAGAGAATTTCTTTCCTATGAGATAATGTTGAATTAAGGGTGGAATATTAGGATGATTAATTCACCAAATTAGAAAGTATATTTTAATTAGTAATGTTTTAATAGGGTTTTTTTATTATTTGAACTTTCTTTAAGCATATTGTAAATCCTGAAGGTTTATTATTAGCCACCTTACTTCATAGGGATAATAGGATAATGCCATCCCTAATATGTAGGGAATATTTTTGGCATATGCTTTTTGTATAAATAAAGCTTTGTAACCTCATGTAAGTGGATTGAATAAAAATCACTTAGTTCATTACTAAGAGGTGTGTCAAGATTGTAATCATGTAAAATTAGAGCTATTTAATAGAAACCGAAAATAATATCATAATCCTAATCTAAGTTAAGCATAATAATTTCAATTAAGCTAGAAAGGAAAGAAGTATATCACCACTTACCACAAATACCTACTTGTTGTGTTGATTTGCTCAATGCTTGTTGGATTGTTGATGCTCAACTAGACATGTGCGATAATTTTGACATCATGTCCTTTAGATTGATGATGGGATGCTAGGATGATGCTGATAGCTTGTTCTCACAATGGCATTATCTACTTAAGCTATTTAATCTTGTTGTAAACGATGGAGGGGGGCTTAATTTATAGATTTTTGGTGGGGGTAAATGCGATGGTTAGACTTGATTTGAAATTGATGGCTAAGTTTCAATCAACATCTTCATTCGGGAGTTGGCTTTTAAATGAATGATGTTGGAGAGGTATGGTCTTGTTTTGATGAATGATGGATTTGATTGCACTTGCTTCTTGACTTGGATTTTGGGAATTTGATGACTTGATTTGAGATTTGATGATTTGATTTAAATTAAATTTAATTTGTTTATTTTTTAGAATTATGTGTGCATGAATTTTGTTATTAGGACTAATCAACTAACTTATTATGAGTAGTTAGTTAATTAATTAGGAGGTGATATTAGGAGAATTAGTTGGTATAATGGTTTGTTATAAATGGGATTCGAGATGATTAAGAATGAATTAGGGATGAATAGAGATTAATACAAATGATTAAAGATAAATAAAGATGGTTATAAATAAATAAAGACAATTAAAAATAAATTAAAGATGATGTTAATATATGTATCAAAAATGAAGTACCTACACCAACCAACTACATTTTATTGTAACCATTTATATACTATACTTTTATACAATTAATTTATATGCTAATAGTTTCTAGTAAAAAAATAAAATAAAATTATATTATTAAATTCAATTAAACACAAACACATTGAAACATTAACTAATAAATTAATAAACCAACACCTTCAAAACTTTCAAGGTGCAATCTCTATCCCTTTCGGTAAAGCTGTCAAAATATTTAATGCCTAACTAATATCCTTGGTTATCTTCTTTCTCTGTTATGAGGGGAGACAACCTTTTCCCTTTTATTAGGACTTTCAACTACTAGTCCCGTGGAGAGCATTACAAAGTTTTCTTAACATGAGCTACATAAAAATTTAAGGTAGGTTTTAGTGGTATATATTTTCCTTTATGTTACAGTTTTTAAATCAGGTTTTTCTTAGAATTTTATATAAATATAATCATTAAAATTTATCCACTTATACAATACCATTTGTACTAAAATCCTTAGTAAGAAAGACAGCCAGTACTGAAAACGTCGCATGAGCTATCCATAAATAAATAAATGTGCAAAAATAGCTACTCCCTTTTTTAAAAAGAGATAATCTGTATGTTCAATTTTTTTTTTTTAAAGATTATAATAAATTTATTTTTGTCTGTTTATCTTACGGTTTTACACCCAAAAAAATTCATTGTGCACGTGTAATTAAGAAGCTTTTAGAACTGAGACCTGTGCTTGCTACACAAGCAGATAATTTCTATAGAACACCATTACACATGGCTGCATTGATTCCAGTTTCTAAAATAAACCCATGGAATATTTTTGAAATGAACGGAAAGAAAATCTACCAAATTGCGGAAATGCTTATTAAGGAAGATATCCTTTCTTGTTACAAAGTGGACCAGAATAAGCAGTCTGCACTTTACATAGCAGCGAAAGTGGGGAATGGAATTTTAGTGAAAGAGATATTAAAGCATAGTAAGGATTGTTTAGAAATGGTAGACAAGGACGGTAGAAATGCCTTACACCTTGCCGTCAAAAATGCAGCTCATATATTTAACACAGTTGAATATGATCTCGAAACTATAATAATATCTGTAATGTCAAAGAGACTGATTGATTGCGTTGACCACAACGGGCAAACAGCATTAGACATAGCAGTAGAGAACAGAAGTGAAGACTCACAACTTTATGTAAGTGTAAGTGACTTGGCCACAAATGAAAGTTGAAGGTTTTGTTTTTAAACATGAAAGTGAAGCCAGGTACTAATTTAGGATAGGATTCTTCCTTTACAATATGTAAAAGGATTTCTTTATGTTTGTCTTATAAATGTGTTTTTATTATAGAGTAATCAGTAGAGCAGGGAGAAGTGCATTCCCTCACAAGCACAGGTCTCTTAAGTTTTTTCTTTGGATTGAAATGCACTCTAGTGTGTCTAAATGTAACTGTGTTAAACGCACAAGATATCAGATTAAAAACTATCTACTTACACTCATTTTTTTTATTGTTTTGATCTGATTTTATTATAGATCATAGACTATCTATTAAGAAGCGGTGCTACCAGGAAGGAGCAAAGAAGAGCTCATCAAGTACTGCTGTAAAATCGGGGTGGAAAACGGAGTTTATGTCAATAAGTGCAGTGTTAATTGCAACAGTTGCTTTTACAGCTGCTTTCACTCTGCCAGGGGGTCTTGATTCCCAAGCGAAGGACACACCAGCCCGTGTATTGATTAACACCTTACTCTTCAAGTTGTTTGTGATATTTGACACCTTCGCCTTCTGTTATTCTATTGCTTCAATATTTCTCCCTACTTATGCACTTTTTGGTAACCAAGTAGAAGACCGAATGATATATAAAATCAGTTTGAATGCATTATGGATAGCATTGTTATCACTGTCATTAACATTTGGTGCAGCAATACACTTGGTTGTGGCACCCAAGTGTTTATGGTTGGCAGTTCTTGTCTGGGCTATGGTGTTCCTTCTTCTTGTACACATAAGGGTACCGTCAGCGCGAAAATTGACATTGTTCCCTCAGTCACATCTACACCTATACATAGAGTTTGCATTACTTGTGTTTCCTCCCATGGTTTTCATAGTTTACATGGTATTCCTCTCTGGTATAATTCTCCGTTTTACAATCCGTTGGGCGAGGAAGAAGGTACATGGAATCTCCCCTTCAAAATACTTTCAATTTCCTCCTCCACAGATTATAACCAGATATCGAACACCAACTGCACAGCCAAACGCAATCCTATGAGTTTAAGTAGTCTGTCCGAAAAAATCTTGGAACACTGAAATACATGCAAAGAGATTGTTCCAATTATATAATGAAGTTCCTAGAAGAAATGAAGCTTCAACAAAGATGTGGAACAGAGGAAAAAGGCCATTGAGCTTTTTCCAATGCATCTTTTTAACAAAAAAATATCTTGTTTTGTATCCATAGTTAGGTAGATAAGGATTCTTAAAGTTCAATTATTCAACGATCAGAAATATTTTTAAAGTCCAAAATCAGATCAGAAATATTTTTTAAAGTCAAACTCTTTTTATACATAGTAAGATAAAAAAAATAATTTTGATCGTTTTGATTATTTTTCTTGGTGTGGAAGCAAGATTAGATAATGTAATTTTTTATCCAAGCAAGGTTCTTAATTTTTTTAATAAACTAACGACATTACTTTTGTATAAAGTAGTTCAAGCTAGGAGTTAAAGGTTTGTATGGTGTAGTTTAGGTTTTTTATTACTAATCAGAGAAGAGAAGAGAGGAGTTAATAGATAAAAATTTAAAATTTATGTTTGTTGTTATTGTTATTATTATTATCATTATTATCTAGTTTTATTTTATATGATATTGAGTTTTTTATTTTAATAAAAATTATTTTTTAATAAATTTTTTATAAGTTAAATAATTTCACCAATAAATTAATAATTTTTTAATATTACAAAAAAATTATTTATATATATTTAAAACTAATAAAGAAATAAAAATCTAACAATAATTAATAATATAATTATTTAAATGTTTTTTAAATTCAATTTTTTTATAATTTAAAATAAATTTAAATGGATGTAATAAAATACTATCATATAATTTTTTAATAAATTCTTTCAAATAAATAAATTCTTATTTATTTTTCTACAATTTAAATTAACTTACTTTTAACTTACCATTACCAATTCAATTTCAAATTTATTATAAAAAACTATTGTTTTCCTATTTTCTTTTTATATTACGTCCATATAAAAAATATATATACCTCACTCTCTTTAGAGACTTGACATGTCTCATTTGAGACGTGCTTACTTTATAATATACACAACTCGACATTTGTCCTTTTTAAGTTACGATAGTTTAATCATAACCTGTCACTTTGCATTTGTTATGTTTAAATTCCAATCATAACATGTCACTTTGCATTTATTATGTTTGGCATATATATTTTTTTTAAATAACTTTTTTTAATTTTAAATTATTTCTATTTTAATTGGTAGAAATAATTTCTTAGTTATATAAGAAATTTTAGATTAATAAAAAATAGATATTTTTAAAGCTTACTAAAAGGAGTGTTTCATGTTGCTTTTTTAAAAACTATTATGTAATTAAAATTTAATATATTTAAAAAAATACAAACAAGTTATAATGGACTTCTTTTCTCTCAATACTTTTGTTTGGTTTGTTTTTAATGGTTTTGTTTATATTATGTGAGTGATTATGTGTCAAAAAAATACACAGAGTATCAATATAGGTGATGTCAATGATATCTTATTTTATTTCTTCATTTTGACTATTTTTTTACTCTAAAGAGGTGTAATATATAGGTTTTTGTTAGTAATGAACACTTATTTTGTATTCCTAATTTTTTTTATTGAACTATTGAGCAAAACCATATATGTGTTGTACAAAATAGATATGGATTCAAGTTTACAAAATACTCACAATGAATGTTTTCTTTTATTTGTAATTTTCATTTTTTGTTGAATAAATATGTGATTTTGAAATATTTGCTATCTGTCCTGCGAAAATAGCATGCAATTCCCTGAGCAAAACATGTCTATATGTATTAAAAGCAAGCAAAGAAGGAAATTGTGCAATGCGCAAGTTTTTGTTTCCAATAAACACCTATTTTGTGGTCCTACATATAGTTTATTTAAATGTCCTATAATTGAGATATAATTGTCAGTAGAATAGTGTGAAGTGTACTTCAGACATCTTTTGTATAAGTACGAATGATTGTTAAACACACAAGTTTGTATAGTTGGCCTAACTAGTCATATGAGACAATGTTAGTATTGAAATATGCATTGTCAATATTGAATTATGTGAAAGTGGAAACGAAAGGTCAAAGAAATAAAGAATCATCTTGTCTTCAAAGTCTATATATACTCAGTAAGGGTAGAGGAATATGGTTAGCTCTCCAAAATAATTTTTTATTCAATAATTTTTTTTTGGATTTACGCATTATTAAAACTTGTTATGTAGTCTATATAAGAATTCTTTGGGAACTAATGTATTTTCATTCTATCAGATAGTATAAATTATATTTGTCTACCTATAAGGATGAATATGACTAGTCAATATACTTAATGCAAATATATATGTTTTTTTGACATTCAATCCATACCTAACCATGATAAATTTCATACAATTCCATGCACTCTCTTTGAGCTATGTTGTGATTTAAGATCTTAACATTTAAAACAATTAGCATGTGCTAATGAGGAAGGGACCACTGCTACCAATGGTTTCATTGTCAGGACCTCATAATGTTAACATGGTTTTCTATTCAAAGGGTCCTAAAGAATTGGTAAGAAATAAGGATACATGTAATTGATGAAAAAAATGTAAGGCTAGGAGTGTATGTCCATGATATCATTTCTATCCATATATATGAATAAATATATGAAATATTTTTGTTTTAGTTTCATGAGTTGTTAGTAGCATGGCTGTTTGATAGCTTTGATAATATCTTATCTAGATATTTATCTTGCACAAACCAACATAAAGACAAATACTCAGACAATAATTGAACACATAATAGACTACTTTTTCCTCTATATTAAATCATTCAGGAATTACATATATATAGGAAAAGTCTTTCCTATAAACAAAGAGAATCATATCTCCACAAATGACTCATCATATCCCTATGATCACTCTCAAATAATAACAAACCTATAAATGTAATATTGTTGCTACACATAAAAATATGACTCTCAAATATTATATTTTAACAACTAACCAAATATACCTATTAGTGACTTATTACTTATATAATTATTCATATTACAATGTTCACTCGAATTACATGTGAGTGTTATTTTTCCTAACATTCCCCCTTATTACTTACATGGTAATTTTTATTTCATAGGACTTGATGAAGGTAGAGAAGGAACATCATAACCTCTCATCGACCATTCACTATCGGGAACATCATCAATCGAATTCAGTGTGGGTACATCAAAGATGGACCATTTACTAGCAACCATTCACTGAGAGAACATCATCAACCTATACAGTGTGGGATCTACAAGCAAAAACTGTCAGTGTAACCTTCACTCATGCATATCATAAATACATTTTTATGTAGTGTATCATGTAATAAAATAGGAAACACACCTCTTATTTGTCACATATAAAGCAGAATAGAAAATTGAAAATACATGAAAAAAATTAAAAATGAGGATTAATCGTCATTATCACATTCATAGCCTCTAGACATGATTGTTGCTACTCAATCTTGTACAATGTAGATAGTCACCACTATCACTGTTAATCATTCTCAACATAGTAATTTTTGTACATCTTATTTAGCACTATAGTAAAAATAGCCCCATGATTACTAGGTAATGAGAGGTATATAGATCTTCCTTCCTCCAATGCTTCCAACCTCTTTTGTGTCTCTACTCACCTAAATGATTAAAAATTGAAACTCAAATATTTTCATATTATATTTATTTTATCATCCCCTACAATATAAAATGTTGTGGATGTCAATTTATACCAAAAATACATATTTTTAAAGTTAAATTATTGAACTTTTGATGACATAAAAAGACACTAGAATTGACTATATTAACTCCGATAAAATAATAATACAATAGTATGACTCAACTTTATACCTATACTAACAAAATGACATGCAATAATTGTGACCTCATAAGTTATGACATGCATTGGACTCCATAAACCCAATGTAGACTAATATAATTTAAAAAATAATGACTTCAATCTTTGACAAAATAATTTTGTCAAAGTAGAGCTAATGCGTACAAACCAAAAACGTCAAATATGAACATGGAACGAGATTGGAAGACATGAAAAAAATTGCATGTATGATCTGTGCAATGACTTCAAAATGATGAAAAGTTTGAATCAACAGCCAGACACAATATTTGCCCAGCATACATATCTATATTTGACCTGACGCAATCTGGATCTGATACTAAATACGCATACAAGATAGAGAAGACTAGGCCTCTTAGATCTGAAATTAATTGAAGTTCAAGATGCTACTAGAATTTTTGGCGTGTATTCAAGAGCCCAAGAGTGGGTAAAGACTCAACAATAATCTTTAAATCTTGAAACATAGAAGCTGATGCATGCGTTGTGTGTATAAACGGCAATCGAGAAACGTAATCTTAAAAGGTGTCATGTTGATCAAATCGTAAAAGAATATAACGAGGGCACAAAATAGATGACAGATTGAATTACGGGCCGTTCGAATGGAACACGACCAAGACTACGATGTCAATAAATGATATCTCCATATCCTCCATGGATTTGTAACCAAAAACATGAGATGTACATGAAGCTCCTATCTGACATGCACTTAATGATTGTTGAGAGTATATCCAAAATACCGAATGAGTGCTACAAAATAATATCTTATTAAACTCTAAATACCATCTGACCATGCTACAGAAACAAAAATCTAATCTTTCATCTACGGGGGGCAGTAGAATAAATGGTGAGTTTGCCCCTTATAAATCCCTAGAAGCCTATTCGTGTTTTGATACTATTGATAACTTTTGTAAAAGCTTATATAGAGATATATCTCATACAAACCAATATAATGACAAATACTTGGACAGTATTTCAACACATAATATATTATTCTATTGTTTATATTAAATCGGGGGTTACATATGTAGAAAAATACTTTCCTATAAATAAGGAGAATCATATCTCCAAAAATAATTCATAATATTTTTATGATCATTTTCAAACAATAACAAATCTATATGTATAATATTGTTGTTAAACATAAGAATATGAATTTCAAATATTGTATTTTAAAAATTAATTAAATATATTTATTACTGAATTATTACTCATTTAATTATTCACATTACAATGTTCACTCAAATTACATATGAGTGTTATTTTTCCTAAAACTATCCAAACTCGAATACTATTGTTTTAGATTAACTAGAACAAAATATTTTATTTGGAATGAGTAAAATTTTGAATAGTTGTGCAACCTAGACATGGAGTGGACTCATGTGATTGATCATTGGGTGAAGACTGCCTTTGATAGGCACGTTGATGAATTTGTTGTGTATGGGTACATTGTGTTTGAAGTTGCATACAATTTGTTTGCAAGGGGAATCAAATGTAAAAAGATTAAGTGACTTCCTTTATTGTTGAAAATGCTAGTTGTGAAAAGGCCATGGTGCAAATTTTAATTGGCATGGATTATTTGGGTAGAAGTAGCATGTGGGTGTGAATCGAATAAGATGAATGAATGATAGAGGAACCTTGGACACTAGACCAATTAATCGAAGCCAAAATGATGGATATAATGAAGGTAAAATATGCTAAATGTATTTTAGGGATTCAACAAGAGCTTCAAAAATGGAAATGATGGAACAAGAAACTCAATGTAAAAGATGAAGGGATAAATGTAGTTGTAGGTAGTAGAAGTAGAGACACTATAGAGGGAACATGAGGAACTAAACCTTCAAAGGAAGAGGCGAAATATGATGCTTAGACGAACAAGAAGAAACTAAAAGGAATGTAGAAACTGAAGGGAATGCAAGGATCAACTAGGAATTGGATACTAACTCAGAAGTTGAAGAGAAAGGAGAATGGAGAAGCACTGAAAGAATAGTTTAAAAATAGATAGAACTAATAAGTAGTAGGTTTAGTGAACAACTACATAAGCAATGATTATATTTATAATAGCAAGGATAGTATTTTTGAGGTGCTCTAATAAAACATATGTTCAAGTCAGCTTTATAAGTGGTCATTATAGATACTCCAAGGGGACTCATCCCCTATGCCTAGTTTAATTACAGGGATCAGTGGACTATAAGTATTTAAGGATTTGACAATAATTGAGAAGTGCTTTGAATAAGTTATAGGAGTTTTAGAGAGACATAAAAAAGAAGTTAAAGGTGAAGCCAGATCATTAACTGATCTTAACACACTTAATATACCAACTAGCATCATACTTAAATTGCATATATTAGTGAAGGCATTCCCTAAATCAATATCAATAGTCCACTATCAATAACTATGGCACTTCATGTGGGATAATTTCACATTGTGCCATATGATGGGTCTACTAACCATGAATTATTTTTTTTGATGTGCAAAATAAAGTGTCAGGATAAAGGTACCACTATAGATGAAGATAAGAGGTGTGAGATTATAGGAGACTTGACATCTATAGATCTAGAATTCATATTCATTAATAACCATAATAATTTATCCTTAACTAATGTTAAGAACAAATTGATGAGATAATTCAAAATGTAGAAGTGTGCCATCTAGACTATCCAAGATTTCAAAAAAAAAATACAAGAAAATATATATGGGAGTGTGATAGATTATTCTATGCTATTATAAATAAAGTAAAATTTATATTTTAAGATGTTAATAAATCTTCATGTTTTTTTGATGGACTGTACAATAAGATTTGCTTCACAATATCTCAAACTAAGTTTCCCACCAAAATTAAAGCTAGGGTAGCTATGATTAAGGTGGAGAAAATAGAGGACCATGGGGACTATCATACAAGTAATATGAAGACCGATGCTAAATTGGATGTGCTACTATGTAGAGTGTAGGATCTTTTGGAAAGTAAATGACCCATGCTAGCTATATGGTCGATTGAATGTGGGAAAATATGCCATAAAAGTGAATGTCAAAGAATAAAGACACTGCAATCTATGTTAACCATGGGCCATAAAACCATTAATTGTCACTTATTACAATATTATGTGTGACAACCAAAAAGTGTGTATTTCAATTTTTATAAATCCCATAAAGATGAACAAAATAATTATAGATATCTTCAAGAGATAATATATGATATCACTAAAATTGTCTTTACAGTCACCATGAAATAGCCTCGTACACTGATATGATAACACAAGTTAGATGGGGTCTCCCAAAAACACACCCTCCACCTAAATATAAACTTGGATGGACACCTCTTCTACCTTAGTATGAATAGGGATGGGATACAACATACCAACAATAATAACCCAGTTGGGTCCCACCCATGTAGTAATGTCAACCTAATTAGGCACCTCCATCCCCTTAGAAAAAATATGGAGGATATTCCAATCAACAAAAATAATAAGGATCACATCAAAGACATGGAGGTTATCATAGTAGAAACCAACATTAAAGTCAAGGGAATAAATAGTATCGACAACTAATTATTTATTATCTATGTGGTGAATTAAGCCATATCACATGAAATTGTCCCTTTAATCCTCAAAGTGAAATTTATTTCATATATCTTAGAGTTGTAAGACAACATAATACTTAAGATTTCTTGATTTAATTAAAAAAAGAGGAAAGAGAATAAAATGTGAAAGGTGAGCATGGTAATCTCTTGATCAAAGGACTAAGGTTTTTCCTAGACTGTTAGAAGGAATCAACATAGGGAATGATATCTTACACCTCTAAAGATTCTTACATAAAATTTAATATGGAAGGTACATGAACAAAAATATCTAGATCCTATGAGAGATAAGGTTTTGATGAATGAAGTGACCCATCTATTTTAGTCAACACAAAATAAGGATACTATTGAAGGATATATTGTTGCAATCGAGGCAAAAATATATGTATAGATCTTTAAAATATTATGAGAAGAGGGAATAGTAATAACATTAACAGACTTTCTATAATCAATAAGTACCCCACAAAATGAATATATTTCTCAAAATATAATAAATTAATTATATAGTTTTTAGATTGTGCACAAAGTAAACAACAAATAAAATAGATAATGGTTTGGTATGTTAAAACTAAAAACTATGGGATGTGGATGCAAGAAGGAATATGGATATTATAGGGTATGAAATTCCTAATGCTATTTTTTACTTTTGATTTACTAGAAATATGAATCCCAAATCTACATGAGAAGCTACTAAAAGGCCATTTAAATGCTAAAATCTCGTAATTCCCAATTTAGTATAATATGATCAAGTAAATCCTATAGGAGGGCTTATAATGTAGAGATAAAATTATGTAATCTAATTGTATGGGGAGTTCAAGGTGATTGAGATGAATATTAATTAAACTCACTACTCAGCTCTAATCGAGAATAAATGGGCCTTTGATGGTCACATGACCATAAATATGGTATATAATCAATTAGAAGCACATCCAAAATATGTTATTATTTTAATACCATTAAAAAGGTCTAAGCCCAAGCTATATGTAATGCCAAAATAACATTTCTCTCAATATGAAAACTAGGAAGGTAGTTGGTTTAAAGTTAATATAGAGCTTAAGTCAAAAGCAATATTAAGTATGACTATTATTTATGGTTCATATCCCAAAAAGGGGATACCATAGATGCATAAGGGAGGATATCAAAAGGTCCAAATAATTTAGAAATCGTAGTCATTTCCTTATTGATAAAGAGTTGGGTATAAATCTCATTTAATGTGATCTCCGAAATGGTCAAAATTTCACATTTTTATTAGGTATATACTACTAATAGACATTATATTGAATCAACTATAAAAGGTGTTATGCTTTAGGAGTTAGCCTCATCTATTAGCAGTGATTCAAATGTCCACATACTCAATTGGGTATGAGGAGATCATGAAGTGTGGCATATGTGAATGGTCTTCACCACAAAGAGGTAGATATCTCAATATTTTACTACAAAGGGTTTGAAAGTTGTTTTTTCATAGGTTGGAGAATCATCTTCCAATTTCAGAGACATGAGGTTGTGTGCTCGATTATGTGTTGAAGGGAGTTGGGTCTAGTTGGTAGGTTGTCAAAATATACATTAAACTCAACTAGGAGGAAACATTCATAATGTTTCAATAATTATTTAATATCACATCTTTTATTTCAAAAAATTGGACCTTTTCTTTAGGGAGGAAAAAAATTA
Organism: Torreya grandis; assembly: GCA_037957365.1. Classification (NCBI taxonomy): domain Eukaryota; kingdom Viridiplantae; phylum Streptophyta; class Pinopsida; order Cupressales; family Taxaceae; genus Torreya; species Torreya grandis. The sequence continues at coordinate 1,270,337 of JARHVA010001226.1, read as the reverse complement.
TAGATGTATTTCCATGCATGTGTTGATGCATGATAATATAAAAAAATCAAACCAAGATAATGGGTGCATATTTTTCAATGAACCTTAGCCCCTTTACCAAAATCTTGACATATACACCTAGATCATAGATGAGAGACTAATATATGGCCCCAAATATATCTAGACTTCATTAAAACTTTTGTGTTTATCTGGCAAAAGCTAGGTGGTGTTTAGAATTTGTATATATTAATTGTTTTCGTGTGTCATGGCTAAGTAGAGGATATACACTCTATGATTGAGCTAAAATATAAATCTAGAGCCAAAACTTGTATTTACTTGGCTGTAAAAAGTTTTATTTTGAAGTCCTACAATATGATCTAGGATAATTAAAGGGTCTCTACTCACATAATTAATGAGGAGTATTTGGATGTAAAAGGATTGTTTGAGCCTAAAAGGAATAAATAGATATGTAATAAGAGGAATGTGGATAAGGTTGAATAAGATTAGTTGTGTAATTTGAATATCATAGAGCAAACATGAAAAAGGGCAGTGATGTGTTCTATAACTGTGGAAGCATGCAAAATTTTCCAAGAACCATTGCAATTTGTTTATTACATCATTACAAAGACAACACCAAATATCATAACCATTAGGGATTACTATCCATAATAATAACTTTAAAAGTTTGTTCAATTATTTTAAGATTATAAATGTGTTTTCCTATCTAAATTCATTAAAGTTAAGGGTGTAGATGCTTATTTTGGAGAGACACATATTGACCTAAAAGAGTGCTCATGAACAATAAATAAGAGACCCTATAAGCTAAATCCCAATGTGAAAATAAATGTAAAAGGAGAAATTGATAGAATGGTAGAAACTAGAATCATTTATCCAGTTGAGAGGTCATATTGGGTTAGTCCCATGGTAGTTAAACTTAAGAAGATAGGGGAAATCTGAGTCCATGAATATTATCATGTACTTAATGATGTTTGTGTCATTGATCCCTTCCTTATTACATTTATTGATGAGGTATTTGAATGTATCAAATGGTTTGGAATCAACTCATACACAAATGGTATTAGTGGATAGAAACAAATTCCCATCACAATTGAAGATCAATCAAATATGACTTTCACAACATAATGGGGGTCGTTTTCTTATAAAGTGATGTCGTTTGGACTAAAAAATATACCATTAGTTTTATCTGGAGTATTTTTACTACATTCAATGAATCCATTCATTATTTTATAGAATTATATCAGGGTGATTGGGTAGTTTTATCTTTATGTAAAGAACACCTATCTAAGTTGTGATTAATATTGGAAAGATGTTTTTCACTACAAATTATCTTAAATTTAAAGAGGTGTTTATTTTTCACATCATTTGAAATTCTACTTGGACATGCTATTTATAGTGATGGGATTTTGATTGACTAAAAAAATTGTAGTAATAATGGGGTTTAAATCACCAATCAACCCATCAGAAGTGTGATATTTCTAGGTCATACTAGATATTATCGCAAGTTCATTTTCAAAGACATAGCCATGTCAAAACCTCTAAAATAATAATTATGAAAGGAAAAATAATTGAATAGACTTCTAAATGTTATAAATCTTAAACACACTAATTTTAGTTTTCATATATTGAAATAAAAAAAATTCATGTTCATGTTGATACATCTAGTTCACCAATTGGATCCATACTAGTGTAGTTATGTGAAGGAGCCCTACATCACATGATAAATTTCATAAGTTACATGTTGTCTATGGCTAATAAAAACTGCACCATAATAGTGATAACAACTCTAGGGATTATAATTACATTAAATAATTATAATCATTATTTGCTATCTATTCTATTTGAGGATTTTAGAGATCACCAATCGTTTTGATAGCTCGTTAATAAACAAATGTTGGAAGGAATAATTTCAATGTGGATAATTATTTTTCAAGAATTATAGTTTAGAATTAATGTAAATCTAGGAAGGAAAAAATGTTCGACCATACCATCTTAGACATATTAAAATAGGATAATAACTAGAAAACTTCTAAGATGAATCACACAATACTCACCAATTCAAAGTAGGTTTGATCCTTGAACAACTTGAATAAATCATAACCTTTCTTCATAATGGTTCATCTCTTGAATATTATATAGAAATTGATAGGAAATAACTTCTCTTGTGTGATTTACTTTTTATCATCATCAATAAATTCATTTATAAGCTAGGTAAAGGTGATGTCCATTGTAGAATATCCTTATAATATGAAAGACCATAACTGTTAGAGGAATCACCTTAGGGAGTTTTGGGAGGATGCTTTGTACTAAAATTGACTAGGTGTAAGATATTATAGAGTGGGTTATGGTGGAAAACATTTTTTTAGGATTTATATAGGGTTTTGAAATACTATGGCATTTGTCAGCATAAATGAAAACCTAATAATAGAGGATGAGATGCCTTTGAATCTAGTCATGGCTGCATAATTATTCAAGCAATGGGGTATTTATTTCATGGAACATATTAACCCCATATCCAATTAATCTAATTCCAAGTAAGTTATAGCTATGATAGATTATTTCATTAAATGGTTTGAGGCAATTGTGACTCTAAGTTGTAATGCAAAAGATGTTGAAAATAATTTATACAAAAATATTATAACAAGGTTTGAATGTTTAAAAAAATTAATAAGAGATAGGGGAACACATTTTATAAATAATATTATCAAAACCTTAACATAATAATTCATTATTTTACAACAAAAGAGTACAACATATGATCCTTAGGAAAATGGGAAAGTAGAAGTGCCCAATAAGGTTCTTGAAAAGATGTTTACTAACATTTTTAATTTACAAAGTAGGAAGACAGAATCCCAATAATATTTTAGGTCCATAGGTAAAGTTATAAGCATGTGAGAAGATACACACCATTCAATTAGTCTATGGAATGGAATTTGTGATACCAATAGAATAATGTGCACCCAACCAAAAAATTATAATAAAAACATGGTTGTGTGATAGATAATCCTTAAACAAACACATGTTGGAGCTAAACAACCTATAAGAAATAAGGTGATTTGAGAAATGGAAATAAAAGGACCAAAAGCAAAGTCCAAAATCATGGTATGGTCACACCCTAAGAACTAAGGAGTTTCAACCTGGATGATGGTCTTATTATATGAAAGTAGGTCCAATGCACAACTAGTCAAGTTATAGATTCAATGTAAGGGTCATTAAATAATACATCATCTATCTTACTAAGGAAATATAGCACTAAGATATTTTTAATAAAATATTATAACTAGAAGAATAAATGGTAGTATGCTCAAGCCCTAACATCAAGTAGAGTAGCATTTTACTTTTGTTCTCATTTTTTAAGTTTGGCAGGAGTAGATGATATAATTAGGAGAGTGTAACATAATTATAGTCATAGGAAGTAAAATGATGCATCTCGATGAATATTTCATAACCCATTTCAACAACAAAGTGATATTAGGTTCATGGGAGGGATCTATGATAGATTTGTGATTCAATCAAGTACAATAAGGATGTTCAAACATTATAATGAGAAATGACCAAAATTAATGGCAACTAGTTGAGGAGGAAATTAATGACAAGACACAATCCTGATGGAATAATTTTGACCCTTATGAATTTATTGAAGTGGAAAACATTGTGGTTTTCTCAACCAAAAGGAGCCACACCTACATAAAAATCACTTGCCTTCCTAACTCACTTTGAAGATCAAATGTTTAATGGTTGGTGACATTTCTTATCTTTGGGAAACATGGCAAGCTAATAATGACCCTTATAAGTAGATACAATGGAGGATCTATTCATCTGTCACCCAAGGTAACACTTCACATCATGATACGAGTCTCTTGAGGAGACTTGAAGGATAAAATACTTAAATGGATTTACGATGGTTATATGTAGAATAAAATTCAATAAGAGTTGTAAAATTGTAGAACATGTAACAAAATGTACAAAAGTAGATGTGAACACAACCATTATGCATGCAACATAGGAGATTGGCAGAATGGTGCCACTTTTATTCAGTATAAATAATAGGTAAAATTACATATGCATATAATTCATAATAAGAAAATAAATTCAAATTCATGTGAGCAAAAAGGTATAAACATACTAATTGATTTACTTAGTCTAAAGTGTCACCAAATAAGGCAAGGAAAATAAGTTCATGTGACAAGAGAGGGATAAAATTTTTAACTGGTTTACCTAGTATAGGAAGATATCCTCTAATGCAAGATGTTCAATGTATGCAAGTTTTCACGATGATAGAAAAATGGTTTATTATTAAAGAGGATAATGGTAACTCATTTGGTCACTATGTGAGTCTCCTATTGATGTCTATCACCATTTTTAGTGTCTTATAATATCATTATAAGGAATCAATTAAAATTGATGGTTAAAAAAGTAGACAATTAAAATAATGGTTAAGCTTATGTTGATTTCATGGCTTGAATTAATTTTAAGTGTGATGGTTACACTTCCATATATGCAATATTGATGATAGGATCCATAACATGATGCATACCTTAGGAATGCCATCTCTCATTTCATGTGGTATAATAGTTCTGATGCATGGATGATCAATCATGTGTTGAGTTATATTTATGTGCATTATGCTACAAGGTGTTGTGTAAGCATGTAGGGGTGTCACATGTTTGTATGATTGGCATAATATGTTACAAAAGCATTTAGTCCTATGAAATATTGAAGTTTTATGAATTTTACTTCTTGATGCTATGAAAGTGTATAAGGATACTACATAGGTTATACAAGTGTCACAAATTACCATGGTGATTTTTTATGGTGGTGTAAAAGAACACAAGTGCAAAGATTCTCTATAGATGGTACAGAGGTACATAAACTACATGGGTCATGTGATCACATGTTAATTTTATGATATGCACAATATTTCCTTTTTGTCTTGTGCCATCTTAGGCTAAGCTAGATAATATTAAAAATGCATAAGGATATACCACAAATTCTAAAGTAATCTACTTCACATTATGTGACCTAACTTTTGTGGGTATTCTTTGATTATGGAATAAAATACCTTTTTTTTTAAAAAAAATCTCATTATTAGAGTTTCACATAGCTAAAATTATTTAGGGAGGTATTTTCAGCCTTAAAGATACTTTGAATAACCTTTGAAACTAAACTAAAAAGTTTGTAGTGTTGAATTGCAAAATTTGTGTAGTAATGTAAAGGATGAGTAAGATCTAGTGCTTTTGCATGTGGGTGTTATACTGATGAAAATATTTTTGATGTTAGTAAAAGGTTAGATGACAAATATCTAATAAATTAAATAATATTTAGTGTATTTTATCATCTTGCATCATATCAATGCTAATACCATTGTGCAGGTGACAAGATTGTCGATGATAGAAAAGTCACTTCATGCCTACAAGATAAGGAATGAAATCTTCCATTTAAAAATTCAAGATAAGTATTCCCAAAAAAATAGAGGACTCCCCATTACATAAATAATCAACACACTAAACTACATGATTTCCTATCTCATAAATTATCAACATACATTATGCATTGGTATTGGTAAACCAACCCATAAGGTAAAAAATAGTCTAATTGATATTGTGCATTGTATGATAAGGTTGGGAGAAGAATTTAGTTAGCCTATATTTCTCACCATAAATTTTAAAAATAATTATTTAAAGATACCATTTGATCCTAATTTGGATTAATGGGTCAGATTATTCTATTTAAAATAGAATTTTGAAATTTAATTCAAATGAATAGATACGGAATTCAACCATACATTTTAATGTAAAAGACTAGGATTGATCCCTCTAATTTGACAAGGGCATATACTAAATATGGAAAGTAATAAAGAGATAATGATACTTAGAGTTTTTTGGTTGACCATCTAACTATGATTATGTTTTGGAAGTGAAAATTATAGATAGTTAGGCTTGTTGTTTATTTAGTTCTATAATTGATTCACTCTCTACACTAGGTCAAGTTTTCAAGATTGAGTTGGTATCACTAGTTGATTATAACCATTATTCGGTACTAACATGTGTGTAATTAGGGTCAATTGAATTTATGGTAACATTCATATATCTTTTCTTGCTCTATGTTTGTGATCTCAAACTGTGGCGATGCATGAATATCAAAAAATTAGCCTCATTCACCTTGAGACCTTAGATGTTCTTATGAGAGTTATAAACCTAAAAAAATGAGGAAAGTATAATGGGTTGAGGTGATCCCAATAAACCTTAGCTGATGATTGATAGCTACCTACATATCCAATACTCCAAAAAAGTAAATTAAGCCACATGTAGTTTTCCCACCTAGTGTAATTATGCAATTGTGTTCCTTCGTTATATGTATGCAACTAATGATGTGGCTTTGGCACATTTAATTTTTTTATTTGAATATGATTTTTATTTATTTATAATTGGTTTATCACTAATCCTAGTAATATATTTTAAAATTTTGAAAAAAAGGGTACCTTTTCTTAGTGTGCAATAATGTATAAATATATATTAGATGAGTCCCAAGTGCTTTTTGAATAAATTTTTTATTTGTTTATATATAGATCCAATTGGATAATTACTTACACCAATAACATGATATTATAATGGGCCTAACCTAAGGATGGGATTTATTTTATAAATCATTTGTTTCTAAGAGTGGATACCAACCAATGTAGGTCATTATCAATTGGAACTAGTAGAATTGACCTGACTATAGATAGACTAAACTAAGAGTTTTTAGATGTATATTAAAAATATTTAGCATGTTTAAAATATATTTTAAGGTTAATTTATGTGTATAATATCAAAATTTAAGGGTGAGATAATGGTAGGTTGGGAAATTGTTTGAGTGTTCAAGTCATGCATGGTAAATGTGTTTCAAACTTGGCATTGTTATGTACTGAAGACCATATTTTAGTACATAAAAATTCCACTTTTTATTTTAGTAATATAATTTCTAGAGTTGAAGTATAAAATATAATTGAGTGTGTATAACACACTTTTACTTTTGGAAGATGGCTAAAAAATTTACATCTTTGCTCTATGCAAACCCACAATGAAAATGAAGTAGCCAATGTCCATAAGTGAAATCTAAAATTTGAAATTGAAAATTGAAAATTTATAAGAGTAAGAAATAATTAAACCTACATGTGAGTAAAAACTATTTACCTATAACTTCTTGGAGATGATGTTTACTTTCTTAAGCATTGGCTAATTCATGCTTGCATGTTGAATTACATGGAGAGTTGGGGTGATCATGCCCTAAAATTGTAAAATTATGTAGGATCCTAGGTTGGGAAGGAAACATGCCCCCAAGTCTCATGAACATGGGGAAATTTCATGATGTACTAACCCAAACAAGTATGCAAGAAAGATACATAACCATCAAGCGAGGTTCACTGAAATAAATAACTACATATGTAAATGAGAGAACCATATGACAAGGTTTGCTCAAAGAAAATAAAACAACCATTAAAGATGGCTTATATATTCAATTGTAATGTTTCAATCCAGTTCAATCAATTTCAATCCATATAAACACAAACATGCATGATCAAAATGAAATGAACATTATTCATACCCCTAACATGAATGCAGGTTTGATTGTGTAGTTTTGCTCAATCTAGAATAGAATGCATGATCAAAATATGATGGACCGCATCCATGCCCCCATTGTGACTGTAGATTTGATTAGTGTGAATTGGAATCATAACCATTTTACATTCAATTATACTATGTTTTTGTGTATGTGCATGAACCAGTAGCATGCCCCATGAATTTAGACCTATGATATAGAATTTTGTTCATCTATGTGCTAAATTTTAGAACATGTATCTCAAATGTATGTGTATATGGATAACTCTAATCCAATTACTATAAACTATTTGCATAAACCCATGCATATTCACCCAAGTGGATATGAATTTGTACTTAAGTATTTTTAAAGTGAATGCATATCCATGACAACATGTGCACCTATACTCTATATCATCATGCTAATATTTGTCATTCATCTAAACCATTATGATATCTATTGCCATCTAAATATCTAAAATCTATACTCTTATTGGATTTTCTACTCATGGAGGTTTACATCTCTAGGATAGGCCCATTGTAATTACCCCCTTTGATATGAGGGATGTATCATGTAAGTCACTCATCTCAAAATAAGAGTTAATTGTATCATGTCATGTGTAAATAGAGCATCATGTAATATCATATGATCATGTGTATAATATGTCATCAAGGTAAGTATATAAATAATGTAATAAAGGGCATGTAAGTGTGACATCGAGATACATATATCAATGAAACACATATTAGAAGTGAAATTAAAAAATACTATGCAGTAATAGTGCACGATATAAATCATGGAAACATTAAATGTTAGAAAGTTCAATAAGTGTAAGTTTTAGTGTCATGCATAAGGCCAATGGACACATACAATGGACATAAAACGTCACAATAAACAAGGCTAAGGGCCACATGCAAGAGGACAAAAAAATGTCAAAAATAAGGGACATCAAAGATGTCACATCAAGCAAAGCCAAATATGACACACCATAGTCATACACAAAGTAACCTATCATGTAAAAGACTAAAATCAAAAATGAATAATAAAATAAGGAACTACTCTACACCATCAATATATATCATTATCACATTGAATTGTAATGACATAGCATGTATCACTATATATAAAATGAGTAATTAGAAAGGCATGTGTAAGTAATATATATGGTTCAACATGGTACAAAGGTCATATAAAGATATAACTTATAACACTGGAACCTTTAAAATAAGATGGCCCAAGTATCGACATGGACATTATGTAGAGGGAAAAACAAGATCTGTATGTCCATATATAACCTTTATGTCGTGTGTGGCACTTAGATATCATGAAATGCAAGCGTGTATTTAAATAATATGTCATCTTTGAAACATGTGATAAATAACATATGTAAAAAATGTAATCTAACAATCAATAATTTAAGAATGTTTTACTTTTTTTGAATGTTTTTTTATTTTTTAATTATTTAATTTTTATGTGTGTATATATTTATATATATAATATTTGAAATTAGGACAAGTTAAGCAATGGGAGGGTTATGGGAAGGGACTATACTAAATAATGGAAGGGTCCTCCATCACTGATGGGATCTGGGGATGGGTCAATATTTGATAAGGAGTCATGTGGTGTGCCATATTTATCATACTTATTTATCGTAGAAATCAAGGTATGATGAGTGGATCTAGAAGGTCAAGGGATTTGTAGTGTCTATTGTATAATAATAGAGTATCTCATTGCTTACTATGGAACATGTTGAACTACCCTTAGTGCTAATTGAATATGTAATCTATAATATGGTGAGCTCTATGGTATTTAAGTAACTCTTTGATATGATTGATGCTCAATGTCTGTATATGTGTGTAGTAATTGAAACTGTATTATGATCCTAAAAGGTGTATCAACCATCTATAAATAGTGATCTTGAATAGGTGTATCAACCATATCAGAATATTGATCCTAAATAGGTGTACCAACCATATCTAAATAATGATCCTAAATATGTGTATCAACCATTCTTAGTGGTGGGAGTGAAGGAGGATAGATCATTAACTATAATAGTTAATTATTTTTATTTTTAAAAAGATAAAGCATAATAGTGTGTCCCACTTTTTGGCATAAAAAATCCATATTCTCCTCAAAATATCTTGATTTTAGATCATTGACTTTAATCAAACAAATGTGTTTTAGATTATATATACAAATATGTAGCGCATATACATTTTTTTTTTAATTTCTAAATAATCATTAAGTATTTTTTAGGATTTGTTTTTTATTTATTTTTTAAACATTTTTTTGGCTGCATAGTGGGACATAATATAACATTGTATCAAGATGTTGACGTCAACATCAACATTACACATACACAAACTAATACTAGTGGGTACTCATACAGTAAACCTAGAATTAAGACCACTTTATTGTACTATATATATTTTAGGCATCAATATATTTTATAAGGTTTTGAATGAAGTCTTTACATCCATTGGCATCCTAACAACATATTAAAGACCCCATTACTTTGTATAACTAGGAATGGTATGGCTAATATGGTTGATCCCACCTAAAAAGGTAATAGTATACATCCCAAGGTACTATGTCTCTATCCATAAAATCCTTTTATTGATTTTGTTGTATCTTGTGAATCTTATCATGTGTACCCAAGACATTGGAAAAGTTTCATCATTGCAATGTTCTCACTTGAATCACCAATCATAACATCATGTATAAGTTTATCATCAACATAAGATTGTATAAAAAATCCATAAAATTATAAACTATCATCAACTATCTCAATATCATCAAATGTGATTGTATACATCTAAAACAACATCATTCCTATGCCATGACTAGTTTCATCCTCGTTCCATACTAAATCATCTTGTTAATAACTTTTATACCATTATCCTAATACATCACTTTAAATATTCCCTTAAAATTTCATCCACTAGCTCATCCTTAATCTTCTTATATTACCTCTAGCATCAATTAATCCCTCCATTATCACCCTCTTAACATCTTATTTAATCTCTATTAACTAATCTCTCACAATATTTTATGAATTTAAAATTATTATTCACCTAACTCTAACTACCACCACTAACATTCCCACAAATTACATAGCTGATCTAAATCTAATCTTCATTTATTAGCCTAACCTTCATGTAGAATCTCGCGGCACATCTCTAAAATCCTCTAATCCTTATTGAGTCACTCCCAAACCCTCTTTAGAAATTTCATGGAATTTTTAATTCCTATTCTCAACTACCAAATCTTCTCCTCAATTATTAGCCATTGATTCTTATTTCACATGGCTAAATCCTAGCCATCCATTCTTACATCAACCTCTTATATATCAATCTACATCCCCATGCATTGCAAGGGCTAAGAACTATGAACTAACAAATATTTGAACTCAAATAGAGCCTTGGCATACTAACTCTATCACTATCATCTTGCTATCAAGCCATCCTTCATTTTTGTCAAGCATCCAAGGTGTTGTACAAGTCAAGAGCAATCCATTGCAATATGCATTTATTCATACTCAATAAATCACCTTCAAAGAGCAAATCCACAATGATAAGGAGGAGGTGTTCAAGAGCCAATTCAAGGCATTAAATTTGGTGTTTTAGTCCTTTTTGGTGTGCATTTTGATTGCTCATTACTTAAGATCTATAGGAGGTAGTGCGATTAAGATTATAGTAAGAGCTTTGAGTAGTTATTTCATGGCTTCTAATTAGCAGCTCTAATTTTATCATACTACATTCTGGTGACCATGATGTTAGGGGATTTTTATTTGTCAGCATGTACTGGCCATTAGTTCGGTTCATCGTGTTCTTCGGGATCGGTTGGTAATAATAATATGTTTGTCTTGGTAAATCTAGCTAGGGTATTTTAGAGATTTTATACTCGCGGAGCTTTGTTTCTTTGTGGCATTCTTGGATTCTAAAGTCAATTTAAGTTTAACTAGGGTTTTTATCCCCTGACCTTTTTAGCGAACTTTCAGCATAGTCTGTGATTTTAACATGTAGATATTTGCAGTTTTCAGATAGTTCTTGAAAATTTTGTCATATTCAAATATTTCTAATAATTTCGATCATTTTTCAGTGCATTTTCACTATAAAGGATTGTTAAAACTATAACGCAGTAGAGAGGGGTTATTCCGAGTAAAACATTTGTCACTTCCGGAGACTATGGTGTGCTAAAGCTTTTCCCATCGCCTGTATAAACATGTTTCTTGTTAAAACACATCAGAGCTTTCTGTATTTTGCATTGGATTTGGTTTCTGTGTCTTATGCAATTCATCAGCATCTAGTGGATCAAATTCCTCGGTCTCATTCTTAGACATTATTTTACCGTTTGCTAGCTTCTTAGCTGGATCCGAATTTTTAACAGTATGTATATGCATATCATCACCTCCAAAGACCCAGGCATGTTTTCCAACATCAAGCTCACTGTATTTTTTCCTTAATTTCTATCGATTCTGATAATTCACGACTAATGAAACAAATTTCTATTAATTGCCACTCTTGGAAAATTTACGCAATCTCAAGTTACTTCACTCGCTAAAATTTGGTTAATTTCAATTTCACTGGCCGAGACTGTCGATTAACGGGATTGGGAATTGAACTGCGACCTCAATGTGGGCTCTGATTGTCAATTGTAAGCAAATCCTTATACGAAACTCAGGCTTGACGTAGGAGATTTCAATAGCTATGATGTGCTAGAAAAACATGAATTGTTGTTGTTGTTATTGGTAATACTGCAGAGCTTAGCATAACACGTCCAACCATCTGTTGCTCACCTGGGGCTTCGAAGAGTCCTTGTTCCATACAATGTGGTTTTTTAATATATCTGAGTTAGAAGTTAGGGTAAAATGGTTTGTGAATAAGATTTTGCTTTTGCAACCTCGCTTGCTAAGGATTTAGTAAAAAAATAGTAATGGTGTGTTTGCAGGTCCACTAGTCAAAGGAATCTCCAGTTGAACAATCATTTAAACCATTTTATGATCCACTTTGGTTAATTTTAATCATTTAATCAACTAATCAAATTAATCTTGTTTAAGCAACTCGATTTGTATGCTCTCCCTTCGGACCTATAGGGTGACCTTGGGAATTAAAAAATATTCAACGTTGCTTTGTGTGTGCTTAAGTCATGTTAACTTAGTTTTTCATTGTTCCTTTGTGTGTATGTTTCACCAGGTTACATATTGTGTATGCTCTCCCCTCATACTCCTTAAGCAATCTTGGAGATAAAAAATAATCAACGCTTCCCCTTTTTATTTTTAAAGGGGAAACGTGATATAAATTGATCCTCACACACTTATCATAGTCTTTAGGAGGGTTGTGATGTGGATTTCATCACCACACACTAATCCACATTTTGTGTTCTGAGAATGTATAAATATTAAGGACAACTATCTTAAATCTAGGAAGGATTCCCCATAATGGATTTTGTGAACTGAGGAGGTCACACTCCAATAGTTAGGCATCAAATAGCATACTTACATAGACTTGGGTCCCACGTACTATGAGGTATTTAGGATATGCACTTAGAGAGCCTCATAAATCCTAGTTTAAGACCTTTCATCCATAAACAACTATTAGTGCATGTGAAACATTCATGAAGATCACTCACCACATATGAACGTAGAGTTAGGGTTGGAAAAAACAACATATTCACCACTTTGTGAGAGTAGATCAAGTTGTTGTTAGTTGAGTTGCACACCCTTATCTACTAATACAAGATTGTGGCTTTCTTAATCTTGTTTATGTGTTGTTGAGGCTTGTACTTTTTTTTAAACCTCACACTTTACATTGCACCAAAAAAGAATCCTAACTAAACATCAACATCCATAATCAACCAAATCATAAACTCCTAATCCAACCCCAATAAGTCATAATCCAAATACATAATTTGTAATGCCTAATCCAAGCATCATGTCATCCATCTAGAACCTAAGCTTGTCAAACCAAACACCTTAATCCAAATAATCATCCCAATCCTAATAACTTACACCAACCCTAATTTTATCTCTAGTATACCAATCCATACTACACCTCAATTCATAAAGTCAACATCCCATGTATAAGCTTGTTAGAATCCTCGAAAGCCTGATCAAGTTTGACACACCTATATCCCAACCAAAAGCTCATAATCCAAACCATAATTTGACATCAACATTCTTAAACCAATCCTAATAATTGTTGGAAAGTGGACAGAGTTGTGCAAAAAATTAACTCAACCAGTCACGTATTAAAATACACAGAATAATATTATATTTTCATGTGTTTCATACAATACAAATTGGCTATTATATAAGCAGCAAGATAGCACAACCACTTCCTAGAAAATAGGAAGGACTTACCCAATACTACATATGGGTAATAACAAACCTTACGAAAATATAGTTCCTGATAATACAAACAAACTAATATTATTGTAATAGGTTTAAAATATTTAAACCTATAAATAAATAATAATGTAATTAAATCCTAACATTCACCCCCTTAACATTATTAATTCCTAGCACCCCCTTAATTCAAACACAACAAAAAAGTTTCACACTCTCCTTATAGCCTGCTCATCTATGAGGTGGCATTCCATCTTTGTGGCTTCATATTCTTGGTGACACATTGGTTTTCTCTTGAAGGATTACCATAAAGCTGGGAGTGACATGAGTATATCTCTCTGTTAAACACCCTCGGTAGATTCTTGGATTACCACAAACCCATATGGTTTTCTACTGTAGGTTGACCATGAACCTAGAAGTGATAGGAGGTCTCAACTATTTTAAATACTTTGGTGGTTTATTGGATTTTCATAGACCCTTTTCCAAGAACCAAGCATTGTTTTAGTGCTTTTGTTTCCCACAATGTTCTTCATCAGAAGGTACCAAACTGAAAAATAATGTTGAGTATTTTTATTGAAAAACAAAAAATATAGAAAAACAAAAAATGAGGGCTAAATCTTCATCATATTCTATAGCCTCCATACATGATTGTTTCCACTCAATCTCACACAATGTAGATATTCACCATTAGCACTGGCGATCATCCTTGGCATAGTCAACTTGGTAAAGAGCAAACCACACTAAAAAAAGAGAAAAACACATCACACTACACAAACTATCATCATAGCAATGATGCAACCCCATCATAGGTGACTAATGAGAAGACAACAATTATCCTAGAATATCTAGTAGATGAAGTTGATTACTCAATAGAATAGATTTTCAAGCTCATTGGACATCGCAAACAAGTGATAATGTGTTCGTGAAGCGATTTTTTATTTTATTTTTACAATCTTTAACAATTACTTTGACTCATTTTAACAATAATAACTCATTATAATTTACACTAAACCTAACCAATAATTTTGACACTAATTACACAAAATACTTAAATGGTTAAAATATAATGTCTGGACAATAAAACCAACAACACAATAGAACTAGATAATAACATTGAATTATAAGTATTAAATATACTCTAAGCCAAAATAAAAATAAAATCAACTTCTAGATTTATATTTAACATTTAAACACTTCTAAGACACAGAACGGCCTTATCTAGACTTCAATTTAAAATTAGCTAAATCTATAAATGACACAACTATACAAAACCTAAAGACTTTTAGAATTTGATGGTGACATACAAGACTGTACAATAAATGAAACTTTTGAACACAAAATGATACTAAAGAACTTAAAATTACTCGCTATGCATTAATTTCTTAAATATTTTATACGGACTCACTTTGGCTAGAGATAACCATTGACTGGCAAAGGGCGACATGGCAGTTAAGATAAATATGCACGAGTAGTCTACATGCTTTATATATATATATAAATAAATGGCTTCCTTCGAGACACAACAGAGATGGAGAGATAACAGAAAAGTAGTATACAAAGCCTACGGGTCTGCAACTTAATTTACCAAGTCTGTGGCTTACTTTAAATGGCCAGTAGCATGATACCCACATTTTGATGCAACTCTGATCTGAACTACAATCATAGACGACGCGAGTATACACAAAGGATTAGAACTTTAAAGCTTGTCATAAAATGCTAGCTGTGTGGCCAATGAGAGAACACAATTAATCACTAAAGGAGATAATTGTAACTTAAATCTGAGTATAAATGCAGATCATAAATAACTTAGACGTGCTTGTGAATGGTAAAGACACATCGAATGATTCTAGAGTAATTCTAAAATTATAGTATAAAAACTCTCATTCATTGGGGTAAAAAACACAACATTTCCCCTTGGAATTCCTCACATACCCATCTTTCTCTGATACCACTATTGAAAAGTGGACAGAGTTATGGAAAAATTAACTTAATCAATCATGCATTAAAATACATACAGAATAATATTATATTTTCATGTGTTTGATACAATACAAATTATCTATTAAATAGCTATCAAGATATCACAACCAATTCGTATAAAATAGGAAGGGTTTACCCAATAATACATATGGGTAATAACAAACCTTACAGCAATAGAGGTCCTGATAATACAAACAAACTAATATGCTTATAATAGGTTTAAAATATTTTGACCTATAAATAATTAATAATGTTATTAAATCTTAACAATAATTCAACACTGTAAACAATGTTGAATCCAATCATTTCTCATCAATTCAATACAAACAACATCACCTATACCCTGAGTTTGTCCATATCCACATTAATCATCCAATCACCCCTAATCTCACCAAGTATATAAACATCCCTGATCATAGAAATCCAATCAACCTTGATCTACATAGGCATCAATACTTTCAAATATCATAACCAATTAACTGTAAGTTTGCCTGAATCTACATAAACAATAATCCCATCAATAAAAAATCAATAAATTGGCTTGTTTGAAGTCCTATACCTAATCAAGCTTGATTCACCTCATCCAATCATCTGCATTATCCAATATAACAATCTTATGATATCATCCAACATTCATTCTACCCATCAAACTTGAGTCATCCATCACTTGAGTTATTTTACAATCCCAATGTAAACCAATCCAATATCTATCAATTTAACCATCATCTAGGGTCCTTTTCACCATAATTGACCAATTCATCCTAATAATCTAGTATTTTGAGCTGGTCAAAAACTATCTAATATCTATCAAAGTGATCATCACCTAGGGTTACGTCTAAAGAAACCCTAATCTAATTAATCCAAGAATATTACCTAAGCGTATCATCTATCAATGGTTAATCATACTATAATAAATCCAAATCAAACTAGCCTACATCCTAGATAAATCAACCTACTCAAGTTTATTCAACATCCTGCATCACCTATCTAATCATCGACATTTAGATCCATACCAAATCATATGTTCAAACTTAAATCAATTTAATCAAGATCACATTAAACATCAAATAATATTTAATCTAAATCTAATCCATGTTATCCAAATATCCAATAATCATCTCCTAATATTCTCCCTCAATCTCTTACACCTATCGATTAGGACTGATGAACATCACAACATTTGTCATTTATCCCATGTCGATATATGGCACCTAAAACAAATTTGGATAAAACCCAACTAGAATAATATTTTTTTTTAAAAAAGTATGTCTACATTTTATGGCTCATCAAAATAGGTTTCCAAGTTCCTGTCGACTTTGATCTCATAAACCTAATTTTCATCATAAGCAAGATAAATCAAGTCCTTCCACATCAAAATCAGCTTACTCCTAGCCTATGAACTAGCGAATCACAATAAAAATTTGCATCCAGCAATTATAGTATTAACTATGACATCACTTATCACACTAGCAAGGGGAATCCTTGTTTATAAGTGTTGTCATTTATGTCAAGGTCAAGGTTGATGTCATTGATGTCAAGGTGCATCTGGTAAATATGCATGCTGAGTGGTCTATGAGGTATGAACTTGTGTACCTAATATGATAAGAGATAATTTGAATTCAACCTATTATCTCTTTATTAATATATAGTTTTAATTCAACCTAATGATTTTTTGAGGTTGATGTCAAGGTTCAGACCAAGATAAGATTGTTTGAGTACCAGTCTTTGAGTAGGTGCCTTGAGAAGCCTAGTCATATCATGAGTATGTGAATAATTAGCATAAAGAGGTATGTATAAAGGAATGATACTATTTTAGGAGAATGAAAGTCATGTCATCAAGGTGTATAAAAAATAAATAGTGTTTTCAAGGTCACTTGTCAAGCTTCAATAGCTTGAGAAGCATAGTCATGACATTAGTCATTGCATGAAGATACCTTGTGAGAAAGTTTGATCTTGGTTGTTTAGTAAGATTAATGAAAAGAGAAATAAAATGATTTATAAGGTTTTTTTATCATGAATATGAGGCATTGTATCACTCATGATATTCTCAAAGTGAGACTATAGGGGTAGGACCTATAAACCTAACATGTAACTAAACTAGTTCAAGATGTTGCCTGACCTTATGAGATGTCACGAGGTATTGTGAAGGCATATGATGAATGTATATAAGTGTCTTAGAATGGTAATAGGTTTTATAACATTTATATGATGTGTTTACATCTTGGACAATGGCTAAGAGGTTAGTGTCAAGGCCTAATGTGACTTGCAGGTCAAAGACCTAAAGAGCAAAGAGAGAGATGGTGGCCAGATGGGTATCAAGATCAGTTTCCAAGGTAAGTGTGAGTATTTTTTCATTGATATATGTATGTCATGTTATTTAAAGTATGTTTACCAAGTTTTAGGTTAAAATTCGAAGGTTAAGGCAATAAAAAGTGCTTTAAGGTCTATCAAGTGCACAAAATGGAGGGTTTTCAACCTAAAAAGAACTTTCAAGTATTCATTGGCATGTGTAACCTATGCATTATAAATTGAGATATTCGTGTTAAATTCGGAATGGTCCTAGGTCATAGTTACAAGTATTTATTTCTAGAATGGGGCTAAGCTTTATGAATGATCGTTAAGACTTTAAGATGGTTCAAACCCTCAAAGAATCTTAATAGTGACCCGATGAGAAAGATATTATTATAAATTAATTATAACTATTTTGTATGGATATTTAAGTTATTTTATAATATATATAACTCTCTCAATCACCTTTAGGTTTTATTGGTTTGTCAAGTGAGTAAGTGGACCTTACAGGAAAAGCCGTGTTTCTTAGATATTTATTTCAGTAGACAAGGTTGACCAAGTCAAAGTTACTACATAGATCAAGGTTGCTACATAGGTCAGTGTATATGATGTAAATATTACTCATAAGTTGACCTATCTAGTGAAGATGAGACAATGAAGGTGCAAGTTTATGAGATAGGTATGCAAGACCAATACTATCAATTGAACATGGTTTATTACTATCTAAAGTTTCATTATGATATCATAAGATCATACACATGCGTCATAAATCATTTAAAGTATCTACATAGGTGTTGACGGTCATTATCACCATGATTGTGTTTGAAGGTAAACTGGTAGGTCTGGGTAAGCAAGTTACAGTAATGAGTTGGACTTTTTCCCTAATTTAATGTATCTAATGCACATGATGTTATTTTTTTAGAAATTAATTAACTATAGATACCATTTATAATCTTGTAATTCATTATAATAGGTTGGAACATCAAAGCTAAAATGGCTTATCTAGCTAAGTAAGGACTACGAGAGAGTAGGTCAATAGATTGGTCTACAAGACCAATTATTGTTGATATAAATTGTGATATTTATATTATATTTTAATGTAATTATGTTTTAATATCATATTAATGAATTATAATTCCTTTTTCATGTTCTATCAGGTGTCATAAGTTCATGTTTACATGACTATGTTTTGAGACTAGTTGGCAGTTCTGAGTGGGTTACTTGCAGAGAGGGGTTTGAGTACTTTTAGCATATGTTTGGAATTATAAATATATGATTATGATATTAAAGTCATATAAATTATTTATGTATTATTTTTTTCCATGTTTTTTTTTGAAAAATTATGTCTTTATTTCAGTTGATCAAGATGGACTTTCTGAGTATGCATAGGCCTAATATAAACAGTATTAATGGTGTGCTTCAAGTGGTAGTTTGAGATTAAAAGTGTCATGGACCAAATATAATAATAATTTGGGTCTATTTGAATTTAAATTTATATGCTCCTATCATGTGAATTGTTTTAAGGTTTTCCAAGGAATATCAAAGAGTAACATGTGCTAAGTAATCCTAATGGGATTAGGTCTTCATGAGACCTAAAGAAAAGATAAGGCCTAATTGAAGTAGGTAAGACCTAGAGGGACTAAAATAACATTTTATCCATGTCTATGATATGTACCAAGATATATTTCATGGCTGACCTAATAAGGGTAATTTTTTTTGGCTGACTAAGAATGATATGAACAAGATTCTTGCATACATACTAGGAATTTTTAGGCCTATTTGTGTTTGTAGAGTGTAAGTGAATAGTATAACACATTGGTGAGTAGAATAAGGTTTTATAAAACATATTAAAGTAATGGTGATGAATCTTTGATAGAGGTTATTCATATGAGGATCAAGGTCATGTGAACTAATCAAGTAAAAAAGAGGGCTAGTTTTGTGAAGAAGTCTAGAGGTCAATTTGAGAGGGATAGAAGTCTGTAAAGAGCTGAGTAATAGGATCATCATATATTATATGATAAAAAATATATTATAAATGTAATCAAGTGTTTCAAGTGACTGAGTTGGTGCTGAGTCATCTAGGGGTTTGGTGCCTCCTTGCAAGTTGGTTCTTGCTAAAGCCTAGTTAAGTTAGTGCTTAGCTA